>JANVCC010000049.1:6877916-6900103 GCA_025345505.1 Todiramphus chloris collaris | reverse complement strand
CCGGCCGCGCAGCATGCCCGCCGCGGGGCCCGGCACGGCACGGCTCGGCCCGGCCGCGCTCGCCTCGGCTGGCGGCACTTCCCCCGCGCCCCCGCTTTTGTCCCGCCGCCGCCGCCCGGGAGGCGGGAGCGCCCGCCCCGGAGCAGCCTGGGAGCTGTAGTGCGGGGCCGGGGCCAGCGCAGCGCTCCCGGGGCTGGCCCGCGGGGGTAGGGGCTGCCGGGGCCTCACGGGTCCGGGGGCAGCGGCGGCTGCCGGCTCTGCCGGAGGAGCAGCGGCGCCGGGGACGAGAGGCGCTGTGCCGGGAGCGCTCGGCGTGCCGCGGGCAGAGAGCAGCCCGGGGCCGGCCCGCTGCACGGGTCCGCTGCGGGACCGGAGCGTGTGTGGCGGGGGCTGGAGAGAAGCATCAGCATCAGCCCTGCAGCCCTTTGAATCGTAGGAGCATTAAGGGTGGAAACGACCTTCAAGACCATCAAGTCCAAACGTCTACTAAACCATGTCCTCAAGTGCCACATCTACACACTGTTTTAACCCCTCCAGGGATGGTTACTCCACCGCCTCCCTGGGCAGCCTCTTCCAATGCCTCACCACTCTCTCAGAAAGAAAATTTTCTCTCTCAGTAAAGAAAATTTTCTCAATAGCCAGCCTAAACCTCCCCTGGCACAACTTAAGCCCATTTTCTCTCATCACTAGTTACCTGAGAGAAGAGACCAACACCCACCTCTCTACAACCTCCCTTCGGGGAGGTTGAGCTCCAGAGCCTTTGGGTTAGACTGCTTCTGTCCACCTTCCAACACCTTCCTGGAGCCACAGGCACTGGGTACAATTTTATATTTAATGCAGGACCCCTCCACCCCGTGTCACAGCCCTCCTTGTCACCCTCTGGTACAAAAGTCCAGTCACTGTCCTAATGTTAAAACAAATATCACAAACACACCTAAGGAGCACTTTTCCCGAGTCGTGGCTGACCACAGGAGGTGTTTAAGGTCCCTCGGTCCTCTTCCCCACTGCAAAGTCTCCCCAGGAGGCTCGGTGCATGCCCCAGGATTGCACCCCTCAGGTAAGGACTTGGCTGTCGGGTGGTTAATCCCGACAAACCCAGCCCACCCCCTGGGGCAGTTTGGCAGCCCCTGAGCCCAGAACTGCCCCCCTTTCCCTGGCCAGTATCCTCTTCCCTCTGGGCTGGAAACAACACTTCTCTGAAGGGCCTTCCTCCAGGGACCATCTCCCCGGTCCAGAGGGCACAGGGCATGAGAATATCTGTTTCCACATAAAGCCCCAAAATTGAGAAAAATGAGACGTAATCCAACAAAATCTATATCCTTCTACTACATTTTTGACGTTGTTGTCACCTGGTAGTAAACCAGCCTTTTCTGGAGCAACATCCTCTGCAAAGCACAGGGCAGGGAGTTTTCCCAGTGCTATCCCTTGCCTGCAGCCCTGAGGACCTCCAGGAGCGACCACGATGCCCAGGAGCCCCTGTCATTTCAGCAGCTTGTATTTTAAAGCAGGTTTCTCCCTGGAAACCAAGCAAAACTTACCTTGTTGCACCACAGCTGGGCCCAGGGAGCAGGTTTGGGCTTCCAGGGACTTGGAAAACACAGAGAGATATTTCACCTGGCATTTTGAAAGCAAGAATAGTATCATATTGATTTTGCTAAGGCTAAAACGAGTCACATTTGCTCTACTTAAGCACCAACTGTCTGGCAGTTTTACACAGTATGATATATCTAAGCTCACACAGAAATCCTGCTCTGGGCAGCACCGAAATAGCAGTCAGGAGTTGGACAGGCAGGAGCCTACTGGAGTTTGGTTTTTTAACCCCAGTTATCCCAGGGAAGCAGTAAGTGGGTGGGTGAGGACTCCCACATCCCCACTGAGCAAGGCAGCGTTCCCTAGGGGACAACCAACACTCATCTGAATGCCGAGTGCAGCCTTTCCACAGTGCTCCATGCAGCTGTGCTGTTACTCACCTTTCCACACAAAAGCCTAACCACAACAGAGGAAAGCAGAAAACAATGCCAGGCGGTTTTAAATACATTTTAAAATAATGAATGGCAATTGGTAAACATCACATTATAATGCCTAACCAGTTTAGCTCTAGCCTTCCCTCCCCCGCAGAACAATGACAAAGAACTAATCTTAGATCAGCACTATGCTGCAGCTCTTCCACTGCCTTTTTGACAACTTTCTGATATGTTTTCTGGCCTGTTTGTGTTGGCTAGAAGAAGGAGTTGCTGTTCTCAGGCATTTTTCCTGCTGCAGTGCCCTGTGGTGAGCGTTGAACAGTTTGGTGATGCCTAATGAACCTTTAGGGCCAGGCACCTTCATGTTTCAGCCTGGCTGACCTGGACCAGTAGAAAAAAACACACTATATTCTTCTCTTCTATAATATATTCCTACAAGTAGTTACTCTGCATCTCTCACTTGCATTAGCTGGTAAAAAGGGAATTTGGTCTCCCCACCAGAAGAGAGGATCCACGTGGCTGCACTTGTCTTTATGATTCCCATGCCGTACAAATGGCAGCCCCTATCCAGTTTAGTTTAAAATGCTGCTGTCCTTATTTTTTAAAAGTTCACTGGAGTTGAAAGTAAAAGGAGAGATTTTGACTGCGATATGGAATTAAGCATTACCTAGGTAAGTACCGGTAACATTGCCAACAGTGGCTGTAGCTGAGGTGTCAGAGAAAGACCCTCTTCCAGGGAGCTCCCGGGTGAAGCAAGTCACCAGAGCTGGGAGCAGGCACAGACAAGCAGTTGGTCTCCTGTACTTAGTCACAGCAGAACATTGTCTCCTGCCGTGGACCAGGCTGCTTAAATCCATGGGTGTCCCTGCTGACCCTGCACAGGCAAAGGCATGATTTCACCGGAGAAAGCAAGGCAACCGTCACCCCCCATTCTGCTGCTGACACAGTGGCCTCAGGACAGCAAAACTCCTATCTCAGCAGTACTCGTCCCACAGAGAGGAAGCAAAACAACCCTGACTGGGCTTTTTCACACCCTGAAACAACCTGCATGATTCAGCTGCTGATCTGGTAGGAACTGTATCAGCTCACGGGCCTTTTACAAGTGAATCTGGTTTTGGAAGCAGCTTTTGCTGCCACAAACAGCCAGTCCCCATGCAGGTAACACACATGGCTCAGGCTACCAAAGGGGCATCCTGCACAGAGCTGGCAGTACTCTGTCCTATGTCCAGGCATGCCCTGCCCATGGCAAGGGGACCTTCCTCTCATGAATTTCTCAGAGTACAGCTCAGCTGGGACCCAGCACCACCTCAGCTAGCATCCAGCACATCAGGCAAGCCCTCAGCGGACTGACAACTAGGGCATGAGCAGAGAGACCCAAGGGATTGCTATAAACAACCCGCAACTTGGGAGAGTCCATCAAATCCTTTCATAAAGTACTTCTCTTGTCCTGTAACTTTTGTTTTTAATGCTCAGAGCGACGGGGGCTTTTGAACATCAGTCCCTGGCAGGTAGCTTAGCAGGAGCTGAGGCTGGTTCTCACTAACCTGGGGTTGCACTCTAACCCTCACTAGTTAGCTTGACTTTTTTTTTTTTAATACTTATTTTTACAGTGCTCTTTGCTTCTTCTGCCATCGTGTGGCCAATTAGAGGATGAGCGCTGTCTTTGGAAGAACATGCAATTGGCTTAATGTCTTCAGACTTTTTAAAACGGATTTTTGGAATATTTGGTGGACTATGAAGCCAATGGAGATGTATTACTTCTCTGCAAGGTCCATCCCACCTCCTGACGTGTACTACAGATTTATGTTTAATGTTGTGGTGGCTTGAAGTGGATCTTGTTAATCCAAGTTCTTTAATTGACAGCTTATTTATTGTAAGGACATGACATCGCTGCTGACTTGTTGCTTGTGGAGCTCCTGCTCATGTTGGGCAAGAGGATCAGGGAAAGGGCAGCCGCTGCTGGCTGCCACCACAGCTACCTACTTTCAAAGCAATTTCCCCCACCCCAAGAACCATCCCAGAGCCATCTTCATCTGGGAATGTCTGAGTTCATTCTCAGTGCTCCTACAATCACAGCACTCTGCAGAGACTGGTAGGACTCTGTCCGATATGTGCTAGGAGCCCTTCCCTACCTTCACAGGATGTTAAGGATTGGAAGGGACCTTGATAGATCATCTAATCCAATCCCTCTACCAGAGCAGGATCACCTAGATCAGGTCACACAGGAACAATCTCTTGCTTCCTTGGGGGATGCTAAGGAAGAGCTGACACCACTGGGGTTTTTTTTCCTCCTCTTCTCCTGAACGGGTCAGATCCTCCACCAATTCAGTGACAAAAGTTGTCATGATAAACGAGAACATTTTTGCCAGCAGATCCCAAGGCAGAATCCCTGTTCTCATCTGAGGCTTTCAAACCCACCCTGCAGTGGTCTTGGCTTACCCTGCCTGCATGGGCTGACCAACAGGCACAGGGCCAAGAGTCTGCTTGGCCACCCAAAGGTGGACAATGCCACACAAACACTGTGTCTGGGAGTCCTACATATGACCTTTAGCTGCTGCCATCTCTCGGTATTTCTCATTACTGCTCCCCAGGGCAGGGTGTAGGCTTCATCCTCCTCCAGCACCCACCTGCCTGGAAAAAGCAGGTCTCATCTGGGATGGGCTGGCAGGAGCTCAGGGTGATGTCAAGGGTGTTACAAGGAACGATTGCATCACATTTGCAAAACAGCCAGGAGAGAAGGAAGCCAATAACTGTGTGCAGAGGGGCTTGCATGGCAGAGTGCCTTAGAACTTCCCTTGGAGCCCACACGTCCTGTCCTGTCCCCCCAGGTCAGCACAGCGTGACAAGCATGGGTGAAGACCATCATGCAGTGCTGGTTCCTAAAGTCACGCCTCTCATCCTGTGCCAAAACCACCTGCTTTGAGTTTCCTCTGGGAAATCACAGCCTGCAGCCAGGACCTCCCCAGCAGTGCTCTGGGTTTTCCCCAGCCTTCCTGGGAAGGAAAAAAAAAAGGAAGAAAGGGGCAAGTTCAGAGCTTGCGCTGAGCACTACAAAGTTGACTCAGCAGCAGCAGCAGCCACCCTGCTGTGTCTGTCAAGGGTTTGCACATGCTTTTCTCCACCCCAAGGCCACTTAAAAAGCATTTTATCACTCCACCAACAGCTTTCGTTGCTGGAGTAGGGCACAGGGTTCAGATGCTGGTAGCTGCAAGACTGTGCAGCAGTTGTATCTGGCTATCTATGAACACAAGCCCAGCAAAAAAACCCAACAGAAGACATCCAAAAAAATCACCCCTCAAACCTCTTCCTACATCTGCAGCACATGTGGAAGGTGGGTTGTAAAGTCCAACACAAAGCCCAGCTTGGGTAACAAGAAAAAGATTTACATCACAAGTCAGGGATTTGGGCTAGAGTCTGGCTAAACCCAGCTGCACTGAAGCATAAATGCAGCTTAGTAAGGTGAAAGTTCTCTCGCAGACAAGGCCTGAGCTCTGGTTGCTGCAAAAGACTTGAAAATGAAAACTTTTGGTTAATAAATTGGCTCTTGATCCCACATCCAGTGGTATTCTGTAGCAAAGCCCTTCTAATTAATACACGGATAGTCTTTCTCAAGAGGTACTTTCCCCTCATAGCCTGAAATAACCTACTCATATATGCAGCAACTTGCAGAGTGACAATTTATGAAAGAGAAACACTACCAATTCTAGTTAACAGAATTTCCCTTTTTAAAAACAAGCTTTTTATAAGAGGGTTTAAAAAAAAATTAAGTATATTTGGTACATGATGTGACAAATCTGTATGCTTCAGATTCCAGTATGTTCCCCTGTGCCCCAAGACAAATACATCTATTAAATAAATTTGATTATATCCTTCCTCCTCCTGCCAGCAATAATGTCTCCAACAAGGCTCATTTAACCTAGAAATAGACAGTTTTCATATTTTCTTAATTTTCAGGCCTCGTTATCTTCTTTTTTGCCTGCAAAGTCTTAATAGCCTCTTTCATAACAATCAAGAGAAGCTTGGGGAGTTGCTCTCACCTAATTAAGCGGGGTTTTCTTCCTAACAGTTCCACAGAGTACATGGCAGCAAACACTCTGGCTCTCCCTGTTAATGTAGTAAAACAGGGGATCTACAACTGATACCAAAAACCTAAAAGAAAACCTGGGCATGGTTATTTATTATCCAATACACACAGCCTCTGAGAGCTGGAGAGGGGTGAAAGCTGCCTGGTATCACATGCTGGCGTTTTTCATCTCAGTATTTTGAATGATCTCAAGGAAATTGGCTGTGCCCTAGTGTGTTTACCCAGGGGGAAAAAAAAAAGAAAGAATATTTCCCAACACTTCATTTTTTTGCTAGGAAACTTCCAAAAGAGCATGCTGGCACCAAGCCTACCCAAGTCAGAGGGTAGGAGCTGCAAGGATGGGAAAGTGTAGGCAACCACCAACTTCTCAGGAACAAAAAAAAAGCCCCCCTCCAGTCCTTTATCAACCTAAACACTCATTACAAGGTTTAAAGTCCACTAACCTTGCTCATATATGTTTATTTAAGTATATACATGCTGTAGCCAGCTTTTAGCAACAGCGTAACCTGAGAGAGAGCCCCACACCTTTACGCTGCCTGATAAGCACCTTTGTGATAGCTCCAGCCCTTTCCCAAGGCATGGCCAAAGCCAGGGAGCAGAGGCTGCTCACCACCCCACCAGCCACCGTGGGACCAGGAATTTTTTTATTCATTCTTTTTTTACCTTTAGTCCAGAACAGAGAGGGAAGAGTTGCACGTGAAAGACCTTTGCTACCCCAAGTCCCTGGCTCTGTCCCCAGGAAAGCCCTGGGCTTGCACTGGATGCTTATATACCTTGGAAAACACGATGAGCTTTACAGAGAGGCTAGTGGGGAATGAGAAGCTCCTGCAGCACCTGGCAGGGTGTGACCTCTTGCATTTACCTTGCAAAACACCTGTTACCAAGGATAACTCACACTTGCACTTTGCACACTGGCCTTTGCAGTCCTAAATCAATGTTGAAATTCCAGTGTCTGGGATACAGCTTCCTGGCTCCTCCTCCTGTAACCTGGGGTTAGTGAAGGAGTGGAAAAAGGACTGTCATGTTTTTCCCACAGTCACAAATCTCTGTCTCTTCGTTGTTTCCCTTCATCAGGCCTGGCCACTGCTGGGTCATGCTACCCCATGGCTCCCCAGTATGTGGAGGGTCCCAAGACCAGGCTCACCTTACCTGTCCTGCCCCTTGGAGCATGAGGCATTCTCACTGCAGGCAGGAGGAAGGCTGACTCCCAAAGGATCTCTGCGTCTGAAAGCTGGAAACCATGGTGAGACCCACAGTGGTTCACACTCCCCCAGAAAGGCTCATATAGGGGAAAAAAAAATACACAGTTGAGTTTTTAATTAATAAAATACAACAGTGGAAGTACAGAAGGAGAGATACCTGTGTCTTTTAACACCAGCTTGCTGTGGTGTTCCCTCCTGCCCTGTCCACACTTGTGGGACAAGTCAAGGGCTCTCAGAGATGTTCTCAGGATCAATGTTGCTTTCCTTATCACTTCCTGGGGGTAGAGAGGAGCAAGGAGGCGTTAAAAAATAAAGCGTAATTGCTGGCTAAGCCCAGCCAGTGGGCAGAAAGCAAAGTATAATGAGATGGGAGAAAGCATAGCAGGTCTGTGGGTGCAGCCAGAGGGGCTGGCAGCCTCGACACAAGGTCCCATCTGCCAGGTCTCCTCCAGGTCTTCCTGCTGCCTGGAAAGCTTGGTGATGTGCTGTATACAGGAGGGCACAGAAGTGTTTCTAGCACTGTCCAAGCAATGTTCTTCCCAGCCCTTTTCTCAAAAGAGCAGTAGTCTCTCCTATCCTCCAAATTTCATCCCACGCAGAAAAACTTTGATAGTGATAGCAGGAACCAGGAAAATATTTGATTGTGTAAAGCGATGTCGGTACGAGGAGGTGGGGCCAGCCGTGCCCCACTGTAGGTGTGTGCCCACAGGCACTTACTGAAACATGTCTTCATCTCCTTCTGGCACCACACAAACCAGCACCAACTTTTGCAAAGCTCAGACAAGCGCAGCCTCCCTCCATCCATCCACCCATCAGGCTTAGAAGGACACATGCCATGGAGAGAGCTGCTGGTGGCCATGCCAACAGCCATGGGTTCCCCAAATGAGCACCATCGAGCGAAACTGGGCTGCAGACATGCAAAATTCACACAATTCTGCATCACCAGCTTGCAACAAATGCAGCCAAGGCTGAGGAACCACGAAAGCACTCGTGAAAGCGTGGCCCAGGTTTTGCCTAACCCGACCCTCTTGAGACAGCTCCTCTGCAAACCCTAAAAGAAGGATGTGCTAGGTAATACAAAAATGCCCTGTCCACTCTGCCCACTCCAGGCATGCACCCTCCTGTTAAAGCCACTGTTCTTCATGCCTGGCAGGAACAATCCAGCCCATTATCTGATGGCAAAGAGTGGCCATTAATTAATACCTTTCAGTTTATCTTTGAACTCATAGATCTCAAGGTCTCATTTCTGAGATGTTTCTGGTTTTGAGATAGACTATTTTTAATATCGAGGTGTTGCTGCTCACCTTCTGGAGAAGATAAAAGTTCTACTCCTGGTTGGTGCAGACCAGGATTGTCTCCTGGCTGTAGTGGGGATTAGCTGCTCTACAGCCACGGAAACATCAGGATAAGGGGGTTTAGGTTTAAAATATATTTGAGCTGCCTGTCTACACCACTCACTGGAGATCATTATGTCAGGGGAAAGTACATTAGATCAACCTAACTAGTTTCTTACAGCTGGCACCCAGGAAAAGTTGCATTCAGCAGCCCAGCAGCACCAGCCAGGACAAGTCTGCCTTTGGCCATCTTCTCTGCCTCTGGCCATCTTCTCTGCCTCTGGCCATCTTGTCTGGCTTTCAGTTTCACATGGGGCACGCTGTGTCCCTGCCTGGCTACCGGTGCCTGTGCTGAGGGCTTACATCACTGGGAACCACAGGGAACACTGGAGGAGGGATCTGGCTGCCAGCCAACTGTGCCAGACATTCCCAAACCCGCTCAGCTCGCACTCCCCACATGATTTCAGAGCCACAGTGAGTGAGGCTCAGCCTCAGCGTGCCCATGGACTGGTTTGGGGTGCCAGCTGTTTGGAAGGACTTGGCATCCTCCCAGACCCAGTGGGTATGTGAGAAGTGGCTGTTAGAGGGGATAAACTTAATGTTTCTCTCCCTGTGGCCCCATGGACATTTGTGACCTCAGCAGAAGGAGTTTGGCTGGCAGCCTGGAGCAGCCCCTGCAGGGGCACGCATGGCCTGACCCACCCCAGGAGAAGGGGCTCTGCCACAATCACGGGTCCCCTCTTCGCCCTCCCACATTGCCCACAGCACTGACACTGCTGGGATCTCCGCCAGACAGAGACAAGGGTTTATTAAAGTGCTGTATTTACAAGCCAGTATTAATTTGTGCTCATTAATTACAATTTATTTACAATTAATCCCTATAGTCACTGACAGTTGAATCTGGCAGAGTTAAAACTTTACAGCAGACCGTCGAGTCAGAGTAGCTGGAGTTTCTCTTCCCTTTTCAGCCCCACTGAGGGAAGGGCTTTACTGGTTTTAATTCCCCTGGACTGAGAAGGCAATGCCTGTTAATTAGTAATAAGAAGCAGAGATGACTCACACCTTGAGTGAACCTGGGGAAGAAGCCTCCACCACCAACTGCCGTTGAACTAAGCTTTTGCCAATGGGCTGCACAGAAAACATGGGTTTCACCCTCCTCCACTGTGAGAGTGGAGTCCTGACAGCCCTACCAGTTGTGGCTGGGAGTTGGGTGATGCTCTTCTGCAGACCATTCATGACTGCCCTCCCACCTTCAGGAAATTAGACTTGTCCAGGCAGCAACCAGGGACTGAATGAGGGGTCAAGTTAGTCCCTGACCTGCAAAGACAGCTTTGCCTGGGTATAGGACAATGCAAGATAAGGGCTTTTCTCCAGGGATATTTGCTCTGATCTTCCTCTCTTCCGCAGAGTCAGTCGGGTTCAGACTGTGTCATCCACAGAATACTAACATGGGGTCAGCACATGGCTGGCTGTTCCCTTTTCAGATGGGTTTGCAGCCTGGCTGCCAGGGAGGCATCTTACAAAGGGATTTTTGGCTCACTCCTGCAGATCCTTGGTTTTCAAGCCATGCAGAGGACAATGAAGCTGTTCATGCCCTGGGACCCACTGCCCAGGACTGACAGCCCTGGCCAAGCACCTCAGAAGCACTTCATGAGCATGGGTCCCACTACCATTGCAGTCTGGGTTCCCGTGGGACCACACATCCCCTGGCACATGCTTTCCTGCTCAGGGGACAATGGCAGACTGCTGCTTCCTCTGTTCCTGCCTCATCTTCAGAGCCAGCATTGCCCGTCGGTACAAGTCTGGGAGAAAGGGAAGAGGTCAGGCACTAACACAGGTGTCAGCTCTGGGACCCAGCCTGGCAGCCTGCACCGAGCAAGGGCTGCAAGGACACACCAGGGTCCAGCACAGTGCACTCGTGTAGCCTCCCTGTATCCCACCCGAAGGCAGTGGCAGCAGCATCTCTCTCCCCAACAGCTCCCACCTTGCCCTGCAGCAGGACTTGCTTGTGCCCATGTCCTGGCACTGAGCATCCCTCAACCAAAGCCTCCTGTGCTGCTGTCCGCAGGCCAGACCCCCTGGTAATATTTAGCAAAATCTGTCCTAGGAAATACCAACCAAAAGTGCTTGAGACCTCCTCATGTGGCTGCTCTATGGAAGGTTCCTGCGACTTGATTTTATTCTTGATTTTCTTCTTCTTTTTCTTCTTCATGCCCTGTGCTGGATGGAGAAATACAAAATTTCAGGCACCACACCCAGGCAAGGATGGAGATGTCACCAAAACATCTGAGAGGACTGCTGCTGGTGGATCTGCAGTCCCCCATCATCTCCATGCATCAAGCCCTGCGGAGATGCTGGGAGATGTCTCTCCTATATCCTGGTGAGACTCCCATGAGCCGGCTCAGCTGATCTGCAAGCAAAGCTAGCTGAGATGGCAGGGACCAGCGGTCCAGCATACTGACATGTTGCTGGGTTCCAAGACTGCCTCGTAAGGTGTCTCTGGGGGTCCTGGTGCCAGTGGTGCCAGCAGCCCCCTGCAGTCCCCTCTTACCTGTATGAGAGGTGGCCATCCCAGTGGGGACGGGCTCCTCCTGTCTGACCCTGTTGGGGGGCAGCAGCCCCCTGGCAGCCCCTGCTCGGCTGTCACCCCCTCCTCCCGGTCCCTCCGGCTCCTCGGATGGGCTTGGCTGCCCCGAGCTCTTCTTCCTCACCTTCACCTTCCTCTTCCTCCTCCCGGGGCCCTTCGTGCTCTCCTCCTGGGCAGGGTAAGGGGGATAAGGGCAGAGTGTCGAAACTCCCATTCCATCCCGTCCCATCCCGAGGGGCCTCACTTACCAGCGGGAGGCGGCGGCGGGCGGCCCGCAGCGGGCGGTGCTCCCCGGCTTTCCCCTCCCCGGCTCGGGCATCCTCCCCGGATCGGGCATCCTCCCCGGGGGACGGAGGGTCCCTGGCGGGGCGAGAGCAGGGCGGGGGTAGGGGAGAGCCCCGCGGGGAGGGAAGGGGAGGACGGGGACGGGCGCACGCCCCCGCGGAGCCCCGCGCTCACCTGCGGCCGGCCGGCCGACCGCGGGCTGCCCTGAGGACGGGGCCGGGCGGCGAAACGGCGGCGGCGGGCGGCGGTACCGGGGCGGCGAGGGAGGCGCGGAGGAGCCAGCGCAGCCCCGGCAGGATGGCGCGGGCCGGGCCGGCGGGGAGGCCCCGCTTGGCGGCACAGGGCTCCTGGGGGAGGGACAGGGTCAGCCCCGCGGGGGCAGCCCTGGCGGGGAGCGGGGCCGGCGGGAAGCGGGGTCGGCCCCCCCCCGCACTCACGATGCGGCAGGGCGAGCGGTTCTCGTTGACCAGGCGCTCCAGGGACAGGCGCTCGATCAGCTCGCAGGGTAGCAGGGCGGTCGCGGAGTCTTGCTTGTTGGCCAGCCTGGGGCGTGGGGGACAGCGGGGCGCGGCCGTCACCCCGGCCCCTGGGCGCCTCGCCGCTGGGTGCTTACTTACTCCCAGCTTGGCTGCCGTTAGTTGAAGCATTGCCCTCCCTCACAGCTCCTCTCCAGCAATGCTCCCAGCTCCCGAGCACCACTGGGGTCCCCACGTCCCAGCATCCCCCGACAGTCCCCTGGGCACCGCATCCCTGCAACAGCCTGGCCACACACCCCCCAACCCCAGCAACTGCTTCCCGCTCCCTCCCCATCCCAAACCCTACAGGTCACATCCTGGGAACTCGGCCTTACAATAAAATGGGCTTCCCGGAGATGTCGGGATGGCTCAGGACACGGCTCAGGACCTTGCGGACCTCCTCCACCCGCGCCAGGTCACTGGAGTCCAGGACGAAGAGGATCCCCTGTGCCTCACTGTAGTGGCTGCGCCAGGTGCTGCGGGAGCGCTGGGCCCCAGGCAGGTCCACCAGTGTCACCTCAAACCTGTCCACTCGCAGGCGGGTCTGGACGGGCTGTGCCGCAGGCAGCACCTCACCTGCCAGCACTGCAGGAGGGAGAGGGCAGAGAGCTGGCACGGTGAGCCCGAGAGCATCCCTGCGGCATGTGCTTCCTCCTCCCCCGGCCACATCCCCACTCCCCCTGCCAGGGCTGCCTGGGATACAACCAGTGCCCTGCACGCTTCCCCCAGCCCAGCAGCTGTATTTCAAGGGTCTCAGTCCTTCAAGCCTCAGGGATTTGGTTGCAAAGGACCATAAAGCCACTGCCTCCAGCCGAGGCCGGCTCTGAGTCTGTGCTGCTCCTCACCTTTCTCTATGTCCGCAATGATAGAAGTTTTCCCCGCGTTGTCCAGCCCCATGACAAGGAGGGTCACCTTCCTGGAGGGAGACAAGAGCAGACGAGCATCCCAGGGAAAGGCTGTGCTCCCTGGGGAGTGGAGACCACTGCTGGCCCCAGGATTCCTAGGCAATGCACCCTGCCCATTCAGGCAGCAGAGGGGCAGCACAAGTGACACAGGCTCTTGCTGAACTGGGGGCGAGGGCAGGGACAGTCCACAGTGCCCTGGAGAAGGGAGGCACAGGCAGCTGGAGACTCCTCAGCACCATGGGACAGCCACACTGAGGGGCCTTCAGGCTGCTTCCCCCAGCAAGGACTTCTTTTCACATCATACAGGATTAAGCAATGATACAGACAGGGCAAAAAACTTGTGCCTTATATGCAAACACTTAGTGATTGCTCTTGGTGTCCTTCCTTGTCAGTGAGTAGACACAGCTAGGGAGGGGTAGTGAGAACAATATGCAAGCTTCTGTCTGGACTCGGGAAGTTTTTTCCTGTTGCAAAACAGTCCTAGTTGATCTGCTCCACTGGAGCCACGCGCAGAATGTTTTCCCTGTGATTGCCAAGACACAGCAGTCATTCATAGTGTCATTTTCTCCCTTAAACTTACAGATCAGGCAGAGTGGGTGGCACAACTCCATCTCCAGCATTACTGCGCCATTGCCCTCACTGACAAATGTGAGGGTAAATGTTGTTCCCCCCCAGGGACCCCGAAGGAGCAGGCACAGGGACCTACCTGATGGGCTCCTGTATGGCCTGCAGCCAGGACCAGCAGTGGGAGAAGAGGTGGAACATGCTCGGCAGCCCTGCGCAGAGGGGTGGTCTCTCTTCAGCACCTACGAAGTGATCAGCCTGGTGTGTCCCTGTGCAGTGTCCTCCTGCCTGTGCTTTCTCTCCATAGCAGGGAGCATCTCAGCCCGGGATGCCCGGTCCCATGGCCCAGCACTGCTGCCTCCAGCCTGGTGCTCACAAGTCAAGCCTGGGGACAAGCCTCAGCCTCCTCGGCAACACTGGGTGGCTGCGGGCATGGAGCCCCTGTCTGGACCCTGACCCAGCAGCCCCTTCTTTCATCGCAGGAGCACCAGTCAGCCTCTCACCCGCTCGTCCCTGCTGTGTGGCCCCTGCTCACATCCCCTTTGCGTAGCAGCTGCTTAAATCTAATCTGGATTTAAATTACTTACTCCCCACAGCCTCCTTAATCCTGGGGGTCAGCCCAGGATGGCGGCCACTGGGACACAAAGTTCCACAGGTCTGCCCACTACACCGGGCAGCACAGCACGGCACTGCATTACCCACCTGGCTGCACCAGCACAGCACTGGGCAGCCTCGAGCTTCCATCACTGGCTTAAATGGCTTGTGGTGGGGACATTGCTTGACAGCCCATGTGGGGTTTCCATCTGAATTAGAGTCTCCTCTAACCAACAGAATCCCTGGCTATTTGCTGCCTAATCCCTGTGTGAATGTTTCGCTGCAGCTCCTGCAAGCAGCAGCCCCTGCACGGGGTGCACAGCTCTGCTGCCCACCCAGGGGTCCCCTCTCTACCAGGCTAGGAGACGTTGCCACTCACTGCTTGTATTTGATGTCCCTTTGGGAACCTCCTGAGCAGCAGCAGGTCCTTTGCCACTGTAGAAACACCAACCAGCCCAAGCAGGGCGAGGAGCAAGGAGGTGGTGGGGATGTTTGGACGACAGGGCAGAGAGCAGAGCTAAAAAAGCCGTAACTCCTTGATCTGCAACCCTGAAGCTCTTATCTTGCTCCTCAGGTTTCCCCAGCTGGGGTTGCCCTCCCTGGCATGTTGCTGCTGTTGTGTGCAGAGAAGAGACTGCATGGAGATATCTGAGCCATAGGAGCTTTGGGTGGTGGGAGTGGGGTCTGAAGAGATGAGGACATGAGGCCCACCAAAAGCCCCACTGGAAAGTAAAACAGGGATCCCATTGGCTCACCTCAGTCCACAGTAAACCACCCAGCTCCAGCAGCACCACCTCAACCTGCAACAAGCCAAGGATGCTGAGATGCTGCCACGGTTCCGGATGGCCCCAGTGGTGCAAGCTCAGCCTGGGCAGAGTCCCCCACTCCAGTTCTGCACGCTGCTGGGAAGCTCAGCCCCCACCCCTGGGCAAGGCAGCTTCCCCAGAGTCACACCATGAGCAGCAGAGAGCTGTGTGTGGTTAATGATTGACAGATGTTTCTGTACTGATATCGCAGCCACATGCAAGAATATTTGGGGCAACCATTCACCCCCATGCCACTGATGGCAGGGCAGTGGCTGCACCGCAGCTGCCTTAGTCTGGCCCGGGGACAAAGCGCTGTCCCCAGCCTGATGGCATTTCCCGGTTGCTCCTGTGCTCGTGTTGGCAGCATGCTGGGACCAGCAGCAGTGCCAGGTTTTGCAGGCAGCACAGGGCTGGGAAGCCTTTTGCAGAATTAGCCATACCGGCGCTGAAGGGACTTGCTGGAAGCATCAGCGTGGTTCTCTGTGCCTCAGGGTGGCACTACCAGGGGACATCCGGGCTGGGGACAGGAAGAGGCACGACCAAGGGTGCTATAAATAGGGAAGTGCCATGTGGCAGGCAGCGGCAGAACCTCCCCAAGGGGCAGCAAGAAGTGGTCTTCCTCCAGCACCGCAGGATTTCCAGATGTGTCTGAGCACTTGGGGCTCTGCTACTTTCCATTTTCCAAAAGACCCAGACAAACAGGCACCAGGGACTGGAAAAGCCCCTTGGTGCCTGAGGCAGGTCCAGGTTCCCCCTCTTGGTATGTGCACACAAGGCTCAACAGCCGGGAAAACCCCAAAATACATCCCAAAACTGCTGAAACCCACAATCGGCTCCGGAGAGGCGGCATGAGGGCCAAGGCCAGGTCGATGGGTGCTTAGCCGGGCTTGGGCTCAGGTTACAGAGCTGGCTACTGGCCCATCACCCAAGCAGCCATCCGGCTGGGGTACAGCCAGAGCCCCTCTGCCAGCACCGCAGGGACCCCCCGGGCAGTGCCAGCCGAGACCCGCAGCAGCCGTCCGGGTTTCCTTGGTGACTGTTGCCAGGTGAGAAACTCTAAGGCAGAATTTATTATCTTGGTGGATAATCAGAGATGTTCCTCACCAGAGCTGTTACTGGACTGTGCCCCAGCACCATGCCAGGCTGGTGCCTCTAGTGCTACAGGTGCCAGTGGGGGCCCCTGAGAGAGGGCTGTGCCCAGGGCACGGGGGCTGCTCAGAAACTGGCACCGCTTCCCGGAAGGCGGCACGTGTTTTGGGGCTATTTCTGCCCGCTGGAGTGTCGCAGGCAAGGGAAGGAGGCGAAACCACAGGGACCGCGGAGAAGTGCAGATGGACGCGGGCTGGCGGGCTGCCCTGCCTTGGCTTCCCTAGATCCTGTGAGTATGTGCCCAAGCCAGCACCGGGTACAGCGGGACCCCTTCTCAGGAGCCCTGGGGTGAGGAGCAGAGTTGGGAGGATGCCGGTGACAGGGCTGGGGGAGCTTGCAGATGGGGAATGATGGCTCGCAAGGGAAAGCAGTGGGCAGCGCAGAGCTATGGAGGCTGCCTACAGCATTTACTGGGAGCCTTGAGCTTGGGTGGCACCAAAACCGAGGTGACAAAAAGGACCGAAAAGTCCTGGCAGAAATATTTGCGAGCTGACCTGCTTTGCTTGGAACTGCACTGTGTCTGCTCAAAAACGCATCCACAGCAGGGTGAGGGCATGAACAGGCTTTGGGGAGGGACTCATCTTTCTATTTAATGCATCCGACAGCAACAGCACACCGAGGCGGTAGATATGCAAATAGCCACATCGTCCCTTTAAATCCCAGCACGGCTCTGGTGGCTGACGATAACCCTGGATCATACAAGCTCCTAAATCCCACGAGCTAATTACAGGCAAACGCCCGGCGGTCAGGCTGGAAATGCCAGATAATTACAGCCTGTGCCATGGAGACCTGTTGGCGATGAACTGGGGCACTGGGGATGTTGGCTGGCAGGCTGGTGTGGCAGAGGGCAGTGTGGCTGGTTTGCCACAGTGCAGGTTGTCCACTTTCCCACCACTGGGCCGGAGATCATTTTGCAAGCTACTTTAGGCAGGGGAAGTTCTTTTTCTGGAGTGCTCTTTGCTCCCCCAGTGCGGATACCACTGCCCTGCAACAGAGGCAGAAGCAGGGGAAGATGCATGCTGGGAGCTGTTGGTTTTCACCTAGTTTCTTGTCTGGGTGCTTCCCAGCCGGAGCACACACGAATTCCCAGGAGAGGCTTGGATTTGAGCACAAGCTCCTCTGCTGGGGTTTGGTCTGCTCCCTGCTGCATGGGGAAGCTGCCACTCTCCTGAGCCAAGCAGAGAGCTCGGTGATGCCCCTGCAATGGCTACAAGCCTTCCCTAGGCTCCTACAGTGGTTTTGCTGAGAGCATTACAGTGCTCCTGCTGCTTTCCTGCAGCAAAGCATGGGGAAAAGGAGAGAATAAAGCATCCTTCCTGCCTGCCAGGATGCCCAGGCACGCGCAGTGGTGGCCCGGCCAAGTCGGCAGGCTGCCAGGGCTGTATACTCTTACAGTAAGTGGGACCAGGGGAATCAGTTAATTAAAAGTCATTTTAACCCTTCCCGCCTGGTTTAGTGTTACAGCATCATCCTCTGCCTGAGCTGGGACTATAGCCAAAGAGGCATGACTTCAAAATGTGTAATTATCACAAAGAGCTATAAATAAGCCCAAAGAAAGTAGCTGCATTTTCTTGTTAAAGAATTTAAGCTGTGGGGCAGCAGCGGGCACGGCCCCTGCCCGAGTAGCACCCTGGCTCTGGCAGCAGCGAGCACAGCCAGGGACTCAGCACAGCCTCCAGCCTGCAGTGAGATGTAGAGGGATGAAATCCTCAGGACAGACACAGGTGGTTTTTTTTTTTCCCAGTAGGAAAAAGGAATGAAGCTGTATGAGGAAACAGAGCAGCTAAAGCAGTCGTGTGATGAAGCAAACAGAAAAGATATTTCCCCAACCAGAAAATATTCCACAGACTGCTGGGGCAGGAAAAAAAAATACAGCTAAGTTATTGAGAAAGCGATGCATAATCCAAACAGTTTAAGCTGTGAAAAGCAGTCATCTGCAAAGCTGTTTCCAAACTAAGTAAAAAGTTTCCAGTTCACAGATTCCCGGGATCCCACCAGCTGCCAGGGCAGCGTGGCTTCCTGTGGCCCCTGCTCACTGCATGTTGAGCTGGGCAACACTGGGTGATTTCCACTTCAGCCAGCACACAGCGTTTTTGGGGGACCAACACATCCCCACCAGCACTTTGTGCAGCACCAGCTGAGTATTTAATCCCCGTCACAAAACGGGGAGGTTTCAGATCTGTAAGAGGAGCGGGGTGGGGAGTATGGCCATCCCTGCCCCCCGAGCAGCTGCCTCCACCTCTGTGTGCCCGGTTATAATTGGGAAGTTGGCAGCCTGTGCCTGGCACGTCCCAGTGAGAGCTCTGGGAGCAATGTCTGCTCCAGGTCCTAGTGCAGTGGCAGTGCCCAGGGGAGGGGAGAGGAGAGGAGAGGAGAGGAGAGGAGAGGAGAGGAGAGGAGAGGAGAGGAGGAGGAGAGGAGAGGAAAGGAAAGGAGAGGAGGAGGAGAGGAAGAGAGGAGAAGAGGAGAGGAGGAGAGAGGAGCCTGCAGGAGCGTTCTGGAGGCTTTCCCTACCTGGGCTCTTTAAGGCCTTTGGCAAGGAGCTCCCTGCCATTTCCAAACAGCTTTTCTCTTCTCCTTTTACAGGCGCAGAGCCGCCAGGCAGGCATGTGTAAAGCAAACAAGGCTATTTTCAGAGCGAGAGCTGGTGCTGGAGCCTGCTCCCACCCGATGCACAGCCTGGGCTCTCACACCCAGATCCCCTCACACATCTGCAGGTGTGCAAGGGGCTGGAAAAGCTGCACAGCAAATCCCACGTTTCACACAGCGGGCAGCTACCACTGCCACAGCACTGGGTTCAAAGTGTGTTCCGTGAACACTGGGATTAAGAAAATAATGAAACTGGGATGCTCTCCAGGACAGGGCAGGAGTTTGTGGGAACAGAAGTGATATCTGCACATGGGGGCAGGACTCAGGCTGTCACCTTGGACACCCCCGGGTTGGGGGAGACTCCAGAATGCTGGCGCCTGCAGCAGGGTATGGGGTGAGGACTCTAGTGGCACCGTGCCACCCTTGTGCAGGGTAAACAGTACCTTCTCCTTCCCTCTCCCTTTTTTTCCCTGCTCCAGCTCTTGACAATCGGGTCTGCAAAACTTCTAGGTGCTGCTGTAACAGAAGTAACCTGCAACCCATCTAAACACCCTCACCTTCCTAGGTGTTCCTAGAGATGCCTGGCACATTGGGTTATATCCTGATGGGCATTTCCATGGCAGTTATGCATCATGTTGGAGGTCACTTCACCCCACCCAGCCCAGGGGCTGTCCTGCTCCCGGAAGGGCTCAGAGTGAGGGCTGGCCAGCAACTGCCCACTCAGCTGGCTCAGGATGCGGCCACTGCACATGGGAACACTTGGGTGGGATGTCTCCAGTGCCTGGACAGTCCCTCCTGGCATGCTGCAGCTCTGGGCCAGCCGGTAGCTCTGTGACAGAGGTGTCACAGGGTGTCTGAGCTGGGTCTGCAGGCGTTGAGTCGGCAGGCACAGGGAGAGTCGGAGGCAGCGGGGCGGGATCTCTCGCTGCTGCTGTCTGTGACACAGAACACTGTTCTGGTCTGCTGTTTACAGGGCTGAGCTGTGGACAGGTGGGGTTAGGCTTGAGGTGTGACTCACAGCGTGAAGCAGAAAACATCCCGCTGCCTCTTTGTGCTTGGGTCAGAAAATGGGATAATAACTGGTGTGGAAAGCGCTGTGAGGCTTTGTCCTTCCATTCCCCCAACGGCTGCTGGGGCTCCTGAATGCAGGACTGGGATTCTTGACTGCTGAAACCATTGCTCTTAAGCATTTCATCATGAAGCAGGGGAAGATGAAATAAAAAAAGATGATGAGTCGGAGCCCAGGCATTGCTCAGCCGAGGGCTTGGTGAC
This sequence comes from Todiramphus chloris collaris, assembly GCA_025345505.1. Lineage (NCBI taxonomy): Eukaryota > Metazoa > Chordata > Aves > Coraciiformes > Alcedinidae > Todiramphus > Todiramphus chloris. The sequence goes on along the minus strand of JANVCC010000049.1, from coordinate 6,880,253 downwards.
TTGCCAGAGTCCTGGGGGATGCTTTTAATTTGGGTAAATGGAAGTTGCCTAAACGGTATAAATTGCACATTGCTCTTGCGGCTATTACAGAGGTGTGGGTGCAGTTGGCAGTGCCACATGATGTGCCATCAGCAGCTGAGTGCCCAGCCAGGCTGCGTGCCGGGGCCGGTACGGCTGTTGCCCGTGCACAGCTCCCACGCCGCGTGTCCGCAGGAGCAGCCGGCTGGCGGCAGGATCCTTTGCTTGGACGCCGTTCCCTTTGCCCTCTGCCCTGATGGGTTCTTTTTTTGGAGAGGCTGTTTTCCAAAACCAGCTTGAAACTATGTAACCATCATACCAGAGCTGAGCGGTCACACGTAGGTCTGTTCCCTCCGGTCAGGCCAGTCCCTATGAGCTCATGGTGCTTGTGGTTTCCCGAAGCAGCTGTTCAGCCTTGGAAGGAGAAGTGCTGAGCAGCTGGCGAGACTGGGATTGCTTCTGTGTGGGAGCTGCTGTCGGGAGAGACGGGGCCCCCAAGGTCTCAGGCGGTTTTTTTCCCAGCTCTGCCACTGATAAGCCCGATAGCCCTGGTAACGCCTCCAGCCTGGTAAAACAGGGGAAACTCTCCTGGGTGGGGTTTGAGGGTTTCATGCTTTGGGCTTGCATGGGACTGGGCAAACGATGGACATGGCATTTCCACCGGTAGTGTGGGCACTTACGAGCTGGCCTGCCTGCCGAGGAATGAACACCAAGGGCCTTTTAAAAGTTACCTGACACTTCCTGGTCTGCTTGAACAAGGGAAAATCGGCTGACCTTAAACACTCCTTGCCTTGGCCCATCTCTCCCAGCTAGCCAGCGTGTGCCCAGGCTGGACTGAGTAATGTGGCAGACAGCATGTGTGCATCACCACGCTGGTAGCTGCCCGTGCTCACACCATCACCCGTGGGGGAAAGGCACGGCTGGTGTTGGGGGACACCATGAGTGCTGGGCAGAGCAGGGAGCCCATGGGTGTGGGGAGCAGCCCAGCCAGCCTTGTGTTCCCACTGCGGTGCTGGTGACTGAGGTGTGGAGCTCAGCTGGGCCCCTCAGGCCTGGACTGTGGGTGGGACAGGCAGGATGGGCTGTGGGGCTGAGCGGCAGACTCAGCGATAGGAGATTTGGTTCCATCAGCAAGTCTATATACCATCTTCATGAGAAAAGTACTTTGTTGCTCTACTGTAGGCCAAGGTGATCTTCACTGCCTCCCATCTGGAGACAGGAATATCCAAGATGCAGGAGCCATATCTGCCCCATAGCATCCCACCCAAACCTTGAGACCAGCCCTGCACACATACACCAGCCACCCACCAGACCCAAAGGGGTGTCCCTGCCACAGCTGGACTTGCAAGATACCAAAATGCTCCCTGCCTTGGCAACACCTTTCCTCCCACACGCTGCCCCACAAACAGCAGGGTCAGAGGGTGGTGGATGCCCTGGCCCAGCCCCACACACCCTTCCCTGGAGCTGGAGCCGGGGTCATCCCTTGGAGCTGGGGAGGTAGTGGGTGCAGGCAGAGCTCTGGCAGGTCACTGGTAAAAGCCACAGGCCTGTCTGCAGGTAGGGTTGGCACCCATACTGACAACTCCTCAATGGGATCCCATTGTCCCTGAGGCTACCTGACACCTCTCCCTTGGGGTCCCCCCATGTTACTGCACTTTGGGGTAGGTGCCCTGCATTGCCAGGGTGCAGTTGGGGCAGGACTAGACAAGGGGGTCCATAGGAGACTTGGGTGCACACAGGACATGGTATGGGGGGCTGGCCCGGCTATGGCTGGGGGCATAAGTGGGGTCTCAGGGTGGGTGCTGCATAGAGGGTCCTGGGCTGGCAGGAGGATCCTGGAATGTAGGTCCCGGACATGCTGGGGGTGTCCTGGGCGGGGAGTTCCCAGCAGAGATGGGGAGTCCTGGGGTGGAAGATCCCAGGCAAAGATGGGGGTGTTGGGGCATGGGTGAGGGCAGAGGGCTCCATGCCTGGTGGGGACCTGGGCACAGCAGCAGGGGGGTTCCCGGAGCAGGGAGGTGTCAGGCTCGGTGGGGATACCTGTCCGGGAGACCCCAGCATGGAGAGCCGGGGTCCGGCGGGGTGTCCCTCCCCCTGTACCCGTCTGTCTGGGTGCGGAATGCTGCCGGGGCACGGGTCAGCACGGCTGGGCACGGGTCAGCACGGCTGGGCTCGGCTCCGTGCGGCGGGGGAGCCCCGCTCCGCCCCGGCCCGCCCCGCCCCGGCCCGCCCCGCAGCGCGGCTCTTCTCTCCGCTGCAGCCCGGGATGGCGCCGCGGCGGGGCTGAGCCGCCGGGCCGGGCCGGGCCGGGCCGGGGCC
>JANVCC010000049.1:6795968-6870548 GCA_025345505.1 Todiramphus chloris collaris | reverse complement strand
CCTGCCCACCCTGGGGGTGAGGAGCTATGCGGGACAACCTGCCGATGCCATGCTGCAGCATCACCGGTGTAACAGGGCTTGGTGGGCTGGCACCTAGCCAGCTGCTCAGAGCTTCATGAGGATGGGGAAATGGGGGTTTGCAGAAAGTTGGGTTATTTTAGGTTTTTTAATTGTTTAAAAAAAAAAAAGGGGAAAAAAAAAAGAAAATCATAAAAAAAGCAAAGCAGAGTGGTTTGGGGAGCTCTGCAAGAACTCGATGGCTGTGAGAGGGGCCAGCGTGGGGTGCAGCAGGGTTAGGCAGGGGGTGGCAGCACGGTGGGCTGGGGGAGCCAGTTCCCTGTGAAATTTCCTCCTCCCGGAGTCTTCTCCACGCAGCCCTGACAACCCTCCAGGCCTGCCCTCCCATCAAGCAGGCACTGCTGGCCCCTGCCTTTCCTCCTTCCTCATGTCTGAGATGCACAGGGCCACGGGTGACAAGATAGTTGTTTTACCACACTCCCGTACCTCTTGCCACCTTTGGCCGCACGTCCCAGCTCCATTCATGCTGCCACAGCTGACACAGGAAGCAGGAGGAGACTCAATGTCCTGACAGCCTCCGGCTGCACCCACACCCAAGTGCTGCAGGGTGAGCGGGGGTCCCGGGCTGGGGTCCCTCATGAGGCCATGATTTTCCCCCGTAGGCAGCCTGGCTGGGCATCAACATCTTCCTCTTCACGTACTACTTTCTGTTCTTTGACCGGGATGAGCGGTACTTCTACACCAGGGCCATCCTCGGGGTAAGGTGCTTCCCCACAGCACCCTGCCTGCCTGGGCACACAAGCCCCTCGGAGCCCTGCCACTCCCCCATAGCACCCTGCATCCCTTCCTTGTCCTGCCCTCTTCCAGCCTGCCACCTCTCCATCCCAGCCCCTAGCCTGGCATTGCTCTCTGCTGGTCCCTGTCTTGGTCTATGTCTTGTCCCAGCCCAGCATCCCTCCCTCCCAGTTCTCCTATCCTGGTTCAACATCACCCACTCCCAGTCCCCAGCCCAGCATTGCTTTATCACAGTTCCCAGCCCAGTATCGCTCCCTCACAGTTCCCAGCCCAGCATAACTCTGCATCCTTTGGTCCCCTCCTGTCCCAGTCCCGGCACAGCACCATGCTGGGCAGAGCCTTGGGGGGTGGTGTGGCTGCAGGCAGATGCACCCCATCTGCGATGTAGGATAGTGGTGCTCACCCACCCTCCTCTCCCCAGTCGGCCCTGGCATGGGCACGAGCATCAGCCAAGTGCCTCAACTTTAACAGCATGCTGATCCTGCTGCCCGTCTGCCGCAACCTCCTCTCCTTCCTCCGTGGGACCTGCTCGGTGAGTGCCCCGTGGCAGCATGGCCAGCACGGCCATCCCTGTCCCTGCCCCTGTCCCTGTCCCAACACCACCGCCTCTCCCCACAGTGCTGCAGGCGGACGCTGCGGAAGCAACTGGACCACAACCTCACCTTTCACAAGCTGGTGGCCTACGCGCTGGCCCTGCTCACAGGTACCCACCCCCACCGGGCTGGGGCATGGAGGGTCTGGGAGGTGGCCAGGGGGGTGACTGCCTCTCTCCTGCCCAGCTGTACACACCATCGCCCACCTCTTCAACCTGGAGCGCTACAACCACAGCCAGCAAGCCAACGATGGCAGCCTCGCCGCCGTTCTCTCCAAGATGCACCTGCAGAGTAACAAGTGGCTCAACCCCATCCACTCTAACCAGACAGTGAGTGTCAACCTTGGCATCTGACCCCCTGCCACTGCCTGTCCCTTGCCTCCCTAACCCATCCTGCCACCCCTGCAGACTGTTGAGTACATGGCCTTCACCACCATCCCAGGGCTGACGGGGGTCATCATCACGCTGGCGCTCATCCTCATGGTCACGTCCTCCACTGAGTTCATCCGCAGGAACTACTTCGAGGTCTTCTGGTACATGCACCACCTCTTCATCATCTACTTCGCCGGCCTCTTCATCCACGGCATCGCGTAAGGCTCCTCATCGCTCCCCAAAGTGAGGGGCAGCAGCTGCAGACCCCCGTCGAGGCAGTGCCCGGGGGGAGCGGTGCAGTCCCAGAGAGGGTCCACTGGGGCTGTGGGCTCCGCATTCCCAGCATGGCTCAGCCCCGGCTGGGGGGGCAGGAGCCGGCCCCTGGGGTCACCCCTCACCCCCCTGCAGCGGGATGGTGCGCGGGCAGACAGAGGAGAGCATGGAGGAGGTGCACCCCCACCGCTGTGCCCAGTATCTCACGCAGAAGGAGGAGGACTGCAGTCATGAGTGCTGCAAAGAGCCCGAGTTTGGAAGCATCCCCGCTGAGGTAGGGCAGCGGTGGGACAGCTGTGGGGGGAGCAGCTCTTCCCTCACCCTTGGGGATGCTCCAGTCCTGGTCCTCCCCGACCCTTTGCTCTCCTCCATCCCCACAGTCCTGGAAATGGGTTCTGGCCCCTGTTCTCCTCTACATCTTTGAGAGGATCCTCCGGATCTGGCGTGCGCAGCAGAAAGTGGTTGTCACCAAGGTGCGTGGTGCAGGAGCCCGCGCATACTGAGCGCCTTCCCTCGCAGCCACCAGTGCTGCAGCTCCTTGCTGAGGTGGCCGTGGGGCACTGCCAAAGCCTCTTGCCCAGAGATGGGAGCCGAGCAGGGTGCTGAGCCCATCGCTGCCCCGCAGGTGGTCATGCACCCCTCCCGAGTACTGGAGCTGCAGATGAATAAGAAAGGCTTCCGCATGGAGGTGGGGCAGTACATCTTTGTCAACTGCCCGGCCATCTCCCTGCTGGAGTGGCACCCCTTCACCCTCACCTCGGCGCCCGAGGAGGACTTCTTCTCCATCCACGTCCGTGCAGCTGGTGACTGGACAGAGCGTCTCATCGACACCTTCCAGCAGCAGAAGCCAGAGATGCCCAGGTAGGCTGGCGAGTGCCCAAACAGAGCATCCTGGGGATCTGGGGAGGCCATACCACTTACCCAGGCCCTCTCTTGACCAGGATTGAGGTGGACGGCCCCTTCGGCACAGCTAGCGAAGATGTGTTCCAGTACGAGGTGGCCATGTTGGTGGGAGCAGGCATTGGCGTCACCCCCTTTGCCTCCATTCTGAAGTCCATCTGGTACAGGTTCCAGCGGGATGACCAGACCCTCAAGACCAAGAAGGTATGGGATGCCCCAGGGCACCAGCCACAGGTTTCTCCATGCTGGCCTTCCCACTCCTTGACTTTGCACCCTTCCACTGCTGCTCTGATCCATCTTGAGCGACCCTTTTTTCCCCTGCATCACAGATCTACTTCTACTGGCTCTGCCGGGACACAGGAGCCTTCGCCTGGTTCAATGACCTGCTTGCCTCCCTGGAGCAGCAGATGGCTGAGTCGGGCAAGGCAGACTTTCTCACCTACCGGCTCTTCCTCACCGGCTGGAACACCAGCATTGTGAGTCACCCACGGGCAGGCACGACTGCCAGGGGGTGCACGGGGTGGGAAAGGCAGGCGGGAGACAGGGTAGGAAAAGCACATCGCTGGCTTGCAGGCAGAAAGTCTGGGAGTGGTTTCTGGAGGCAGCAGCAATGGATGCTCCTTGGTGTCGAGAGACTGGAGGTGGGCTCATGGGTGGTGGCCGAGGTCCTCACTGTCCCCACTCTGCCCAGGCTAACAACGTGGCGCTCCACTTTGACAACACCACGGACACGGTGACGGGCCTCAGGCACAAAACCATCTTCGGGCGGCCCATGTGGAACAGCGAGTTTGCAGCAGTGGCTGCAGCACACCCCAGGTGAGAGCCAGGCAGAGGGATCAGGTGCCCAAGCTGGGAGGCACCTCCTCCTCCCTGGCACCCAGCGCCGGGCTGGGCAGTGGTGGCTTTGGGAAGGGTATTCTTGACCTGGCAGGTTGCAGGGACCCCAGAAAGCTCTTAAACCACTTCTCCCTGAGCTTTCCACCCATTGCTGACAGCTCCATGCTGTGTGCAGGTCCGTCGTCGGCGTGTTCCTCTGCGGGCCAGCGGCCCTGGCAAAGAGCCTGCAGAAGTCTTGCCACCAGCACTCCAGCCTGGACCCCAGGAAAGTCAAATTCTACTTCAACAAGGAGAACTTCTAAATAGCAGCCATGCTGGGACCCCAGGAGACAAGGGACTCTGCTGGTCTTGCCTCACCCACTGTGCCAGACCATGGCTGGGGAAAGCATATGCTGAGGAGTGTGTGCACTGAGCCAGGCAAGGAACAGCGAGGTGCTCCTTCTCCAGGAGAAACTCCAGATTCAAGGACTGATGCCTTCTTGACCCGATCTACAGGGGGTCCTCATGGCAGGAGCAGGCTTGCACCCCTGTTGAGAAACCAGAGCCCCGTGCTGCAATGATGCTGCTGGAGCAGTGGGAAGCAGGGGGAGTGCCCAGCAGGCTGGGCAGAACCACGGGACGGGGATAGGAGGGGGTCACGCCAAGCAGGCACCGGGGGCCAAACGTGCCCCTCCAGCTTTAAACAGTCCTTTGTTTCAAAGGGTAAATTAAACTTGCTTTTCTTTGCAATAAAAGCCGCTGTGGTGACACGGTCCGTGTAGGTGCAAAGGGGGGTCTGTTCTTTGCCCCCTTGCAGTGCTGCAATAAAAAATATGGTTCACAGCAAACCCTGGGTGCAGGGTGAGGCACCTCCTGCCACAGAGGCTCACTGCGCCCCCCAGGGCCAGCCTGCACCCCCTGCCAGAGCACAGACCAACTTGCAATGCAGCTTGGGCAAAGGCAACACGTTCTGCTCAAGCATATGCAGAGAGGAGGGGAAAACCACCCTGTGTGAGCAGGCCGGCGCGGTAAGCGATACAGCAATCGGATACCGAGCCCTTGCCTCACGGCCGGCAGGGACAGAAAGCTGAGCTCCCTGTCCTGCCCTTCCCCATTGCCCCCGTGAACAGCTGCGAACAGCACTGCACATAAAATCCCACGAGTAGATCTTGCCCTGGTGCTGGGGAGGACTGAGGGAGGTGAGTGCTTCGGACTAGCCTGGAGCCAGGCCAGACTTCCCATTCCGACCTCCACAAGAGGCCAAGCAAGGCAGGTGGAGACACAGCTTTACTCAAACCCTCCTCCCACTTTTATTTCAAACATCATAAAATATACACACAGAAAAAAGAACGAACGGGGTGGGGGGGAAAAAGTGTTAGAGCAGGGAGGAGAAACCTCTCCCAAAACGCAGTGTCAGCTCAGGCAGCACTGGGAAGCAGCTGCCGTGGAGCGTCAGCCTCTCTCAGCGGATGGCATCTCCGCTCCGCACCCGCCAGGCCTGCGAGGAGGGGAGAGGAGGGCAGGGGAGTGAGCCCTGGCACGGAAAGGCAAAGCGGGACAGAGCCCTGTCCCGAGCAGCTCTCCCATTTACTGACAGGGAGCAGGCAGAGGCCGAGGCTGGGTTAAGGACATCACCTGTCAGGGTGCCCCTGTGGACTTCTGGATTTGCTCCTTTAGAATAAGGATGCTCTGCCGTTGCTCCGGGGGCAGCATGGCGATCTGGTCTGCTGTCAGCTGCAGAACCTGCATGATCAGGGCTGCCTGTGGGGGCAGGAGAGGAAAGGAGAGGGTGGAATCAGAGATGTGCCCTGCCAGGGCAGCTATGGCTTGCCGGAGCCAGGAAGGGACTGTTCCCGGCACAGTAAGGCACACAGGAAGTGCTGCTCCTGCTGTCTCACCCTTCCCCTTTTGTCTTCTCACCTTCTCATGATCTTGAGGGGTGACTTGGCTCTGTCCAGGGCTAAAGCCTCCAGGTTGACCAGCTCCTTGGACTCCTGCTCCAGGAATACCCCCTCCCTGCATGCCTGCTCCTGCCATGTTAGGAACCTGTGGGCACGAGAGAGGGGTAAGGACCAAGGGGGCTCTGACTCAGCCCCACAAACACAGGAACATAAAGCAGATATCAGATGAATGCCCTCACAGCCAGCCTGAAGATGCCTGAGCAAGGAGAGTGAAACAGGCCACCATGTGTTTTATGTGCTCTGCTCCCCCTCCAGCTCCTGCAACTCCTTCCTGCACAGCAGGAAGAGGCAGAGAGGCCTGAGCCTCATCCTATCCCCAGCAGACAAGCAGTGCTCAGGGAAATGGGACAGACATTCTGACCCCCTCAGGGAGCCACTGACCTAGGCATTGTGCCTCCTGGGCACGCTGCTCTGCAGGATGCCCACCCCTCTCCAGCTGCTGCAGGACATGATAGCACCCACCACTCAGCCCCAGTCGACAAGACACTCAACCAGCTGAACAGAGGCACTGTGCGTACCTGGCGAGGCCCCTGTGGGCCACTGGCTCCCATGTTAAGTGGCCCAGGACCCTGTATCCCACCAGGCATAGGGCCACGCGGGTTTGGACCAGGCCCTCGAGGCTCCAGGCCCCGGGGTTCCATGACCCTGGCCTCCATGGCCCTGGCTTCCAGCACTCGTGGCTCCAGGACCCTCGGCTCCAGGCCTCGTGCCTCCAGGGCTCGCGCCTCCATCACCCGGGGCTCCAGGCCTCTAGGTTCCAGTCCTCGTGGCTCCAGCCCTCGGGGGTCTCTTCCGACTGCAGAAGGAAGAGAAGGAAAGCTGCTGAAGGGAGCAGAGCCGCAGGGCATGTGGGAGCGAGCCCGCTGCCTCCTTTGCCTTGGGGCTAGCAAACACTGGGAAGATGCAGGGCTGGGGCAGAGGGGACATGCCTGGAGGAAGTCCCTTGCCCCGACAGACTGTCCCTCCTTGCTCTGGAGTCAGTTGTTCCAGTGCCAAACCCCTTTCCTACGTCCTGCATCAGGGCAGCGGGCTCCACTCTGACTTCTCGTCCGTACGCCTTAAGCCACCCGCTATTTCATGCCCCCTCTCTCACCTCGAGCATCCATCAAGGGCCCCCGTGGCTCTCCCATCAGTGGTCGGGGTTCTCCCATGGGTCCCCCCCTCATCTCATGGGGGGGGCCCCGGCTGTCATGACCAGGCATATGGTGCATAGGGGCTCCTTGGTGGGGCGGCCCAAGGTAACCTCTGACGCAGAGAGACGAGGAGAGCAAAGCAGGAGGAGGAGAAAAAGCGAGAGAGTGTGAATCAGACGCTGGCTTGGCACGGTCTGGGCAGAGCACTGGGATTGCCCCCGAAGCCGGCCGCAGGGGAGGAGAGCGAGGCTGGCACAGAGACGGGTGCTGTTGGCCCCCTGCCACAGGGCTGCTGCCATTACCCCAGGGATGCCCCGTCCCCGGGGAAACAGGTTGTCCCCCGTGGTCGGCAGCACACAGGCCTCTGACCAGGCAGCGGTGACTCCCAGAAGGCTGGTGCCATCCCTGTCCTCATCGAGAGGTCACCCTTGTACAGGGGACAGCGCCAAGAGCTCCTCTCCTTCCCTCTCCCCTCACCTGGGCTCCACTTCTCCAGTGACTGAGAGCAGGGTCCCTCCGCGAGGGTCATTCGGGGCATCTCCCAAAAGGCCTCGGGGTGGCGGGCCACTAGCAGGTAGAGGTCCACGCTGCATAGGGGCCCTCGGGTCTGGCATGGGCACTGCCAGGGAGACACACAAGAGCTCGTGAGGATCTGCATCACCAGTGCCGTGCCGAGACTGTCCCCCGGCGCTCTCGGGGCTGGGGTGCGGGGCGGCCTCGCCGCTCACCGGCATGCAGGCAGCTGAGCCGTGCTGGCTGCTGCAGGGGCAGCCCCTCGCATGAGGCCGGAGCGCGCCGAAGTCCCTTCCCTGGCTGCTCATTTTATCCCTCTCTTTCCCTCTCTGGCTCTACCTCAGGCTCCTTACGGCACCAGGTGGCCAAACCAAGCGTGGGTGCCCCTGCGGTGATCCCTACGAGCGTGGGCATCGACACCCTGCTGATGTGGGTCCAGGAGCAAAGCAAGACCTGGAAGGCTCCTGGTGGTGAGGTGTCCAAGGGGGCTGGACCCTAGGCAAAGGCCCTCTCCAGGCAGCAGGCTCTCCTTTTCCACTGTGGCTCTCTGTGCACGGCACCAGCCTGCTCTCTCTCCTCCGGCCCCAGAGGAAATCCTGCCTCCTCCTCTTCCTCTTAAACCCTACCAGGCTACACAGAGCGACAGAGCAGTCCCCGGCCCTGAGCACAGCAGGGTGAAAGCTGCTCTCTGCACACTCCACAACGAGCTCCACAGGAGGAGGGAGCTGGCGGGCGCCGTGATACCTTGAACGCGTTCGATAGACGCAGGCCTGGCAGGTCCCACGGGCGAGAGCTGCAGATTCCCTGGGCAAGCAGCAGGAAGAGAGGGAGAAGAGCAGACACATAAATAGTGTATGCAAACATGCACTCAGCCTGGGGGTCAGCACTGCCTGCGGGATCGCCTCCGCACCCTGGAGTCCCCCGCAAAACCTGCGGAGAACATGCTGCACGCTGCAGGTCTGGCTCTATCAACCTGTTAACGTCACCGCTGTCACCACTGCTGTGACAGCCAGCTTGGCACGGCCCGTCCCTCGCTCACCGCGCAGACATGCAGGGCAGGAGGATGCTCTGGCATTCTACAGGGCTGCACTGTGCCCCACGACGCACGGCCACTGCCTGTGGCTGCCCACAGCACTCCCCAGTGCCAACTTCCTGCCCACTTTCCAGAACCTTCCAGGTTGCCAAGAACGACTGGATTGCTCTCAGGAAGATAGTGCCCACCCCAAAGCAAACAGGTCAGCTGTCCCTAAATACCTAAGACCAGAGGATCTCCAAACAGGTTTGCCACGTTTCTGAACCAGGGCCTACGACACACATTGATGCAGCAGGGGTGTCAACCGCCCGCGTGCCTTCTTACTGGGAGAACGGGAACGCCCAGGCTACGCTAACCCCGGCGCACGGTGTGACGGGGCGGCCACGCAACGTGTGAACCGAAAGGAATCCGGCTCCGGGGCTGGGCCGCGCAGACCGTGCCTGCGGAGGGAAAGCCAAACGGCACTCGCCGGGAAAGTCCCTGCCAAGCCTGGCGCCCAGCGCCGCACGCCAAAGCGAAGGCCCAGCTCCCTCTGCCGGGCACGGCGCAGGGAGCGCGGGGAGAGAGGCGCGGGCAGACGCAGCGGCAGCAGCACAAGCCGCTCCCCAGCACCCAGGAGGAGAAGGAGCAGGACAGGGACCAGAGAAGAGAGAGCTCTGCCCGCCCGCGCAAGCACAGGGACAGACACAGGGTCGCAGAGAGTTGGAAAACACAGGCACGTCCCGCTCAGTGGGGCTCTGCGGGGACCGGCAGCTCTCCTGGCTCCTGGGGAATGTCTGCACAAGATGGTGCAGAACAAGCTGGGAGCAAACTGGTGTGCGGGCTGGGGCCCTGGAAGCAGGAGAGATGCTACCACAGCCCTGCGCCTAAGTGAACAAACATGGGCAGCAGCTGCCTGAGATCTGGGGCTGGCGAGGCTGCAGGGAGCTGGTCAGGGCTCCTGGCGCAGCGCTGCTCAGCACCCACAGCCTGGGCCCTGCTGGAGCCAGGCTCCCAGGACACACAGCACAAACTCATGTCTGCTTTACCTTGTCCGCGCTCCAAGGCGACAGGCCCCGCACCCGGCATCCCAACCTGCGGCTGCATCCCACCTGAGAGGGGACAGGCAGAGATCAGATCCTCCCTCAGCCAGCCCCAAATTCCCCCCCTCTCCCAGCTCCTGCAGGAACAACCAGAGGTTTGCTTTCTTGGTGTTGGTCCCCACCCCGAGATAAGCCAACATTCTGGACTGCCACCGGCAGCAGCCACGATCACAACACACAGCGTGAGACTGCGTGTGCTGTCACGGGGCCAAGCCCTCTGGTTAGGGGGAAGGCAGAGCATGCCCAGGGCAACCATCACCCCAAACGCCCACACTCACCTCCCGGAGCCATGGGGCCGGGGCCAGGGCCCTGCACAGGGGCTGCCATCTGTCCCGGGGCTGGCACTCCCCCCTGCATGGGTGGTTGCAGCAGAGGAGGAGCGCCGTTCACGTGCATCCCACCCTGCCCAGGAGAGAAACCAGACCTCAGGGAAGCCCCGTCACCCGGAGCCCAGCTGGGAGAGCTGGAGCCGGTGGCGCCCATCTCTCCCCATCACAGTGCGTGGGTGATGCGGGCTCTTACTATGGGCTGCGGCTGGGAGGAGGGGGTGCTCTGAGTGTTCAGCTGGGCATTCGGCCCCGGACCAGGCCCCGGTCCCGGGCCAGGCCCTGGCCCTGGCACTGGCTGCTGGTTGCCTGGGATCAGAGGAGGAACACTGGTCTGGCGATGCAGGATTTTCTAGCGGCAGAAGAAGGAGAAAGGAGTTCTCTTCCACCCCACCTCCACAACAGGCTGCCACCGATACCGTGCCAACCCCAGACAAGGCAGCAAGGGACAAACCAGGGCAATCTCCGGGTCGACGATCCTCATGACCACCTGGGCCTGCAGCAGGGCGTAAGCCAGCTGGGGGTTCTGAAGCAGCATGTTCCTGGCTTCCTGGGGGCTGTTCTGGACACACAACTGGGAAGATACACACGGATCAGAGCTCTGGGAAAGCACGCCAAGGGCTGCGAGGGCATGGGCAGCAGGGGTAGCAGCAGTACTGACGCAGCGAGGGCAGCCCTTTGCTTCACTCACCTTCATCTGCTTCATCAGCTCAAACATCTGCTCGGGCGGCAGACTGGCTACTGCCCGGCTGATGGACTCGGGGGCGTCTTCAGGATTGACAGGGTCCCCATAGGGCGACTCTATGATGGGCGCGCCTGTGCCCAAGCCTGCAACAGAGTTTATGGCCTCATAGGGCAATGTAAGCCGGCTGCTCTTAACGAGCTCACCAGAAGGGAAGCACCACAATGTCACAGGGAAAGGGAGGCGATGAAAACAGGGAGATCATTTGGGAGGGGAAACACAGAGTGGAGCCCACACAGCCCTCTGCAAAACCACTTGCTGCATCGCCTGGAGCAGGTCAGCTCCGTGAGGTCTCCTCCTCGCCAGCCTCGCAGAAGAGGCATGCTTGGGAACACTAAGAAGGCCAGGCCCAGCACGACGGCAGCGCGCTCTCCACCACCCAAATCAGACTCACTCTTCAGCTCCTCCTTGTTCTTCTCGCTGGCCGCATTGTCGACACGCAGGGCCCTCCCGCTGAACTCCCGCCCGTTCAGGTTCCGCATGGCACTGAGGGCCGTCTCCTGGTCTTGGTACTCACAGAAGCCATATCCCTTCGGCTTCCCCGTCTCCCTGTCATACACCAGCCTGCACAGCGAGGAGAGAGCCACCACTGCTGAGGGTGGTGTGGGCACCAAGCAGCACGCAGGGCCCACAGCTCCCTGTCGCTCGCAAGGGGTACAGCGCACAGGAGCGCTGGGGAGCAGAGAGAAGGTCACCAGGCCACCAGGGTCACGTCAAAGTGCGCAACAGTCAGCCCTAAGCCAGAGTGAAAAGCCTGCCTAGAGCCAGACCAGTGGGTCTTCCTAGAGCTCTGATGTCCAGGCAAGGCCACTAGTGCAAGCACTGTGCTTTACATGACCCCACAAAAGCAGCTCCTGGGAGCACAGGACAGGACTGGCTTCTCCTGGAGCTTCCAGGTCCTTAACCGAGAGCTCTCTGAAGCCTGGTGCCAGATCAGGAAAACATCCCTGTGGAGTCACTGGGACACTCCTGCTTCTCCCACGTCTCTGCACATTGCCTGATCAGGACCTCAGGACTCATCTGCCCCAGCTTCACACCATGACAGGACAGCTGCCTCCAGCCTTGAGCAGCATGCCCACATTCAAGCTGTTGTGCTCGGGTCATTACGCTCAACATCTCCAGGTGACCTCGGCACAGGATCTCGGCACCTACGCCCCAAGCACAGCACAGCTGCCGCAGCCTCACAAACCCCGCCAGAACCCGCGCTGCCCTGCGTTGCGGAAAGCCGGTTCTGCCCAGCCCGCTCCGGCCCTGCCCAGCCCCAGGCTCGGGGGCAGATGCGCCCGGACTGACCCGAGGAACTGGGTAGGTCGGCAGCCGTTCTCACCTAAAGCTGACCACGGGCCCGACCTCTGAGAAAATATCCTTCAGCTGCTCCTCTGTGGCTTCGTACGGGATATTCCCCACTGCGGGAGAGAGATGGAGGCCGCCGGTCAGCGCAGAGTCCGAGCGCTGCGCGGATACCGGCCCCGCACTGCTGGGAGAGCTCGGCCGCCCGGCCCCGGGCAGCCCCGCGGCGCTCACCGAAGACGGAGCGCAAGGAGCGGTCCACGGCGGGGTCCCGCACCGACAGCCCCGCCATCCCGCCGCCCGGGCCTCGCCGCCGCCGCCGCCGTTGCTGCTGCTTCCGGTCCCTCGCTCCGCGCCGTCCCCCCGCTTCCGCTTCCGGTTCCGCCGCGCCCGCGGCGAGCATGGCGGCGGCGCGGCGGGGACAGCGCTCCGGTGGGAAACAGGGGGCAGCGCCGGAGTCGCCGCCGCGCTGCGCTCGGTAGGAGAGGCGAGAGGGGCGGGGGCGGCCGCGAGAGCCAGGCGGGGGCTGCTGGGTGCCTGGGGAGCCCTCCCGGGGACAGCTCGTCACGAGGTGCCGGCTCCTGGGGCAGCCCCGCGGTCTCGGGGGTGCGGTCCCGGGCACCGGCTCTGAGACACCGTCCCCGCAGTGTCCCACCCCCCATCCCCGGGCACCCCGCTCCTGGGGTGTCCTGTCCCCTGAGGCTCCCCATCTTCGGCCACGCGCGACCCTAGCCCCCGGACATCCCGCTCCCGGCGCACACCGCCGTCCTAGTCCCCCGGGTCACCCCCTTCCCCGGGACACTCCTCCCCAGCCACCCCCACACCCCAGGCACCCCACCACTCGGGCACCGCTTTCCCCCACAGCCCGGGCACACCATCCCCTGGAGTGCCCCATCCCAGAGTACCCCCTCCCCTAGGATGCCACCCCCAGGGCACCCCACCTCTCCTAGTCACCCCATCCCTGGGCACCCCATGGCAGTGCCAGGGCAGCCAGACCCTGCCCAGGGTGCAGCCATTGACCCGATGCCTCCAGCAGGGCAGTGCCAGGTACACCCACTGGCCCCAGTTCCCTCCCATCCCTTCCGTGCCTGGCACCCTGTGCCTTCCTGGCAGGTGGCTGCATCATGGTGACATCCCTCTGTCCACTGGCTTGGCAGGATGAAGGTCAGGAATGTCCCCATCCCCGTCCCTGCACTGGCCACGGAGCCGCGGTTCACCCAGCGCCTCAGGTGAGCCTGCGACGGGCCATGGGTGGCTCTGGCAGGGTGCGGGCAGCAGAGCTCAGCGTGCCAGCCCTATGGTCTGGGAGGGTCTCTTCCCTGTGGCAGGGTGGGCTGTGGGGCTGGGGAGGGCTTGACTGTGCCTTGGCCTTGCAGGGAGCATTTGGAAGAGGAGCAGCTCCTGGATGGGCGCTACCGGCTGCAGGAGGTGCCGGGAGGCCGCATGGCCCTGCCTGTGCTGGAGGAGAAGCTTTCCCAGCTGGGGCTGCCTCGGGAGGTGCCCTGTGGGCTGGTCTGGATCCAGGTTGGGAGAGACCCGTCATCCTGAGCCCCACTGTAGGGTGATGGGGTCTCAGCCCCACGTGATACATCCCTCCCACAGGACCCCATCCCCTCGAGGGCAGCTCGCCGACGGGCGCCTGCCCAGAAGCTGCGGGATGCTCTGCAGCAGCTGCTGGGCGAGAAGTGGTCAGAGGAGCTGGAGCGTGATGTGCCCCACGCCTGGCAGCGGCACGGGGACCTGGTCATGCTGAGCGAGGACAGCTTCAGGGCTGCGCTGTGGGAGGAGCAGGGTAAGGGGGAGCAGGGTCTGCCTGCCCAGATCCTGCCCACACAGCTGCCCTGGCCCTTCCCAAAGCTCCCAGCATGGGTGTGTTGCAGGTCCAGCACTCTGGGAGACAGTTGCCTTGGCTTTGGGTGCCCGGCGGCTGGCCAGGAAAGGACGGGTATTGCCAGGTGGGATGCGGTCTCCCAGCGTCACCCTGCTGCTGGGCCAGGATGGATGGGTAGAGCATGTGGACAACGGGATCAGGTAGGCAGGAGCCACGGTGCAGGATGCGGTCGGTGCAGGGAAGGGGCTGCCCTCACTAGGCCGGCCGTGTCTCCCAGGTACACGTTTGACGTGACCAAGTGCATGTTCTCACCGGGCAACATCACGGAGAAGCTGCGGGTGGCCTCACTGCCCTGCTCCGGGGAGGTCCTGGTGGATCTCTTTGCAGGTAAGACGGGGGGTGGAGGGGCTTGACCGGCCAGGCTTGCAGAGGCAGGCTGGGGGCAGTGCTGCAGGTGCCCGTGACAGCCAGGAGGATGTGAAATGTCATTTTCAGCCTGGACTGGAAAAATACCCAGGCTTAGAGCTCCTGCCCCTCCGAGAGCCCTCGGTTAAGCTGGTACTACTGCCCCTCCTGTGTCCCTGTTGCCTTTGGACACAGGGTGACCTCGCACTCAGGCCCAGCAGAGCACTGCCCTGTACCTAGTGCTAGTCGCAGGAACCATTTGGATCCCAGGCAGAGGAGGGAGGGTTGAATTTCCATTTCCCCAGCGTCCCGGCTTGTTCCAAAGCAGATTCAGAGAGCAAGGGTGGCAACCTGCACCCCACCCTGCCTCTGGGGACAGCGTGGACTCCCAGCGGTGCCTGGACCCTGCCCTCAGCCACTGCCACCTCCCATGCCCAGGCATTGGCTACTTCACGCTGCCGTACCTGGTTCACGCGTCGGCCACCTTTGCCCACGCCTGCGAGTGGAACAGCCACGCCGTGGAGGCCCTGCGGAGGAACCTGGTGCTGAACGGCGTCCAGGACCGCTGCCTCATCCACCACGGGGACAGCCGGCAGGTGAGCCCTGCCACTCAGCCGCGGACACCCAGTCCCCACGTGGCATCCCCCTCACTTCCCCTGTCCTTCTAGCTGGAGCTGCGGGACATAGCGGACCGGGTGAACCTGGGGCTGATTCCCAGCTCGGAGGAAGGCTGGCCAGTAGCCTGCCGTGTCCTCAAGAAGGGCACGGGTGGGGTTCTCCACATCCACCACAACGTGGAGACCCCCCCCACACCAGTCCTGTGGGCTGAGAGGGGGACTCCAGAAGGAGATGGCCCTGATGGAGAAGCACAGCACCCCACAGAGGACAGTGTGAAGGAGACACAGGGAGCCAGGATCAGACCTGAGTGGCAGAGGTGGGCTGAAGCCACAGCGGCACAGATCCGGGGGCTGCTGGCAGAGCTTCATGGGCAGCCGTGGCGCACCAGCATCCTGCACGTCGAGGCAGTGAAGTCCTACGCACCCCACGTGCATCACCTTGTTCTGGACCTCGAGTGCCGGCCAGTGCTGCCCTCCTAGCTGGCTGTGAATCCCAACATGGTTCCAGTTCCCACAAAATGCTGACCTTGGAGTACCAGTAGCAGGGAGATGCTACCATTGCCTGCTGCCATCCTGGATGTTCCTTCATGCCCCAGTGGCAGCATGACCCTGCAGTGCCTCCTGTGCCCAGGGCACAGGGGGATGCCCTCCAGGAGCTGTACCCCAGCCAAGGATGGACTGAGCTGGGGCTGAGAGTCCTGCCCTAGCTCTGCCTGTTGCTGCCCAGATTTTGGACATGTGGTGGCACTTTCAGCCCCAGGAGAGCTGCAGGGCTGCGTAAACCTTGGATTCCTGATGGGCTTCATTTCAGCGAGTCAGGGGCGAGCTCTGGGCTTGTATTTACCAGCGTGCTTTTTTATTGTACTGGAAGGATGTCTGTTCACCTCGGGTTCTTCCCAACTTTTTGCAAAAATAAGGATGTTTCTCATCTCTGTTGTTGACATCCAGTTAAAACACAAACAGCAGTGCATGTGGGAGGCCAGGTCCCAGGGCAGTTCAAAGCCTCTGCCTGCCTCCTGTCCCCTCAGATCTGCCTGCGCACGCAGAGCTCTCTTGCCTGAGCATTGTACATGTTCCCCTGCTGCAGAGAAGCCCCTGCCCAAGAAGAGAGCTCCTGCCAGCCCTGTGGTGTCCCTGGGTCCCAGCAGATTCTCCCCCATGTAGATGTCCCATCCCCTTCCCGCAGGGCTGGGAACACCTCCCTCTCCCTGTCCTGTGGCTGGGAGCCCTGGGGCACAGCTGAAAGTGTGGGCAGAGTCCTCGTGTTTGCTTTGGGGCTGCTCCCAGCTGGCCTCCCATGACCTGTGTGGTGAGAAGTTGCCTCCCCACATATGCGGGCCCCACAGCCCGTCCTGCCGCCTGTGCTGACGTTTTCCCGTTGCCTGTGCTGCTGTGGGCAGCCTGGCTGGGGCCGTTTCTCTGCTCACGAAGGACAAGGTCAGAGGCTGGAGCCTTGCGGGGGGACCATCCTCTGCCGCGAGCAGAGCTGGGAGAACACCACGGCTGTGCTGGTCGGGTCCCGGACCGTCGGCCGCCGCCGTCCTGGGCACCCCAGGGACCCCGGGAGGGCACCCAGCAGCGTGAGTGGTTGTGGACTCTGCGCCAGCCCGTGTGTGCTCTTCGGGAGGAGCTGCATTCCAGGTAGCGCTGCGAGGAAGCGCCCCAGGGGAGCAGCCCCGGGAGCTCCAGCCACGGAACCGGGCTCTGCCAGCCGCGCCGGGGGAAAGAGTCCCACGGAGGTGGGGGACAGGTTCCGGGGGGCCGGGAGCTTCAAGCACGGCTGCGCTCGGGGGAAGGGGCTGCTGTCCGCGGCGTCGCGGAGGCTGGACGGGACCTGCCCCGCCTTCCGCCCGGGCCGTCCCGTCGGTGCCGCAGGTGCGGCGGGGGAGGCTCCTTTAAGGAGGTGGTACCGGCCCAGCCTGTCCCATTCTCTCCCCCCCACCTCACTCCTTCCCCCAGCTGCTGCCGGGAGGCGCCGGGGAGCCGCGGCAGGTACCGGGCGGCCCCGTGCGGGGCTTGGGGGGCCCCTGGGGGGGGTCTCTCCGATGGCGGCGGGGCGCGGGCGGGAGCACGGCGGGTCCCGGGGCTGCGGGAGGCGGTCAGGCGCGAGGCTGCCGGCCTGTCCCTGCCCCGGTGGCCCTGGACCCACACCCCGCCCCGGCAGAGAGAAGTCTGGGTCCGGCCCGCCGCGCCTCTCGCTCCCGGGAGCCGCCGGGGCGCGGTGCGGCCGTGGGGACAGGAAGGTCTCTCCCGCCGGGCTGGGCGGGCGCTTCCAGTCGCCATCCGATCTCCGTCTCGCCGGTGCCGGCGCCCCGGGTAGGGAGCGGGGAGTGCCCGAGGGGGTGGACGGGCCGTGGACCCCCGAGCGGATGCTCCGGGAGCGCGGCTTTTCCCGGCTCCGTCGGGGATGGGGGCTGCCGCGGCCGCCCGGGGTCCGGCTGCCAGCGCCGCCGGGCCGGATCTCGCTCCCGCCGCTGCTCCGGCTGCGCGTCCGGCCCCGCTGGGGAGCGAGCAGCTTCCTGAGCCTGGGGCGCGTTCGTGGGCGCAGCATTTCGGGGCAGCTCTTTCCTCCCCGCGGGTGCCCGGAGGCGCTGGGCGTCAGCCCCGGGTCCCACGAAGCCGGCTGAGGTCACCGTGCGGCAGGGCTGGCAGGCGGCCGGCAGCCCAGCCCGCGGCAGCGCCGAGCCCTGGGCAGGGCCGCGGGGGTGGCGGGGCGGGCCGAGCGCTCGGGGCTTTCGGCCGCGCCGAGACGGTGTCTTGGGTGCGGTTATCCGGGCTGGGGGGGTTGGCGGCCGATCCCGGCCCGGGGGGCAGGCGTGAGGTACCCGGCAGAGCCGGGCCGAGGTGGGGCTGCCAGCCCCGGTACGGCCCTGCCGAGCCGCTGGCTTGTTCCTAGCGCAGACGCGTCCGGCTGCTTTTGACGAGGGCGAGCGATCCCGGGCGGAGCGATGTCCGAGGCCGTGGATCTGTCCTTCCTGTCGGACGCGGAGAGGGATTTGATCCTGCAGGTCCTGCAGCGCGACGAGGAGCTCCGCAAAGCCGAGGAGAGGAGGATCAGGTCAGCGTGCAGGGCGCTGGTTTCCGTGCTTTGCTCTACGAGCAGCTGGAGGTGCCAGGGTGCGGGCCATGGGGCTGGGGCAGCAGCTCTGCTGTGGCTGTGACCGCTCCTGGTACTGTGCTCTGAGCAGGCGCCTGAAGAACGAGCTGCTGGAGATCCGGCGCAAGGGAGCCAAGCGGGGCAGCCAGCGCTACAGCGAGCGGACCTGCGCCCGCTGCCAGCAGAGCCTGGGCCGCATCAGCCCCAAGGCCAACACCTGCCGGGGCTGCAACCACTTGGTGTGTCGGGACTGCCGTTCCTACAGCCCCAACGGCTCTTGGCGCTGCAAAGTCTGCACCAAGGAGGCGTGAGTACCCAGGGACCTTCTGTGTGTTCGTCCTGTCCCCTTCCTCCTCACAGTCATCCAAGCTCGATGCCCTGTGGTCAACCTTTCCTAGCCTAGCTGGGCTTCTCTAGCTGAGGCCATCTGTCTCTGCTGTCACTTCTTGCGGTGGACACTCATGGTTGGACAATGGAGAAGTGGTTTGTGCCCTGCTCTTGGCCTCCCCCATCCTACAAAACCTGTCTTTCTGCCATGTTTGCTGGGGATGTGTCTGGGTCCATTATCTGCCCAGTGCATCATCTCTGCCCAGCCACCTGCTGAACATGCCTGCTGTGCCCGTTCTCTTTTTGGCTGGTGGTAGCACCGAGGGTGGCATTGGGATGCAACAAACAGCACCCTGCTATCCCTGAGTGCCATCCCCACTGCCTTCCTGCCCCGCAGCGAGCTGAAGAAGACAACTGGTGACTGGTTCTATGACCAGAGGGTCAACCGCTTTGCCAACCGGCTGGGCAGTGACATGGTGCGGCTGTCCCTGCGGCACAGGTCGGCAGGTATGGGTGCCACAGCGATGCCTCCTCCTGCAGCCCAGCCCTCTGGGATGCTCCAGCTTTCCCTGGTGCACCTCTGCCCAGTGCAGAGTTGGCCAGCAGCAGCTCCGGCTCCAGGTGATGGACTTGGAGCAATGATCCTCCTGATGCTTCTCTCCTTCCAGCCAGCAAAAGAGAAACCATGGGACAAACCCTTCTCCAGAAAGCCCAGCTCAGTGAGCCCAAAAGCTCCACCACTACCCGTCAGCAGAGCCCGCCAGCACCACGGGAGGGGCCCAGGTGAGGATCCATGCTGTCTCCCCCGCTCCAGGTGGCAGCCCTCACCTGCTGCAGGGACAGGAGGGATGCTACCGCCCTACTTGGGTCACTGGTGGCACAGAAGCTCACCCTCAAACTGGCCTGCTCGTCAAACAGGATATACCTGTGGTTTTGTCTGTCTGCAGTTTGTTTCTGGATGCCTCAGAGCCTCGAGATGGCAAAAGTGACACAGAGTCCATGGAAAACATGAGCCTGGATGGCTACAGACCTAGTGCCCCTGTCGTGGGGGGCAGGTGAGGGGCTCCCTGGGTGGGTTGTTCTTGGCAAGGCTGGCCTGGCAGAGGATGAGAAGCTTCATCTCAAGTGTGGTTTTCTTGGTCTAGTGAGTGAGAGCTGGCTCCTCTGCCTGGGATGAAACCTGTCCCTGGGCAGGCAGGTCCTCTGCTCCCCAGGATGGAGTGTTGTGGGGAGCTTGTGGGGAGATGGTGCTTCCTGGCCAGCGCTTGCTTTCCCAGCCGTGCTCTTGGCCTGGGACTGACCTTTCTGTGTCCTGTACAGGAGGAACTCCCCAGAGAGAGCTGCCCCTCTCAGAGACAGAAAACAGGTTGCTGTGCCAACAGGACCTGCTGCCTCCAGCATGACCCTCCCTCTCCACTCCAAAACTGCATTCTCTGACAGACAGGTGCCTGCCGCTGCTCTGCAGGCTCAGCCCTGTGCTGGGGCATGGGACTGGAACCCCTGTGGGGCACCCAGCCCTGCCCTGCTCTGAAAGGACCTTTCCTCCCCAGGATGCCACCATGGGGAGCCGCAGCAGTGCTTTGGTGGGCGAGCATGAAACGTTATTCAAGAAGAATCCCCGGCGGGTGTTGAGGCCTGCGGGTGAGAACTGCAGGGGGGGTTGGGTGCTGATGTGGCAGGGGGTGGGTGGCCCCTTCTCTCTGGGCTGTAGTGGGCTTTTGGTGCGGATGGGAGAGGCTGGGGCAGCCCCTTGCTTGAGGGAGCAGCAAGGCTCTGCTAGTCCTGCATCATGCCTCTGCCTCCTGCCTCACCCTCTCTCGTGCAGACTACACCAAGTCGGTGATTGACCTGCGCCCAGAGGACTTCGTGGGGGAAGGTGGCACTTTGGGGGACAGGAGCAAGTCGGTCCCTGGCCTGAACACAGAGCTGGTGAGACCCTCGGCATGCTGTGGAGCCAGCTGCCTGGCTGACTGTGCCCGGCTGCTGCACACACAGGTGGTTTGTCTCCCTCCTTGCAGGAGGAGGAGGAGGAGGACATCGATAACCTGGTGGAAATCCATCGCCAGAGGGTGGCCCGCGGCAGCATGCGCAGCGGCACCTCCTCGGTGAGTCCCCACGATGTGACCGTGCTCTTCCCCGCTGCAGGAAGAAACGATGGGCAAGGGCAGTGCTGACAGGTTGGGTGGGAGGGAGGCAGGGTGGGCAGCTCCTGGGGTGCAGGGGCAAGAGCTCAGGGCCTGAGGCCTTCTTCCCCTTGAAGGGAATCGAAACGTGGAGACCCAGTTCTCTTCCAGGGAGCCTGCGTGCGGGTGGGAGGCGCTCGGTGGCCACCCCCAGCCATGGAGCAGTGAGAGGGGTCGTGCAGAGGAGGCATGGACAGAAGCCTTGCTGAGGATGAAGCAGGACCATCAAGCAATGCTGCTCTGGCTCAGCCCTCTCGTGTCTTCCAGAGCACGCTGGGGAGCATGGTCAGCATTTACAGCGAGGCCGGCGACTTCGGCAACGTTGCAGTTACCGGGGGAATCTCCTTCTCCCTGAGCTACGAGCAGAAGACGCAGACCTTGTTCATCCACGTGAAGGAATGTCGCCAGCTGGCCTACGGGGACGAGGGCAAGAAGCGCTCCAACCCGTGAGAGCTAGGGGGGCGACGGCTGGTGCCACTGCTGGTGCCACTGCTGGTGGTGCTCAGCTGGGTTTTGGGGTGCCTACCAGAGACGGGAGCTGTAAGTGGGGGGTCTTGGTCAGGCAGGACAGCTGGGGTTGCCCTGGAAGACCTGGAGGGCTAGTTGAGGGGAGACCTTGGTGAAGTGCTGCCCACTCCTCCCTTCAGGTACGTGAAGACCTACCTCCTACCTGACAAATCGCGGCAAGGGAAGCGCAAGACGACCATCAAACGCAACACCATCAACCCCTTGTACAATGAGCTGCTGAAGGTGAGGGGGGATGGGCTGGGGTGGAGCCTGTTCCCTGCTGCAAGGCCAGGCTGACACGCAGCCCCAGGGGTGCTGCTGGAAAAAAATGGGGGAGGGATGGGCTCCAAACCCTGAGGTGGGGGCTCTGCAGAGGATCCATGTCCAGACACTGTACCCTGAAAGATGGAAAAACCCACTCCCAACCTGGGTTGCTGCTCTGATGTGGCTGTGGGGTCAAGCGCTGGGTGCCATGGAGGCTCAGCTGCAGGTGTGTGTCACAGGCTGTGTTCCTGGCTCCTGTGACATCCCCCAGAGCTGGGGCCTTCTACCTCCCCTGGGCATTGCTGTCCGTGGAGAAGGCTCCTGGGCCTTTGCAGATCTGTTACAGTGGTGGGGGAGAGGTCAGCACAGCTGCAGAGGCATAGATCAGAAAGTTGTGGGCCCCAGGGCGAAGCACTTTGGTGCCGCCCTTCACCATCCCTGCTGAGGCCAGCGTGGGGGAGCAGGACTGTCTGGTTCCATCGCTGAACCCAGCAGCGTGTGCTGAGGTCAGGCACTCTCTGAGTGGGAGGGAACCGAGAGCTATGGTTTGGTTTCCAGGCTCCCCCAGTCCTGGGTTTGCTGGGGTCTCACATTCTGGCCACCTGAGGCTCAGTGGGCTGGCAGAGTTTCACCGGTGGCGGGATGGGGTGGGGTGGCTAGAAGCCATGAGGCCTGCTCCTGGCACTGCATAGGCTCTGAGAACCAGTTGCCTGGAGGGTACGGGCTCCTGCACCGCTGCCCCAGGATTCTGAGGTTTCAGCAGGCTTGGAAAGGAAGACAAACAGCCTCCTGCACGCATTGCTCGTCCAACCTGTCTCCTCTCCTGCCCGAGAGCAGAGGCTGGTGGTGTACACCAAGCCTGTCCCCTGCCTGGCGCTGCCTGCTCACCAGTGGTTTTCCTGTCTCTCCTCCTAGTATGAGATTAGCAGGTCCCTCCTGCTTGCGAGGACGCTGCAGTTCTCGGTCTGGCACCACGATCGCTTTGGCCGCAACACGTTCCTGGGGGAAGCGGAGGTCCCGCTGGACACCTGCAACTTCGACAGCAACGTGGAGGAGTTTCTGCCCCTACATGGCAAGGTGCTGGCCCTGCTGCCTGCAGCCTCCTGTGCCTGGCCCTGGCCAGGGCAGGTAGTCCTTGGTGGGCAGAGGGGTGCAAAGACCTTGGCCAAGAGCTGCCAAAAGTCTTTTTCCAAATTAAACCTTTGAGGACACGAAGAGCCAAGCAGCAGACAGCAGTACTGTTCTAGTAAAGGGCAGATCTTCTGCCCTGAGCCTTGCCTCTCTCCTCCTCCTCAGTTAGTCCCCTATGCGATGCTCCAGGACTTGTCTCTGTCCCGTCAGGTACTTTCATTCTGCTTGACTGGTCCAAGAGCATGGCTTTTCCCTGCTCCCTGCTCTAGATGGGAGGAATTGGAGCCAACTTCAGGGAACCAAATGGGGGAAACTGGCCAGGACATCCTGCTGCGGGTTGCAGAGCTGAACAATGAAGGCTTTCCTGCAGCTCAATGGCAGCAGCAGATGCTGCTCTATTTTAAGTCTGGTTCTCTAAACTAACTGGTACCGTGGGCTCAGCCCTTGGTGTGGGCCCCTTGCTGGGGCTCAAGCAGCTTGTAGAAACCCCTAAATACAGTTTCCTAAGGGAGGTGACTGAACTAAAGTGGGATCCTAAAGGAGTTGGTGTGAATCTGACCTGGTGTTTCTGGGGGGAGGGTCCACAGGCATCTGTGCCAGCTACAGCACCTCTAGGAGAAGCCAAGCCCTTTGGGGGGTTGTAGGGAGGTGCTTCCTGCAAACTGGACCATCACAGTGTCTGCTTTGGCCTCTAGCAGTGTTTGATGAGTCCTGCCTCTTCACAGATTGGTGCCGATGCTGCTGGTCTCCACCAGTACAAGGGGGAGCTGGTTGTCTCCATGAAGTACATTCCATTTTCCAAGCACCCTGGGACTGGGAATGGCAGGAAGGGTGAGTGCTGGAGCCAGATCTCTGTGTAGCTGGTGGGAGCTCAGTCCTGGTGGGTTTCTGGAATGGTGCCACTGCAGCCTTCTCTGCAATGCCCACAAGGCTGCTCTGGGCTGTCCTCAGGCTGGCTGAGTGGTCCCAGGGCTTTCCTGAGGCTGTACCAGGCTGGACTGTCAGGCCTTATATGAACCAAGTGTCTGCCTGGCAGGGCCAGCAAGGGAGGAGGCAAGAGGGCATACTAGCTGGGGGTCTGTACCTACCTCTGCAATGAAGGCTCTTCAGCAGGACCTTTCCAGAACTTTGTGGTGGTGGAAATTAAGGTTGATCAATTCTGGCCATGTTCTTTCTTTCCTTTTTTTTTTTTTTAATTTCCTTTTCCCCAGGCAAAACAGGGGAAGGTGGTGAGCTCCAGGTCTGGATCAAGGAAGCCAAGAACCTCACAGCTGCCAAATCCGGGGGGACTTCAGACAGCTTTGTCAAGGGGTGAGTGTGAGTCCCAGGTTGGGGGGCAATGCAGGTGCTGTCCTTTCTGGCTGCATCCCAGGGCACTTCTCAGAGCTGCCATGGGGACTCAGAGTGGAGAAGGGTCTCTCCATTAGCTGCCTCATGCTACCTGCCTGGGTACCCTGAAAGTCACTGTCTGCCTGGAGACAAGATGCTGCTGGTAGCAGATGCTTTCCTGGGTTTTGGCTGGTTGAGAGGCTGCAGTGGGAGGTTGTGTGCAGGGCAGGGCTCCAGATACCCTCAGATTGTCTTCCTAGAGGTCAACAAGCCACCAGGCAGTATAGCTGGGGGTGAGCAGGCCCTGGTCCTTGCCCTCTCCCCTCATTAGACCACTTACAGTCTGTTGAGCAGCTTTTCAGGAGGCAGGGCAGAGACCTAGTCCCTTGCAAACTACCATGGTCCTTCTTCCCAAGCCATATCAGGCAAGGTGGGCTCCAGGCCAGATCCTGGGCTGCTGAGGTGCCCCAGCCTCTGGGGTAGAAGGTGGTTGCTAATGCAAGGTGTGCTGATAACACAAGGGGCTGCTTCCCCTAGCTATCTCCTGCCACACAAAAACAAAGCCTCCAAGAGGAAGACACCTGTGGTGAAGAAGACCCTGAACCCTCATTACAACCACACCTTTGTCTACAATGGCATCAACCCTGAGGACCTGCAGCACATCTGCCTGGAGCTGACGGTCTGGGACCGGGAGCCACTGTCCAGCAACGACTTTCTTGGGGGTGTCCGCCTGGGAGTGGGCAACGGTGAGGAGCCCTGGGGTCACCTTAAATCCTGGGGACAAGCAGCCTTGCTTGGGGCTGCTTCACTTGCAGGCAGGAGGCTGCTCTGGCAGTGACTCCTGCCTACATCCATCCTTTCTCCCAGGCATGAGCAAGGGGCAGGCCGTGGACTGGATGGACTCCACAGGTGAGGAGCTGAACCTGTGGCAGAAGATGTGCCAGTACCCAGGCTCATGGGCAGAGGGGACGCTCCAGCTCCGCTCCACCATGGCCAAGCTGAGGCTGTAGGCTATCGTACCAGCACCAGGATTTGTTCAAGGGCTGGCACCACTGCTTGGGAGCCAGAGTTGCTGCACAACCTGGCAAGGCTGCCAAGCAGGGGTTGGATTTGTTTTTTTGCTTATAGTTTAATAAACATGGCCTTCTTTAAACAGGCTTGGGCAGAAAATCTTCTTGGCCTAGCTTCCTTTAAAAGGTTTTCCTTTTGTCTTAGGCTTTGCACCAGATTTCAGGCTGAACTGGAGTTCATGTGGACCCACCCTTCTTCCCCCCCAGGCAAAATGCTTTGAAATGTAATTGTGGTTTTTTTTCTTCTTTCCATTCTTCCTCCCACCCCTTCTGTTTCACTGTCTGCTCCCTCCTTGTCTTCTCCACCCTCCTCCTGCCACGATGCTGGTGTCTCCAGGCCTGGGGCAGCCATGCCCAGCCCAGCCCCAGTCTTGACTATGGGGCCAGGATGGAGGCATGTGGGGTCAGCTTGTGGGACTGGGAGTACTGGTCCCCACGAAGGATTAGTTTCCTGGGCCTCTGCAACACACCATCTGCCAGCACTGACTTTGTATACAAATTTATTTATTTCGAGTTAATATTCTACAGCCAAAGCAGTTCCCAGGAAGGGAGGCCCGTGGCTGGTGGAAGGGGAAGTGAGGGGCAGGGTGGTGAGGGCGAGCCCTGGGGGTGGGCTGGGTGCTGGCTGGCTGCTGCTGGCTTTGCAGAGTGTGGGTCTGTTTGCTTTTTATAAAGGCTTTCTGGAAGCTCGGGGGGAACCCTGGCAGCAGTGCCTGGCTGCAGGGCTGACCCCAGGGTGAGAGGGAGTGGGTTTAGGTTGTGCAGGGGGTGAGGGTGGCTGTGGGGAGGGTGAAGCTGCTATATTGGAGGCTGTTGTGCCATTGCCTTGCCTGCCCTGTCCACTTCCCTGTGCTGTGGCAGCCCTGTATCTGGCTCCCCTTGGCCCTGGTGTTTGAGCAGCAGCACTCTGGTACCTCCTGCCATGGTTGTGGCTGGGCTGAGCCATCCCACCCCACAGCCAGAGGCTGCTCCTGGCTGCTGGGCGGTGGGGATGCTGCTGGCACATGGCCCCGTCCCCATCCCTGCTCTCCTCTCTGTGCCAGATCAGCCCGAGAGGTACTCCCCTTCCCCAGAGGTCCTCAGCACCCTGGTCCTCTACGATGGGCAACTAGAAAAGCAGAAAGGAAGGTGTCTGTCCCCTGAGGCTGGTGGGGGTGGAAGGGGGGGTTCTCCCCAGCGCTGCCTCACTCGCAGGGGTCCCCGTTCTGCGCCCGCCGTGCTGCCTCCCGCTCGCTCAGCAGATAGGTGTCGATGAAGACAAAGAGCTCATCGGGGTTGACGGGAGAGATGTAGCGCTCGCGGTCCATGCCTGCCTTGTCCAGAAGCACCGCGTTGAAGTGGGAGCGGGTGAGGTGCAGGAACTGCCTGGGGATGCAGGGAGAGCCACTAGTCAGGACCGGGGTGGCTGCTGTTGAAGGCTGAGCCTGCCCGCCCCATGCAGCTATACTCGGGTCCTCCTAAGGTGGTGGCTCCCATCTCTCCCTTGGGTCTGTGAGCTCCAGGAGGGTCTGGTGATGCTGTATTCAGACTTGCTGGGGGTGTCCCTACATTGTATAAGCCCGTCTGGTACAGCTTGAAGCAGCTATTCACAAACCCAGCTGCAAGCTCATGCTTTGCCATCCCCAGAGGTAACCCCTTGCCCAGTGTCCTCTCCCGAGCCCTGGCTCTGCAGGACAGCCCCCTGTCCCCTCTACCTGAGCTCCTCGATGATGCCAAGGGACAGCTGGTGCTCCCGGATGCGTCCTACCTCGTGCGGGGGCTGCCCCACCAGCTCGATGGTGGTGACATGACGCAGGTCCAGCCCACAGGAGGCTTGCTGTGGAGAGGAGGGGTGGTGAAAGCGTGCTGGGGGCCATGGGAAGAGGGGCAGCAGGAGGGTCTCCTCACCTGCAACATTGAGATCTGCATCTTGTAGTAGCGGTTAGAGGGGTCAGGGGCTGAGATGATGAGGAGGCGGCGTTTCTCATGGAACTGGTCCAGCAGGCTCGCAGCTGAGTTCACATCCGTGTTGATCTGCATGGCTAGGATAAGAGGTCACCGTCACCAATCCCCCTGAGTGCCAGGCATCGCAGCAGGCAGATCCTCCCCTGCCCCGCGCCACTTACGTGCACAAAGGGGCTGGGAGCCCGTCCACTGCTGGGTGGACTGGCAGACGCGCAGGGCCGTGCCCTGGCGCTCGTAGCCCCCGTCACACAGGTACTCGCAGCTGGCACCGTAGTTGTTGCCATCAGAGGTGCAGGAGAGGTAGCCGTTCTGCGGAGGCTTCAGGACGGGGCAGCGCCTCACTGCAGAGGGAGTTGGGGCGAGGGCTGAGGGTGATGTGACAGGGCACAGCCCCAGCCACGGGGTGCAGAACTCAGAGGTTGGGGGGGTGGGACACAGCCCCAGGGGAGCCTGCTTCACCTTGGACGCGGATGCTGAACTTGCAGCTGGCTCGGTTGTATGCCTGGTCATGGGCGGTGTAGCGGATCACGTGCTCTCCTTCAGGGAATTCGGAGCCAGGCTCTGGGCCCCGCAGCATCACCCTGCACCCAGCAGATGGGTTTCTCCATCAGGGCCCTGGGAGGGTGCACCCAGTGTGGCCCCCAGCCCTAGCTGGCGGTGCCCGCACCGGCTCTGC
The DNA here is from genome assembly GCA_025345505.1 of Todiramphus chloris collaris. Lineage (NCBI taxonomy): Eukaryota > Metazoa > Chordata > Aves > Coraciiformes > Alcedinidae > Todiramphus > Todiramphus chloris. Next base: position 6,843,321 of record JANVCC010000049.1, on the reverse strand, counting down.
CCTCACCTCTTGATGATGCCGTCAGCAGAGTCCTTCACACGGGGGGGGTCCCAGTAGACAGTGGCAGTCAGCTTGCCTGGCTCAGCTATCCGCTCCCGGGAGTCTGGGCAGCGGATCTTGGGAGGCTCCAAATCTGCCCGCAGGTAGGAGAAGGAGTCAGGGAACTTGCGTCTGCCAGGGCTGGGCTACGAGGCCCGGGTGCTGGTCCCGGTGCTCCTCCACCCCCAGGGTGCTGCACCCGGCCCAGGCGTTCCAGAACCAACACAACCTTTTGTAAATCCAGCACTGAGCTCCCCAATCCCAGACCACAGTGCTCTGCACCAGCCTGTGCTTCGGGGCTAATGGCACATTGGGGAGCAGCAGGGACAGGGGTCCCAGCACTGAAAGGTGCAGCACCCAGCTCCCGGTAGTGCCCAAGTCAGACCTGAGGGTGACACCTGCAGGTACCCCAGGGATGGAGGGTGACCTGCCCTTGTGAGCCCCAGCAGCATGGGGCTGGGCGGATGGGGGTGAGAATTTACCTACACAGATCGGCTCACTCCCGCTCCAGCGTCCATCCTCCATGCAGACACGGCTCCGGTCACCCTCCAGCTGGTAGCCAGGCAGGCAGGTGTAGTCACAGCGGGAATCCATCTGCACACCAGCCGAGCACACATAGGAGCCCCGCAGCACTGCTGGCAACACGTGGCACCGGATTTCTGGGATGGAGAGAGCAAAGAGGGGAGGGAAGAGGCTTCCCAGCCATGCTAGTGGACAGAGCATACAAGACTGGGCACCACAGGTACCTGGGGGGGTGCTGGTAGGGTGGTGGCTGGAGCACACTTACGTCGGCAGTACGCCATCCCGGACCAGTGGCGGCTAGGCAGGCACTGGATGGCACTGGGCCCCACCAGCCGGTACCCGCGGGCACAGCTCAGCTCACAGCGTGTCCCCAGGCTGCTGCGGTAGGAGCTTCCCCGGGGTGAGTAGCAGGTGGCCTCTCCACGGTGGATGTTGAGCGTGGCACACCACTGGGGCACTGGGGGAGAGGAGGGATGTGAGGGGTCACCTGGCCCCACTGTACCTCAGTTTGCCTACGACGACCTGAGGGTTTGGGTGCCATTACCTCGGCGGTAGTCCAGGGCAGGCTCAGGGGGTGGTTCCTCTACATACACTTCATTGGTGTGACTCTCAGCTGCGTAGTAGCCAGACCCTTGGGAAGAGGAATGAGATGAGGGGGATGCATGATGATCTGTGGCTGCAGCAGCACACAGGTGACAATTCCTCCCTGGGCAGCTGCACCCTCCGACCATGAAACATGCTGCAACTCGCAGCAAGTGATCTCATCCCCAGGAAGATTCTGTCCTGCCACCCTTGAGGTTGCCATCAAGGGTTAATCTGGGCAGACAGTGAGCCCAGTCCCCAGTGGCATGGTTTGCTCTGGCATCAGCCCGCAGACTAAACAGTGTCAGGAGCAGCCGTGGTTATGGCAGGAAACGGGTGCTGGCGCAGAGTGGGCTGGCACCGACCCCCAGCTTTGTGCTGCCGGGAAGTCCTCCTTCCACCCACTCCCGCGGCACTGTCCCTGCCGACCGGGCATCCCAAGGGAAGGGAGAAAGCTGCCCTCTCCTGCCCATTCCAGTGGAGACCCTGGCCAAGGCAAGGGAAGAGAGGCAGGGTCCCCAGCCGGGGGGCTGGCAGGGATGCAGCCCCTCACTTGCATGCCAGGGAAGGATGAAGCTTCTGGACAGACAGTGCTGGAGGGGCTTGGCTATTGCTGCTGGCCTCAAGCCATCCGTGATGTGCAGAGCAATCCCTGGCCCTACGGACGTGGTGGGGGGAGGATAGCCTTGAGTTGTCCTTGTGGGCTACCCCATGGGCAAGGGACCAGCAGGCAAGGAGGGAGCCATGCAGGGGGAGAGGGCTTGCCTCGGCGCCTTGGCTGGCCGCAGCATTCCCCAGCCCTGAGCTCACGTTTCCGCCACGCTTCCGCTGGCCCCCGCCAGTACAGCCCCTTCCTCACGGCCAGCCCACCCCCACCGTGGTCCCCACTCCAGCATGGCGGAGATGCTCAGCCCAGGAAGGGACCCCGGGCAAAGCTGCCGCACCCATCTCTTCTTCTCCCAGCTCTGGGTTTTGGGAAGGAGGTATCGGCCGAGGGCAATCCAAGCAGCAGCCCCGGCATCACTGGGAGGAAACTCCATTACAAATCTTTCTCACACGAACTTTACTACAGAGCGAATCCCCCCCGCCCCGCCCCGCTTCCCACAATCTTCATTAAGTCGCCCGCTGATTTCCACAAGCCTTTTATCCCAATACTCTTCCCATGCTGCCTTGGGGAGCGGAGGGGCCCAGGGCTGGCATCCCTGGGGCCGCGGCGGGGGGGGAGTGTCATTGACCTGGTGAGCAGGGCTGCTTCCCGGGGGGGCTGCCGAGCCCCTTGCTGGGGTTCCATTGACAGGGTGCGCTGTGTCTCCACGGACAGATGTGCCATTTAATTGTCACTTTCCCTTTTCGCGCCGGCGATGCCTTTTCCCTCTCACCTGGGGCCAGCCCGCAGCCCTGGCGGCACCAGGCAGGAGCATCCCCAGCCAGGTGCGCTGGCAGCCTGGCACGGGGCTGGGGACGGGAGCAGCGACGGTGAAACCTTCCCCCCCCCCTCCCCGCTCCCCACCTTCAGGGCAAGGGCTTTTAATCCTTGACCCAGCTGTCCAGCTGCAGAGGGGGGTTGGGTCTGAGCACTCCGTCCAGGCAAACATCTGCCGGCCGATGGCCCCCGCGGGAGCAGGGAGGCAACGGGAAAGATGCGCTCCCGCAGGCAGGGACGTGATGGAGAGGCTGGTTTCCTCTCCTCTCTGGCCGCCTCCCAGCACCCCCCTGGCTCCTGCCGTACCCCCCAGGGCACCCCCGCAGGCACCTCACGCCCCGCAGACACCGATGCTCTCTCTCTCTCCTCGGCAGTGCTGCACCAGGGCACCCCTCCTTCCCTCCCTCCCTCCCTCCCCACCGCCAGCCCCCGAGGGGAGCGGGACCCTGCAGGCTGCGGTCCCCGGGGAGCCCCGTTGCGCCCGCTCCCCCCGGCACTCACCTTCGTGCCACGTGGATGACACCAGCCTGGCGAGGACAACCAGCAGGATGGGGGTCGCCTCCTGCGCCATGCTGGGGGGCCGCGGAACCGGGGGCCGGCCAGCCCACCTGCTGCACCGGGTCCGGGGGCAGCCGCCAGCCCCTGCGAGGATGGAGAGGGGCTGGAAACAGAACGACGTCCTTCTCTGTCGCCTTGTCACTGCACAGGCGCCCGTCCCTCCTGCCCGGCCGTGCTGCTTGTGCTGAGCAAACTTACTTTTTCCCCCTGCTGCCTGTCCCAAACATTCAAAAGCCGTGAGTCAGGCCCAAAATGATGAGACTGTAAAAAATACGAAATCCCAGGATCTCCCGTTTTCCAATGCACCTCCTGCTTCTCCGAGGATTTAAAAGTTTGTCAGATTTCTTTTTCCTTTGCCAGCAGAAGAGCCAGGAGACTGTTTTGACAGAGGAGAGAGCCGAGCTGAGCCCGTGCCAGGCTCCGGGAATGGGAATGGGGGGTCCTGGGGGACCGAAGACAAAACCGCGGGAGCCAAGGCCCTTTTTCCACCTCCTGCCAGGAGGGAGGGAGAGACCTCGCTGCAGACAGCGGGCTCCGAAACTGGCCCGGCGGCGAGCGCTTCCAGCTGGACTCTGTTTCCCAGCAGAAGCTCAGCCCCCGCAGGCAGAGGTAACGAAGCACGTTCGTTAGGACCCGCCGCCCCACAGCCCACCGGAGGCGAGGCAGGAGCTGGAGCCACCTGGGATTTGGGCGCTGGAGCACAGGACCGCGTGGGTGAGGGGAGACCAGGGACGAGCCTGGCGTCAGGTTCTTGACAGGTATGAGAGGCGGGGGGGGGGGGGGGGGGGGGACGGGGGACATGCTGCCTGAATGGACTAATTATGTGGCGGCCAGGCCAGTAAGCATGCTAATTAATAACACAGCTGGCCTGAGCAGGGGAGGGCTGCCGGGAAGCTGCCGTGCGAGGCTGCTCCCTGGAGGGTGTGGGGAGCCCACAGCCCGGGGACATCCCTCAGGAGGGGACAGGGTGCTCACCCCACGGCAGCCAGGAGGCCCATCACTTGCCAGCATGGTGGCCATGCTGTGTGCTGGGCTGTAGGATGGCTGCCCTGGCTGGTCCCTGCTCTACGGAGGGACACTTGGCAGGAGGTGGGGACCACGCTGGGGCTGGGGCTGCATCGCCAGCTGCTAGGGCAGGAGAGCGGGGACTGAGTTGCAAGGGGATGCAGGAGGTGGCAGCAGGCATGCAGGGGGTGGCAGCAGGCAGGCAGGAGGTGGCCCGGTGCAGGCAGTGAGTGGCACGGTGCAGGCAGGAGGTGGCACGGACGGCTGGGACGCGGTGCCGACAGTGGGTGGCACGGAAAGCAGGCAGCGAGTGACAGGGGGCGGCAGCGGCAGGCGGGGGGGCCCACGCTGGGGAGGAGCTGAGCGCCTTCGGGCGCGCTCGGCCGTTTCCGTGAGCGCTCGGCAACCTCCGCCACCGCTCGGGCGCCTCCGGCGGGGCGGGGCCTGCCCGGCGGGGCGGGGGCAGAGGCGGGGCGGCCCCGCTCCCGCTCCCGCTCCCGGTCCCCGTCCCCGTCCCCGTCCCGGCAGGAGGCGGCCCGTGTCGGCCATGGCGTCCCCGTCGCGGCGGCTGCAGACGAAGCCGGTGATCACCTGCCTCAAGAGCGTCCTGCTCACCTACACCTTCGTCTTCTGGGTGAGCGCCGGGCCGCGGCCGTCCGGCCCCCCCCCCCCCCCCCATGTCGCAGCCTCCTCGCCCTGTCGCGACAGTCGCGAGCCGTGGCGGCTTTCCCCTCTCCCCAGGTGTCAGGCATCGTGCTGCTGGCCGTGGGCGTCTGGGGCAGGGTGAGTCTGGACGTCTACTTCTCGCTGCTGGACGAGAAGGCCACCAATGTCCCCTTCGTCCTGGTGGGCGCTGGCACCGTCATCATCCTCTTGGGCACCTTCGGCTGCTTCGCCACCTGCCGCGGCAGCACCTGGATGCTCAAGTTGGTAGGTGGCTCCAGATAGGGCAGCATGGGGTCCCATCTCCTCCTGACCCATCCTGGCACGTCCCATCCTTCCCCAGGCCCGTCCCATCACCTCCTAACCCATCCTGGCCCATCCCGGCACATCCTATCCTTCCCCATCCCTTCCTGACCCATCCCAGTATGTCGTATCCTTCCCCATCCCCATTCTTGCCCCTCGTGTCCCATCCTGACCTGTCTGGACCCATCCTGGCACATCCCATTCTTCCCCATCCCATTCCAACTCCATCCCACCCTACCCTATCCTGTCCCGTTCATCCCATCTTATCCTACCTCATCTCATCCCACCCTACCCCATCCCATCCACCCTGTCCCATCCTGCCCTTTCTGCCCACAGTATGCCATGCTCCTGTCCCTCATCTTCCTCATCGTCCTGGTGGCAGCTGTTGTGGGGTTCGTCTTCAGGCATGAGGTGAGTCTGGGTGGCTGCCACTGTCTCCCTGTGCTTCAGGGTCAGCTTGATGTTGGTTTTCACTGAAGTGCTGTTGCAGATGTCGCTGGAGGGACAGAGGTGCTGCTGGGAGTGGTGCTCAGTTTAGCTAAAATGGGGTTACAACAGCCCAAAGAGCAGCTTGGTCCCAATAAGGACACATGAGGTCCCAATAAGGACAAGACTGTGTGCAGGGTCTGCCCAGTATGGCACACTCCCCCTCCACCAGAACAGGCAACCAGTAGTGCTGGACTTCTACTTCTGGCTTTGGTCTGTCTCCTGCAATCATTTCTGTCATTAAAGCTCCTCTGAGGCTTCCTGCGCCGTCGAGCAGCCTGCTTGGGGTAGCTGGCCTGGTGCAGGTCCTTGTTATTAGTGCAGCATCCCTGCGGCCGCAGCATCCCAGCCTGCCCTGTCATACAGCCTCTAATTGCCTGGGTGGCCAGGAGATGCCTGCCGGCCACGGCCAGAGTCATTCCTGCCATCGCCGAGAGGTGACTAACGTGGGGCTGTGGGTCTCGAAGCACGGGAGGGGACGGCACCGCCGCAGAGACCTCTCTCTTGCAGATTAAGACAAACTTTGAGAGTAACCTCAACCTGGCCTTGAGGGACTACAACGTGACCGCCGACCGGCACAGCGAGGCTGTCGACACCATCCAGAGAACCGTGAGTGCCCCGGGCTGGTGTCTGGGTGGTGGTGGGTGGGAACACTCACTACCCACCCCTGTGGTATTGGCATCCCCGTCATAGTGCTGGGGGTCCTTCTGCACCACAGGCTTTTGAATGTGGGAGGAGATGCTGGGTGAGATGGGGACACTGCCTGGAGACGCAAGGCCAGGGGAGCCATGGGGGTGATGGTGAGACTAGTGGGTCAGCACCTGGTGTGACCGTGCTCCTCAGTGTTCTTCCCCCTCCAGCTGCACTGCTGCGGTGTGCAGAACTACTCGGACTGGGAGAGGACTGAGTACTTCTCCCAGAGGGGCATTCCCCCAAGCTGCTGCAAGAGCCAGGACGACTGCTCAGAGGAGGATCTGAAAGACCTGAGCAAAGCCAAGCTGAAAGTGTTTGTGGATGTAAGTTAAGCTCAGAAACATCCCCTACCAGTCCTGAAGGTTGGGAGGTCAGAGCTGGATGGGTGGAGAAGGGCTTTCCCTTCCTTGGGAGGCTTGGGAGGAGAAATGCTCTCTAAATGCAGATACCCCATGGCCCAGGGACTCCTGTGGTGTGGATGTAGGGGAAGGGTATGCAGGAGCAAGCCCTCCCTTGTGTCTGAGGACCAGCCCCCACTGCTTCGTTGGTCAGGGACCAGCTGGACCCAAGCATTTGTGCTGGGGCTTGTGTGTTTTGGAGAACAAGTGAATAAGGAAGTAATTTCCCAGTAAAGTTCATTTTGGCAATGCTGATGTCTCCTGACTGCCGTGCAAAGTCCTGACCCAGTGGTGAGCATAGGTGACCTCATCAGGCAGGGCCGGCTGGGGTTCAGCAAGGGGCGTTCCTCTGATGAGTCACCTTTCTGAACCCAACGTTCCAGCTCCCGCTGGGTGCAGCCCAAGGGCAGCGCTCCCCGAGATAAGGTGGCTGGGCTGCGAATCTGCTCGCTGCTGCTGCTGCTGCTGCTGCTGCTGCTGCTGCTTTGCCAAGGTCAGGCAGGAGGGTGGCACCCAGAAGCTCTCGGCTGCCTGCGTGGGACCGTCTTCCTCTGGAGCTGCTGGTGCTCTGGGGAGGTGTCAGTTTGTGTTCCTGCAGGGTGAAAAACGCTGGACTCATGTGCTCGCTTTCCCTCCTCTGCAGGGTTGTTTTTTCCTGGTAACGTCAACAATGGAGTCAAAAATGAGCATTGTGGCTGGAATCTCCTTCAGCATCGCGTGCTTCCAGGTAAATCTCGCTTGCCTGGCCCAGGAGGAGCATAGAGTGTGGCCAGTGTGTCTCCGGAGGTATTTCATTTCCGTTCAATGTGTACAAAAGGCACGGCCTGTTTCAGACAGGGAGGAGCAGCTATTCTGCAGATTCCCTTTGCATTTAATCTCATCCCTGTGCCGTTTCTAGTCTCTTAAACCTAGGGCTGAAGTATCAGCTCTGTCTCCGTGAGCCCAGGTTATTTGAGAAGAGCTCCTGTCTGAAACAACCCACTTTTAAGAAAAACCCAAGTGGAGCCTTTTCTGTGCTGGGCAAACTCCCTGTGTTTGCTAGGATCAAATGGCTCCTTTCCTTTTCCTACCCACTGACCCTTTTTTGTCAGGGAGGTATTTTGGCATCACTTCTGCGTGGCTGGCTCCCTGTGAGCGCCCATGGGGCACCGATTGTGCTGGTGGCTTATACCCCACATGCCACCTTACCCCAGGATTGTGTCCTCTCCCTCCTGCTCCCCAACCTCTCCATTACTTTGTCCTGTAGCACACTTCCTGCAGGAGCTGCGGCAGCAGTGTGCTTGCCGGCAGGATTTATCCCGGCAGGAAACGAGAGGCCCCTGCCCCCAGCTCTGCCACGCTGCCGCTGCCGGGGGGTTTCCCGAGGTGCCGAGGGGTTTCCGATGCAGTGCAGCGGGAGCCGCAGGATGCGCAGCCGGCCCCCGGCCCTTCTTTAGCTGCTGTGCAGAAGCTTGCCGGGCTCTCGGCGCTGAGCAGTTGCAGAGTGAGCTTGGCTGGCTTTAACTTTGGAGGGGCTTTAATCCGCTTTCCCCTTGACCAGAAGCCGAGCATGAGCTTCGAGGCGCTGTCCCCCGGGACCGCTGGCTGACCACGCCAGCATGGGGACAAGGAACCCTGCCAAGTTATTTGTCTAATAATGAGCGTGTTGCCGTGTGCTTCCCGTAATGGATGGGCTAAACTGGGGGAGAGACGGGAGCCAACAGCCCCTGGCTGCAGCTTCTGCTACCAAGTGCTTTCGGTTGCGGCTGGGAGAGCCCAAGAGCTGGAGCTGCTCTGCTGCACCCAGCTGGTCACCCCAGTCTCCTCCTCAGTTGGGCTGTGCTCACTGTGGGGTCACTGAGACTTGACTGACACACAAACGGTGAGCTGCACGCTCCCGGCTGCGAAATTATCTCAGCTGATGCCAAGCTTGGGAACTGTAACCAGTTCCTGGCTTTTACCACAAGCCTTGCTGTGTTGTGTGTCCGGCAGGGACCCATCATGCAAATGTGCCTCTAACTTTGCTTGTGTAGGTCAAACTCCTGCAGGATCTGGCCCTAAATGTCTGTGCAGGGACTGGGAGGCCACATTGTGATAACAGTAGCGTGACCTTCAGATGCTGATGCAAAACCAGCAACTTTGCTTCCCCGCTGTCCTTGCAACAGGGAGAGGTGGCTGCTGTTCTCTAGTGGCTGTGTAATTGGCCATGACGCTCCTGATATCTGTGTAATCTCCAGAATTACCATAAAACAGTAGATGCTTCATGAAGCAAGATGTAACAGGATGGGACGTGGAACATCTCTTGTGAGGAGCTTGTTTGGCTGATGCCTGCCAGGATCCTTCACTTCAGCTTCTCTCAGCTCAAAGCAGGGCACAGCAGCCCATGTTGTGCTTTGGAAATCCCACCGTCCGTCCTGGGATTTGATAAAACTGATGCTCTGGAGCAATTTGTTAGGCTTTTCCTCTAAAACACTGTGTCTTGGTTTGGGCTGCCTCTGACTTGTGGGGTTTTATTTTCTCTTTTTCAGTTGGTTGGCATCATTCTCGCCTGCTGCCTGTCCCAGTACATCACGAACAATCAGTATGAGATGGTGTAGCTGGCTCCCAGCACACTGTGGCTGTGGCCGGGTACGTCTGTCCAGCGATGTCAGCTCAGTGGGCTGCCTCTGTGTCCCTGACTGCTGCCCGGTCCCCCTGGGGACTTTCAGCACATCAACTGGTACCATTTTTGGGGACATGCAGGGACAGAGGGCACTTGTGAGACTCTGTCTGCTGTGTCATCGTAAGCTGTGTGTAAATCCAGCCTTGTCTGTTAAAGCTTTTTCTTGTGCGTTGCAGGGTACGGTGTCCACAGCGGGGGAGGATGCCACCACCTCCAGTTTTCCTCTGGATGCCGCTTTGTGAAATCTTGCTTTGAACTGACTGATCTTCTTCTCAACTAGCTCATAGAAACGAGTGCAGCAGCTGTCCTGGTGCGCTCAGGGACTTGTCCTAACACTACTCTGCTGTGCCACCGCCTGGGATAATTAGCGTAGCTGCGGTGGTTACAGCAACCACGCTCCTCTGGGCGCTGCAGCCCTGCCTCTTTCCTCGGCAGCATGCTCGAGGGCCGTGTGGAGCTGACTGTGCTGGTGGCCTTGTGGGACTCCTGGTGCTTGTCTTTGGTGCCTCTGTCAGGAAAGTGATGCTTTCCTTGTCTCTGGCAGCCCCTCGATGTCCCTTTGCTCTCTGGACATGGATGCTCTTGAGATGGGGCTGTTGCTCTGTTAGAACACAGCCCAGCCTGCTTGGAGCCCTTGGCTCAGCAAGGTCTCAGCTTGTTGCCAAGCTCTCTCTCATCCCTACCCTGGGTTTTATATACTTTTTTGTAGTTGTACTTTTTTAAGTACAGGCCGTAGTGATTCTTTGTAAGCTGTAGCGGGGTTTGGTGATGTAGCTCCTGGTGCCTTTACCTTGGTAGGTGTCCTTGCACCGAGTCAGCTGTGACTTCACTGTCAGTATTATATGCTGCTTTAACTTGTTTTGTGTATCGAGTAGAACCCTTTTGTCCTGAAACACAATAAATATTAAGATATTTTACTCTATGAAACCTCCTTGGCTTTTCTTTTCATCTCGTGGAAATTCCTCTGCTCAAGTCACTGTAAAGAGCACCAATCCCCCTGGGCGGTAATCTGCTTGCCCCGGGCCAACCTACCGTAACCTCTGCACCATCCCTGCTTGCGTTTCTCCGATCCTCACTGGTGCACTTGAGCTTACAAATAACTTCTGTAATTGAATTTTCCTCATAACAGTGGTTGTGTAACAGTGCTGAGCAGAAGGCCTGGAGCATCCCAGCCCAGGAGCCGGGCAGATGAGTTCAGCCCCACACCGACACCACACCAGCCTTGGCCAGCTGGGAGCAAAGGGCAGGGCAGCGCTGCTGGAGCTGCCTTCGTCCCCAGCCTCTCCTCAGGGCAAAGCAACCTGGATTAAGCTTTTGTGTCTGTTTTGTACTGCTCATCTTTAGGCTCTTTCGTCAGCAAGCCTTTGTCTTACTGAGCGTGGTGCTGCAGTGGTGCAGTGAAGCTCCCATCCTTCCTGGCTTGAGGGATTTTCAGGTTTCAAGCGCCGAACTAGCAAGGGCTGTGGCTTGGAGTGGCTGGTGGGGCTGCCTGTTCTGCTCCTGGGGAGGAGGCAGGTACAGAAGGAGCAGTTAAGTTGCAGGTAGAACTGGTGGCCTTTCATCAGCATCAGCCTTCTGGCAAACGGTGCTCTGGTGCTGGGTTTGCTGCCCCAGCCAAACCACCCTGTGGTACAGTAAATGACCCTGCACAGGCAGCTCTGCTGCTGACGGAGGAACCCGGGGAAGAACACCCAAAATCCTTACATTGCATTTAACCTTGGAGAGTAAATCAGTGTTGTCATCAACTGGCTGGCTGAAGGGCTTCTGTGTCGAGATGGTGAGACAGAGTGTGTTAGAGCACGGGAACAGTGTTGGAGGGATTAGCCAACAGGGATGGATGGAGGGATGGAGGGATGGAGGGATGGAGATGGGTCAGGAACACATGAGGAGCAGGGCCGGGTTTGGATAAACCTGTCCTCATCAGAAAGCCTGAGCAGAGGCAAGCACCCATGTGCTGGTCTGTGCCACTGCTTCCAGAGCCACCTTCCCTCCCGGGGTGGACGGTGAAGGTGATGCCAGGCAGGTGGGGATTGTGCTGGCACGAGGAGCCCAGAGGCTTCCAAGCTGCTGCAGCAAAACCAGCACTGACTGTGCTGACCTGGGGAGCTCAGAGGCTTGTCCAGCTGGCTCGACCTCATGGCCAGAGACAGGCACTGCAGCCTCAGAAGGTGCAGATCGTATTTACTTATATAGTTCATATGTAGACACTTCACTTTAATTTGAAGAGACTTCAGTGACATCCTGGAGGTACAGGCATGTGCTGAGGGAGGTGCCAGGCAGACTTGGGACACTGCTGTCCTGACAAAGACACACACCTCAGTGACCCAGCGGGGCCCACCAAGCTGGGACACAAGCATTGCTCTCTGGCCCCAGGGCCCTGGTTTACGGCAGCAGCTATGGCTGGGTGGGTTTCACACACCCCTGCTGTGTTCAGACCACTCCTCTTCTAGGGATTAATGTCTCAGGGGACTGGTCAGAAGTGCTTGGTGTCCCCAAGGCTGGCTGGTGTCCCCAAGGCTGGCTGGTGTCCCCTGGGACACTGTGTGGGGAGCTTTGCTGCACCTTGCTCCCAGTGTTTTAGCCATGGTGTCAGTGCTGCTGTGAGCAGGGGTGGAGGAAACTGCCCTTAAAATGTGCTCGGGTCCCGGCAGGGGCCGCAGAGATGCAGGGATGGCCTGGCAGCCCCAGGGACACCAGAGCTGGCACATGGCATAGTGGCAGTGGGCAGAGCTCCACCTCTGCTCCCTCCTCTGTACATATGGCTGGGCAGGCTCATCCATCCAGGCATTTCCCTGGAAAGCACTGGCCATGGCAGCGCGTGCTCCCTTGGTGACAGCAAGAGAGCTCTGGCTGGTGATGCACGCAGGATGTCGGGGCTCCTTGGCAGCAGTTGGCTCCCTGAGACAAGAGCTGGAATGTGGCATCTGGCATGAGCAGTGAGGCTGTGAGCAGGGGCAATGTGCACGGGGGGTGCCCAGGGATTTTGGCACTGCTGCAGGCAATGTCCTGCTCAGGGCAGCTGCCACGTCAACCGCTTTTTTCCCCCTGTGGCTCAGGTTTGGCCCACTTGGTAGTCACAGGGCTGCAGACAGCTGATGGCACTTGGAGTCCTCTGCATCTCCACTCCCTTTGTCTTTGGCTGCCCAGTTTCACAGGGATTCCTTGTGCCCCCTTCTGCCTCTGCCTTGCCCTCACACTGCACATTGCTCCTGAGGGGACCGGTGGCACCCCTGAGCCATTACTGGTAGCTACTGAGCACATCAGAGCAGGATGGAACAGAGGGTTGGAACATGCCAAACAACTACCAGTGCCATCAGGGAGCAAATTAAGGGCCTCTGCACGTTCCCAGAGAGGCGAGCGCCAGCAGTCCTGGTACCTGAGTTATGGATGCTCATGACGAGGCAGCCAAGCAATTAGATCACTTCTCAGACCCATTAAACATCACAGACTGAGACTAAACGACTTTCCATTTTCTTTGCAATCGCTCATACAAGACATTTATTGTTTGCCTCTTGCTGCTCAGCGTGGTGACGACGCACTCGAGCACGGCCTCCCCCAGCCCCATGGGAGCCGCACAGGATGCCCGGGGGGAGCCGGGTGGCACGTCCTCGGTGAGCAGTCGTCGGCATCTTGAACGCTTGCCAGCAGTCAAGCAGGTAACAACCTGTGCGTTGGCTACGTCAGGACATATCTGGATGGGTGGTGATGCGGCAGGTGGGCACAGGGCAGCACCCAAGTGCCGGGTGCCATGTGGTGGGTGCTACACCCTGCCCAGCATCCGCGCGATCCACCAGTTGCAGGGCATGATGATCCGGCAGATGACCCTCCCGCCCTGGTAGCAGTAGGGGTAGGGGTAGTAGCCCAGGAGGGGCTCGCAGACCCGCCGGCAGTAGCGGTTGGCACGGCGGCACTGGGCACAGCAGTAGCCTCGCTCATCCCACAAGGGGTGGAATTCCAGCCCGTTCTCTGACTGTCGGGAAGAGCCAGTGTCAGTGTAGTGTGGGGGAAGTGTGGCTGAGGAAGCCCAGGAACATGGCCAGGACACCCCAGAAGCATGAGCAGAGCACCCTAGGAACAGGGCCAGGGCACCCCAGGAGCCTGGGCAGGACATCCCAATGAGCATAGCCAGGGCACCGCAGGAACATGACCAGAACACCCAAGGGACATAACCAGGACACCCCAGGAGCACAGCCAGGACACCTTGGGACCATGGCTAGGACACCCCAGAAGCACAACCAGGACCTCGTAGGAACATGGCTAGGACATCCCAGGAGGATGACCAGGATACCCCAGCACCATGTCCAGGGCAACCCAAGGTACAGTTCCCCACACTCACATAGTCATTGACAGGCAGGTCCTCCTCGGTGAGCTGCCGTGCCCGACGCTTGGACCCTGGCTGAGTATCCTTCTCCCCCTCGTGTTCACTCCTTCCATCCAACCAGCTCTGGTTGTCTACGAGCAGCTCAGGGTCGTCTTCTTCTGCCCCTTCAAGGTTGGCCAGCTCAGGAGCTGCAGGAAGAGCCCAAATGTTGCTGTCAACAACTGGGGAGCAGGGGGACAAATGCAGCAGGAGGCATTAATGTCTCTACCAAAATTCAGTGTCAAGCTACAAGAAAAGCCCCCCAGCAAATCAGCTGTACTCTATTGCCTCCTGCTCTTGCTGGGGAGAAGGGCTGTAGGAGGTGATATGGCAGAAGGAGAGGGCAGGGAAGACATAGCCTGTCCCCGCCCTGTTCTCATGGGTGGTAGGTGCCCATGGGTGGGGTCCGCATCGCGTGGAGCTGCGGGTGCAGAGAAGCACGTCCTCATGGTGGGCTCTGCTGCTGGAGGGCAGATTTTCAGAGCCCTAGCAAGATCTGGGGCTGATTAGACCCAGCTACAGCACTCACGGCTTACCTAAGGCCAACAGTGACACTAATTTCAACTGCTGAAACTCAGCTGCAGGTGGGGTCTGTCAGCAGGGACTGAGGAAGCAGAAAGGGGACAGCAGCTGAGGACAGCAGCTTCTCTCTGCAGTGAGGATCTCTGTTGGCCACTTGCTCCCAGCACCATCGGTAGCCACGAGCTAACTGGTACCCGCGGGGGATGAGATGTGCCTCTGCGGCTGCAGAGCGGAGAGAGTTTTCTTGACAGGGGTTTTTAAACTAGCTCATTCAGCTCGAAGTGGGTTAGAGACAGTGGGTAATTACGCCGGCAGATCTCAGAGGCCACAACCTCTGCGAGGGCTGTGTAGTGAGCAGCTGGAGGTGGCAACCCCGTTGTGTGATTTAGATGCAGATGTCTGCTCACGCTCTGATGTTCATGCGGTGATGAGAATTTAGGCGTCCCAGTTTCCAGCAGCGCTGGCTTCTTTGCAGGTACAAAGGGTTGTGGGCTTTTTTTTTTCCCTTGTTATGAGGAGGGTGGCCACTCTGCAAAGCACAGGGCAGTGGGGAGCTGGCAGAGGCAAGTGCTTTGCAGAGAGAAACTTCATCCCTTGCTCTTACATGGGCCATGCTCTCTCATCATCACGACCAACATTGTGTTCATGTCTGGTGTGTATATTGAGGCTGCGGAAATGGGTTCCTACCATGTCGCAGTGGGGGACATGGCAGGGGGAACGTGGGTGGCTGGTGGGGCTGCTCACCATGAAGGGGCTCATGAGCACTTTGGAGAGGAGATCGCTCCTTGTACCTGCTATTGGAGTGGGATGGATCCAGTAGATGGTCACGTTTCTACAGATGTCAAAAATTTTGGAGCTCTTCAGGAACTCCTTGTTCTGAATGGGCTTTTCTCCAGGCACCCAGACCATAGACTGCTCAAAGTAGGTGGTTGTGATTTCTTCTCCCTGGAAGAAGAGTAAGATTTCACCCTGGCATGGTGACACACCCTATCCCCACTGCTGGCTTCTTCTCCTCCTCTTGGCTTACCCCTTGGTAACTCTCCCCTCCCAGAGGGCAGCTGGACTTCATCTGCCTTGGCTTCTGGTGCTCTATGGGTGCACATGCACTACCCTGCTGGTCCTCACACATGGAGACCCACCATGAGCCTTGTCTTTCCTGTCCGCTTTCAGCCAGAGCCACCCCAACTCTCTCCTCCCTCCATTCATCATGCTTCAAGATCCTTCTCCTGTGCAGTCTCCACCATCTGGAAGAGCCTTCTGGAGCACCCCAGCTCATTTAAAACACAAGATTAAAACATCTCCTCTCTGCTTTGCTCTTACTACATAATTTCTCTCTCCTTCTGCTACCGATTTTGTGATTGAACACTTTAATTTATTCCGCACAGAAATTCTTCGCGCGGCCGTATTCTGTAATTTATCCCACATGTCTCTGCCATTGCATTAGTCCATGGTGTGTTTTGGCAGGCGCTTAGGGAGGGAGATATATAAAGATTATTGGATGGGTCTGCGCTGAGCTATCTGCCAAGGCAATGTTGTGTATGTTGGTGGTGGTAGCCCATAGAGAAAGCTGGCAAATGGTATTTTTCTCTCCAGAAGGCGTCTGGAGTTGTATTTCTCTTTTATAGAGTTTTTCCTTACGGCTTTGGGAAGTCTTAGGAAAGAGACAATACAACCTGACCCAGTCTGAGTTGTTTTCATGGGGCTGGGGAGGTGCTGCCTGAAGGACCTGGCAGCCTGCAGGCTCTGGGAAGAGATGACTGGAGCTTAAATCTACATTTGTCTCGTTGGGTTTTACATTTCAGCTCTCTACCCGGGGCAATGTTCTGCTAAAGCAGAAGTCATATCCCTTTTACGACGGTAGCCGAGAAGATCTATTAGCTTCTTACGGCATAATCAAAGAATCGGTGTCTGGAAATTCGGGTCATGATTCAGGGAAATGTTTCTGCCCACGCTTCATTTCAAACATGTGTCCTGCTGGTGTTTTATCTGCAACGGCTTCCTTGGGGGGGGGGATCCAATCTGCTAACACCCTTTGTCTCACAAACAGGGAGGTGGGAGGGCTGTGCCATGAGGCTGTGCCACCACCAGGGTCTCAGGGATGGGGACGGGGCAACTGATTTCAAGGGACTGAGCCGTCACCTCAGGTTACTCTCTCAGAGAAGGGTTAAAATACGGAGTCAAACACTTTTTCCCACAAAGCCTGCAAAGCATGAGACCCCTTGGAGCAGGATGTGGCGGGCAAAAATGAAATGGGTGTAGGAACCACTCAGGCACATCGATGAGAGGAAGGTCCACGCAAGACAGAGAGGTGGCCCAGCCTGGTGCTTCTAACCCCCCCAGGGTCACACACCAAGCGCTTTCTCAAATTGCATTTCTTAAACGCGTCTGCTCTTTTAAATTCATTACTTCTGCCTCATTCTGCTTGAGAATATGAGGCTTAATTCTCGGAGAAAACAATTTGATTGACTTTTTGGTGCTTGCTAATCCTGAGCTGCCTTGCGACCTTTTGACTACAGCAGGATTATTGTTCTTGATCTCCAGCATTGTGCTGAGAGGTTTTTGTGTCGGCTGTCTAATCCCATCTCTTTCCACTTGTTTTTAGAAGCAATCCTCTGAAATAAGATCATTTTATGAAGCGATCACAACTCATTATTTCTATATTGCAGCATCTCTGGGAAGCCTGGAGCAGATGGGAGAGCAGTGGGGATGGTGGCCGTGCTCCCAATGCCAGGGAGAGGAGTGGGTTCCACCAGGGGTGTCCTGTTTTATTCACCTACCTCAAGCTCAGGGATCTTGGCCTCTGTCGTCTCAGGGAGGACTTTGGTCTGAGTTTTGATGAAACATTTTTGAAGTCCCACAAAGAAGATGCCAGTTATTCCCTACAGCATCAAAACAAACACCAAAAAGCCATCAGGGCAAAGCAAGGGGATAAATAACCCCATCATATGGAGGGTACAGCTGGATGAGGGTTTAGTCCTGTTTATCCTGGTGGTGTTTTTGTGCAAACTCTATTTGGTGGCAGTGCTAAGATGTACTGACAGGTTCTCCTAAGGGATATTGTATTTTATGGTTTGGGAGAATTGGTCTTTTTACAAATATTTGAAGGCAGATAGTCATAAAATGTTACTTTGCTCCCCTTCTCCTTATAACTATCATGAGCTCTCGTTATCATAAATAAAAGTATGCAGAATAGCATCTGACCGTTATGGTTATATGAACATTCAGCCCCCAGTTCCTGCTAGGCTATTAGCTGAAAATTTTGCCATATGTCACTGCACAGGGTATTTCCCTACAAATTTTAATTAGGTTTCAGAGAGAGCCTACAACATTGTCATGAGGTTTTAATGCTCTCCAGACAGACAAATGTACTGGGCTCGGATAGATTTATGATGATTGCGTTCCTTTGCAAGGGTAAATCCAATAACTAGGTCTTGCTTTTAAGATGTATTTTGCTGGAACGGAATCACATCGCTATTAAATACCGGTGGAAACTCATGTAGATACACATCTCCTTTCCTTTGAGAGAATCCTCAGAGAATCTGCATCTGGGCATTGCAAATCATCCTGGGGCTTGCTCCAGCAAGTCCTCAGTGTCCTAAAGGACCCCAGTGGTCCTGCTGCAAGATTACAGGCAGGCTCCCTGGGACAAACCCTGCTGCACTCACATTTTTGAAGTCATGGATCTCCAGGATTTCCTCGCTGCCATTCCCGCTCCTGAAGGTCTCCGTCCTGGCCAGCGGGTCAATCTCCATCACAATCTTCTTCTTCTCACCATGGCTGAAGAATGTGTGTTCCATGTCGTAAACCTGTGAGGGACAAAACCACACAGGGGGTGGCTTAGCCCCCACTCAATTTCACATGCCAGCCAGTGGGCGAGCAGGATAGCGCCGGGTGCATGGCCACCGGTGCTGGGTACCCTGACACGGGGCCAGCTGCTTCCTCATGTCCTGGCTCTGAGCCAGGATGGTCATCTGGACACTGCAATGAGAGGCAGCTCCCAGTTGCTGGCACTGAGAAGAAGGGAAGGATGGGGCCAGGCTGCAGGGCAACGTGTGTGTCAAGCTTGGGACAAGATACTCCTCCCATACTCGCACCAGGAGCTTTGCCACAGCTCAGCTTTTGCCTGTGCTTTCTGTGTCATAAGCCTGCTTACGTCCCAGGCTGGACTGAGGTCCTGAGTCCAGGAGACCTCTCTTTCCCTTCTCTTTGGCTTGCTTGCTCTGTCACTGCATCCCTGGCTCGCTTGCTTCATTGCTGTGTCCTCGGTTTGCTTCCTCCATCGTATCACTGCTCCCACCATTCTGTGATTCTGTCATCCCCGGCTCACTTGCTCCTTCTCTGTGCCTTCTGTTTTTCCTGGAAAGGCAGAGGTAAAAGCCTCTCTCTGCCTGGGGGAGATCAGGGATTGCCTGTGGATTAAAGACCTCCTCGAGGGCTGCTGAAGAGCTTCGGGGCGTAGCAGCCGGCTTCCCGGCGGCACTCATCCCCGCGGGGAGCCGGGGTGAGCATCCCTCTCCTCCTCGCAGGTGCTCGCCGCACTCAGCCAGCCCAGCAGCCCTCCAGTCTCTGCGGATGCCTGACCCTCAGAGGATGAGTAGCAGCAGATGCCATTTGAAGCACAAAAATGATTCTGCTGGCGCGGTGAGAGCCGGCGAGCCTTGGGGAGTCTCATTTCCCAAATCAAACGGTGTCGTGCAGAAGCAAAGGGCTTGTGCAAAACCCCTCGCGTCCACAAGGCAGAGGGGAGTGATGGGGGCACAGGGATGGGAAAGCCCCATTTGTCCCCTGGCACGGCTGTGGGACTGAGGAAGGACCCCCTGTCCCTGCAGCAATGCCCCAGCAAGAGGCAGGGGCTCTGCCTGCAGTCCCAACCTAACTCTTCTTTCACGGTCCCCTCCCTCCCCATCCGAGAGTTCAAAGCCTCTTAGCAATGCTTCAGCAGCAGCAACCCCTGTTTGCAACCAGTGGAGGAAGCCTGGGCACAGAAACTGCTGTGCAAGTTTAACCCTTTACCTCTGCTTAAAAATCAGGAAAGCAATGTGCACCTTGGCAGCCATGAGCATCTCCTGCTAGTCAGCAGGAGGCTTTCATAAAGATATATAGCTGTCAATGGATTTTACGGTATGGTAAGAGTAGTCTGAAGCCTAAAATGTCTGGAAGGCCACCGGGTTTGACTGACAAAATGTGCACGGTGCTATAAATCTCTTCTAGGAGGGTAGGATCCCGGGTGGCACCTTACCTTTGAGTGCCTCTCCATTTACGAAGAATTACTTTTTCCAGTGCAGTGGCCGGCTAATCCATTTGGTCTTTGCCGGCACTGCGCTGCTCAGAGAGCTGTGAGATGTTTTATAGGGCTAAAAATGACACTTGCTCACGAATCCTTGAGATACGTCCCCCTTCGAGGCTGCAACGAGCCCCTCGTTAGCTGACTCATCGCCTTCACTCGCCGCTGCGCCGGCCGGCACGGCTGTTCCCGTGCAGAGGGCAGTGCCGTGTCCAAGGCCACCCCTCAGAGGAACGAGCCGTCTTTAAAGCTTTTTTTCTCCACTCTCCAGTTGCGTGAAGGGAGCTCAAAGGGGTTTTTGTTCTTTAAAGGGTTTAATTCCCCTTTATATTTCTGAGAATTAGGAATTTCCAACCTCCTCTGCCCTGCTTTTCCTGGAGGGCTCCCTGGCCCGTCGGAGACGCCGCTGCCCCGCGGCCACAGAGGAGGCAGTGATGTTGGACACCCAGAGCATCAACGTGCAGCTACACCACAGGAACATCTTTGCTTTCCTGAGACCTTGGGTTTCTCCCACCTGCCCATCAGACATCGTAAAGGGCTTTCAGAAATACCAACGGGCTCCTTCCTCCACCAGTGCCCACCGGTGAAGATGCTGGTGCTCTGGATAACATCTCTGAGGCTGCAGCGGTGGCTTTGCTCTGCTGGCTTGGAGAAAACCTCCCCTCAGGGGTTAACAGCCTTTTCCTGCCATGACTGGCACGAACCCTGTTTTTCAAGGAACAGTAGAGACTTTATAACCATCTTGGCAGGAGCCTGGATGCACATATGGCTTTTATTGTTCTTTCTTTTCTTTTCTTTTCTTTTTGGAGGTATTTATTTCTATTTGTTGATAAGAAGACAAAGTTTCTGGCGAGAAGGGTGCTTCCTCTGAGGAGAAAGGGAGGGCAGCCTGGCTGGGCTAGTGCAGTTCCAGCACGGGGCAGGAAGGATAGGAGAGATGCCACCGTGAGAAAGAAGCTGCGCATGGGAATTTTGGAGATGGTCCGAGAGACGGCAAAACCTGCTGACCCCTGGGTGCAAAGCGAGGCCTCCTGGATGAGCACAGAATCTGAGAGGGGAGGAGGATGAGGAGCACTGAGCAGGCTGTTCTCTTCCAGGTTAAGTGATTTGCTTGGGGTATGAGATTAAAAAAATAAAAAAGGGGATTTGGGCAGAAGTGCCACGATGCTGGGCAGCAGCGGGCAGAGATGTGTGGGAGATGCGCAGCCCCGCTGCTGCCCCCGGCACGCTCGGCACTTACGGCGGCATCTGTCTGGGGAGCTGGGAATAAATGAGCCCAATCCAGTTAGCAGGAGCTCCTCCAAAAGCTAATCCGTCTCACCGTCCCCTCACATTGCAGACACATTAAAGTAAGAAATATAATCCATGACAATCAATCACCGCTGCGTCCTGGCTTTCTCTCCTCTTTATGCGGTGGCATAATGACTTTTCCACCAGTTTCTGGCAAGATAATTGAAATGAAATGGAAAATATTTTCTTACTTGTCATAAAATTTGCTGCTGGTGAAATAAGAGTAACTTTAACTCTTCGTGGCGTAGATCCCATCCCCTGTAATTGTCAGTTAAGGGAAGAATGTGGTGACAGAGAACAAAAACCCACCAGCCTGTATAAAGTAAAAGCTCGTTATGAATAATACAAAGGTTTTTAAAAGTTCCATGAATACTTGTGGTCTAAGAAAATGCATTTTGCAAAGTTTTCCGGGTTTCGGTGTGTAGTTAAAAGTTTCGGTGAGTCGGGGGTGGGGGGACAGCTCTGACGGGGGAAGCAGCCCCCCGAAATGACAGACCAGAGAGTTAGTTTTACTTACTTTTCTGGGGGTTGGGTTCCAGAGATATTTGACACCAAAAAAGATCAGGATAAGAGAAATGAGCAGCACGCTGAGGAGCAGCCCGCAGATCTGGTATCTGGTGCGGGTCTTCTTCCGCGTCTTGGATGCTTCTGCCTAATTAACGACAAAAAGAGTTGATAGCCAGAGGTCTGCTGATGGCTCGAGGAGGGACGAGTCCACGCACACGCGCGGCAGACGTCGGTCGCGGTGACGAGCTGCACGGTGGCGAAGCGAGCCACGAACTTACGGCCAGAAAGCAGCAATCCTCCTGGCTCTCCCGAGCCGTCCCTCCCATGGTCTCCTCCGTGTGCGAGGATGCGGAGCCTGCTCCGAGGTGGAGTTTCAGAGGCTCTGGGCTGCACATGCAGCGGGGAAGGCTGGGCCACTGCCGCCCCCGTGACGGTGGCAGCCAGCTTTCCCCCGCGGCCTGCTGGGCCCCGGCAGCGCCCGCCACGCTCGCTGTTAGCAGGGGGCGAGCAATTCCCACGCCTACGGAGACCGGCCCGCGCGAAGCTCTGCTGCCCAGCGTCCGCGGGCCACGGCCAGGGTGCCAGCTTTTCCTTCCATCTCCGCTCCCGCCCTTCGCTTCTGCCCGTGTGCTGATGGCTGGAGGTGCCCAGGCTGTGCCAGGGCTCCCAGGCTCCCCCAGAGCTCTGGCGTCACTGGCACTGCTGCTCACTGCGCTCCTGGGGTTCTGCAGCCGGAACGTCCTGGGAGCTGCTGGCAGGGGGTTTGTGTGGCAGGGGGATACGGCATGGCGGGGGGGTGGGCAGGTCTGGGCACGGCTGTGCAAACACGTGTGCGTGTGCCAGTGTGCACGAGTGCGTGTGCGGGCGTGTGCGTGGCTGTGCGTGTGCCTGCCCTCGCTGCCAGCCCTCAGCAACGCAATGCGAAGCCGGAGCTCTCCCAGCGGAAGGCTCAGGCATCCCGCACCCGCTGTGTGCAGAGCCTTGCCCCAGAGCTGGCCTAGCCAGGAATTTCCTGACCACAGTTTTTTTTTTCTTCTTCTTCTTTCCTACGTAGAAAAATTTCCATTTGTTGACATCGTATCATTTCTTCATGGAAATGAACCCATCTTAAGAAAGGCTTTCAGAAATCCAGCGTGAAGTTTCTAGTCTAAACAGGATGAGGCTCCCTGGTGTAGAGGAGCTAGCATGTACTGTTTTTTCAAGCTGTTTACTCTCATAAAACCCCAGAGTGCATCCTGCACTAAATAAAATTGCACTGAAAAAAAAAAAAAAAAAGAGAAAATCCATGACAAGTTTTGCTCAAGGTGAGAAATGGAGAAAAAAAAGTTGCTTTTAGTGGGTCCAGCGCTGATTTTGCAAGCGTGTCAGGGCATCCCTGCCTGCATCCCGAGGGTAAATCCAAGTGGGACAGAAGCAGAGTTGCTGAATAGCGTGGGGAAAGCATTGGGCAGGTGTGTGTGCAGGGGCTGGGCGTGCTCTGGTGCGTGTCAGATCCCTGCAAAGGGCTTGAGGCTCCTGGGGTGGCCAGAGCTCCTCGCCCCGCAGCCCAGGGGCAGCTCTGGGGCCAGCTCCCCTTCCCTTAGCTCGGGGCTGTAAAACTCATCGGGGTTTTTAATGTTTGAGAGGCCAATAACAGAAGGGAATTAATTGACGAGCGAAAGACAGCAGGTTATTCGGAGAAGAAAAATCACTTTTTCATGGAAAGCAATCACAGGCAGTCTTTAAAAACATCTGAAAGGGTTTGGAAATCCAAATGCAGCAAAATCTGTGCAGACACCGGGTTTGTCTTTTTTTTTGCTTTTCACCAGCAAGTTTCACCTCTGAAGCTTTTGTTATTCACTGGAAAGTGAAGTATCTGAAAACATTATCTTTTCCTGTCAAAATTACAGTTTCAAAGGAAAATTTTGGAGCAGCTTTACAGAAAGATGGTTATGATTACAGGAAAGAATTACAGCAGTGCTGCTAAGCAGACATAATTGATCAGCATAGCAGCGATCTTCACAATATCCCCCACTCAAGGCACAGGAAACACTGCAAATACCACTCGTAAACCAAATTAGGCATTATTATTTTATTACTGTTGTAAGGTAAATGTCAAGCTTTTAATGGCAATCACTGTAACTCCGGCAGGAGTCGGGCGTCTGAATTAGCTGGAAGAGGTGAGAACCTCCCAGGGCTGGGAGTTAATAAAACTCAATAAATATCATCGGTCCCTTCCTGCTTGGAGGGTGTCGGGGATGGAGTGGCTGGGGTGAGTGGCAGGAGGGGTGTGGGGGGGGAGGTGAGGGGTGCTGGGGGTGGCTCCCACCCCTGAGCTGGAGACCTCATTTTCCTGCAGCCTGCAAAACCAGGCATTGCTGGTCCGGAGGGATGGGAAGCAATGGCAGTGAGCACGCACAACACATCACTCACACACATGTACACACACACATACACATGCAGCCCCAGAGCCAGCTCAGCCCTGTCTGCCCGGCCCCATACAGGGCAGGGAGCAGGATGAGACCCCTTTACACCGCCGCTCTCCATAGAGAGAGCGTTATAAATACCCAGCTTTGAAGCAGGAGGTTTGACGGCAGCAAAACCCCGTGCAACCCAAATTGTCCTTCCCCTCAGCAGCTGTGGGCTGTGTGACAGCTGCTGGATCCCAACAGGGAGACGGATACTTGGGATGCAGAGAGGGACAGAAACCGCGGGATGACGCTGGTCAAGAATGTTTTATTTTTTTCCCCCCATTCTCCAATTCTCTGGCTCAGCATTCAGAGTTTCAGAGAAAGTAAAAAACCAGTGGATTTTCCATGAATAGACAACAATTCTGGGGGAGAAAAACCTCGGTCTCTTTAAGATGACAATCAGGTTCTCTGTATGAAAAGCAGTTCAGATGGAAATCTCCCATCAGTGCCAATGAAGAGGGAACAATCACTAATTTTCCTTGAAGCTAATGAGCGCGAGCGTATATGACAGGGGAGAATTTAATCTGATGTGAACTGAGGAAGAGAAGCAATACTGATATTAATGTGTGACTAATTGATACCCAGAAGAACATTTGAAATGATTAAAAGGCATTTGATTTTTATACAGGACAATAAGAGGCTCATTGGCTATGACTGGTGCATCCTTTCAGTTTTCTACTTCTTGCTCCAATTTGCCCAGAAAAAATCTATCATATCTGCAGCGTAGCTTGACTGCCGCATAAAATCTCTGTGCCTGGAAATGTTATACCAAAAAAATTCCTCCTGGACAGCACGAAGGTTCATACACGGTGTGAGCGGGGGCGAGAAGCCCAGCAGAAATAAAATAGGTCCCCAAACCACTAAAAAGCAGCTCTCCAAAGCAGTGGGGCTTGGACAGCAACCTCCAGCTGAAAACCCATCGTGATTAATATGGTGCTCTTTGTTATAATGAAAAACCCATTAAGGTCAGTGGCAGCATCTCTGAGCAGCACTAAATTGGAACGATGGAGACAGTAAAGTTAAAAATGAGCCATAATATTAATGTGGATAGTGAATTAATTGGGCAATTCCATAGGTAGTAAGTAAATCATACCGTTTACTGCAGGACACGGTGCCTCGCGGCTCTTGCTGCAGAGCGGTGGGGTGGCAGTGGTGGCACCTGGTCCTCGATGGAGCTGGGGGAGGAACGCAGAATCCCAGTGCCTGGGGGGGAACCCCACTGTGTCCACCCCTGACAACCTTTGCTCCTTCTCCTTGGGTGCTGCTGAGGGGTCTCATATGGGGAAATGCCTCTCACTTTGCTCTTTTAGGTGCTCCAGACCCAAAGTAAGTCCAGATCGCTGGCTTACAGCTTCTCTGGGATGCTGCACCCCCAGTCCAAGGTGTCTGTTCCCTGGTCCTCAGCTGTGGTCCAAGGACTCTGTCCCTTGATTCTGCAGCCATGGTCCAAGGTGTCTGTTGTCTGGTCCTGCAACCACAGTCCAAGATGCCTGTCCCATGTTTGCTGTTGAGGGGGGTTTGAGCAGGCTGCCAGTAGATTTATGGAACTGCTGTTCCACTGGTTTAGCTGAGTCTCTCAAGAAATGCTTCTTCACCTTTGGGAGACACCTGCAGTACCATCACACAGCCCTCTGCCATCTCCTGCTGCTTTTGCATCTTGGACTGGGACCTGCGGCGGGGGTAGAGGGCAGGCATTCAAAGCAGGGTGAAGCATTTGCACACACGTTGGTCGGCTGCTGTCTCCCCCTCCACATCCAACATCCTGGATGGCAAAAGAGAAAGGAAAAACTCATATATGAAAGGAAATGGCTCATTAGCCAGTGCCTGATTACACAGAACCATCTCTGCTTCAAACCATCCCACTTTCTGTAACATTTGCCAGATGAGAGGACGCAAACCTCCGCTTATCAACTAGCCACATATGGCCTCAGCTGAAGGGAGGTTTTGGTAATTGGCCTATTCATCATTCATTGTTTATCTTAAGTTCACATTGTCATAGGGAACTCCAGAGACAGCCTTGATTTAAGTTAAGAAACTTAATCATCATGATAAAATTGCTCGGGGAGTTGGACTTCATGTTGGAGATGCACGTGGCCATGTGGCACGCTGGCAGCCTGTAGCCACAGCAGATTATTCAAAACTGACAAAGCTTTTGGAGAAAAAGATAAATTCGTGGTGGCTTTTCTGATGGAGCTGCTCAGAAAGTTATTACCGAAGACAGACACTTCTCCTTGCTCACAGCCCATGAAAAATCCTGCTCTTCCGAGCTCAGGGGGACATCTACCTCATTGCTGCTGTTGTGACTCCCTCGTCACCAGAAGTTATTAACAGCGCTGCAGAATTTTATCCAAATGCCGGTTTCATCTTGATAAATAACAATTTCATGTCTCTGTTCTACGAGAGGAGCACACGGTTTTATTTCAAACACTTAACTTTTCCAGAAATGCTTCCCCATGCACAAGGTTTAGCTCATCTATAGAATATGTGCTGAGCCGTTTTTATTTTCACGAGGCTTCAAGTATCTGTAATGCAAAGATCAAACCCATAAGCCTGCCCTACCGTAAGTCACTTCTCCCAGCAAAGAGCTGCTTCCTACCGGGAGCGCTAAAATGTAATTGAAAGCTACGTGTGTGTTGGTGCCACACCGAAAAGCACTTCATTAAAAATAGTTTAAGGGTTGTTAAGAGCTGAAGGAAGAGTTTACAGCTCCTCTCGGATGTGCGAGAAAAGAAAGCAAGAAGAGGATAACTGGAGGAGGGAGGGGTCGGGGTCTCACTCCACCCTGCAGGAATTGGTCTCTCGGTGCCCATCACCCAGAGCTGCTGTACGGGGGACGTCGTTGGGTTCCACGGTCATGGAAGCAGAGGGATGCTGGGGGTGATGCCAGCCTGCTTAGCTAGAAGCGGGTGATTTTGTGATGACTGGAAAGGAGGCAGCCGAGGCCAGCCTGGTCTCTCAAAATGTTGTTGTAGGTGTGTGGATGTTGTCACAGGACAGAGGGATGCTCTGGGCTTCTCCAGCAGCAGCGATAAGCCCATGGGCGCAGGGAGAGGCACCAGGGTCCACTTTGCGGGACTGCGGTGTTTACATCACACTTCACTTGTGAACTTGACAGTGGGAAACCTGCAGGGAGAAGAACATTTTTGGTACAAATGGCTGCATCATGTTGTTGTTCTGGAAGAGAATACCCAGTGCCTTATCATTGCTTAGTAAACCTAAAATATTTCATATTAACATATTGAACGTTTCCTACTGAAATCAGTTCAGTATCACACAGGCTCCTGCATTAGTTTACTGTCACTTGAAACACGTATTAATGTTGTTTACTTACTAAAGCAAGTAAAGACAGGGTTGGCATTACTCCTGAATGCTACTAATCAAAAAGGAATCCATTAAGCTGAAGAATCTGAACACGGTTGGTTTTTCTTTGATTGTCATTACATCTCCGATTGATGGTCTCTGCAATTAATTGTGCTGTGACGCCACAAGCATCATTTTTTCCTTACTTTTCCTTCTCAGGACGTGTTCCTGTGTGACCTGCTCTAGGTGGTCCTGCTCTGGCAGGGGGGTTGGATTAGATGATCTTTTGAGGTCCCTTCCAACACTTAACATTCTGTGATTCTGTGATTTTCCCTTGTTCTCTGAGACCAGATAGAGACACGGTGTCCCAGCAATGGGAGGATGAATGTCCTGGACTCTCAGGTGTGATGAGGTTCCTGGGGACACCTTGAGGCTCAGGAGGCTTGAGCTCAGCCACTGCTTCTTTTTCATACCTCTCATATGTATAGTCAAGATGTTCACAGCCCTAGGGCACTTTTGGGGAGAAAAAAAGCCCAAAGAACAGCTATTTAAAAAAATCAATACAAGAAATAAAATGAACCAAAGTCAGCATGATTGCTCATCTCTGCCCCAGATAGAAAGAAGTGGCAGGAGGGTCTGCAAGTCTGTGAATTTTGGGGTTCATCAGCTGGTGCTGCTGCCAACTGGCTCCCCTCACCAGCAGCCAGGGTGGCCCTGGGGGTACCCAAGTTTGGGGGGTGGGGGGCACTCCAGCCAGCTTTGCTTCCATGTGGGGCCTCAGGTGCCCCCCATGAGCAAAGGTGATTGGAGCCAATGCTGCTCAGCTGCCCCTGGCTCAGAGGGTATATAGGGGTGGGATGGCAGCACTGGGGCTTGGCCTGTGCTGCTGCTGGCTCTTGGCTAGCAGAGGAGGTGGTGCCAGGACCACACAGTGCTGAGGCTCAGCGAGAGGCAATTGGAACAGGTGAAAAAGGTAGGAAGCAGTAGGGAGGCAGCTCTGGTGTGTGCAGGTGAGGTGGGAGCTGTGGGGTCAGGGCAGTGCTGTGTGCACTAACCAGTCCCTGTGGGAATGGGACCTGTGCCGAGCTGGGCTGTGTGCCTGCACTGCAACAGTGGCAGGGGAATCTCCTCCTCCTTCTCCTCCTTCTCCTCCTCCTCTGTAACTTCCTCTCCGCCTCAGCCATGTGTGATCCCAGATGGACCGCAAAAAGGGTGTGGGGGGGGAGATGATAACCATATTGGTGATGATGTGCCATGGCATGTGCTGCTCTCCTGCCCGTGTGAGCTGGCTGCTGGGGCTGTAGGAACTGTGGTCCAGCTGGGTATCTTCTCCCTGGGCTTCCTCCTGCCTGGGCACTGCGTGTGAGTGGCTTTTGGAGGCACTGCTGCCTGCATGGTGGCAAGCCAGAGGGCTCCTGGTGCTTCAGGGCTGTGTCTGGTGATAGTGGTGGATGCAGTGGGTTATACCAAGAGCTGATGACCCACCATGACCTGGTGAAACCTGAATGACTTGGCTATCGCCTTCTTGGGAGGTGCCCGAGTCCCAGTGCACTGACCCCTGGTTGGGGCTCTCCCAAGGCCCCTCCTGGGGTTTGTGGGAGGGCTGTTTTGCAGCCCCTCTGGTGCTGTGGCTGCTCCCATTCTGTGCCCTGCACCTGTCTGGATGAAGTTCAGCTCTCTCCTTGACTTGGTGAGTCTCTGCTTTTGGGGTTATGATTGCACACTTCTGTGTGTGCTGTGTCTGCCCTCACCTTCCACCCAACATACCCCAGAGGGGCTTGGCTCTCTGCCACAGCCCATGTCTCCCAAAGCCCTTCTGCAGGGGGCTGAGCACAGCCTCATATTCCTCTGGATCAGTCTGGGCATGCAGAAAGCATCTGCATTGCCTCCTCTCAGGTGGCACCTTCCTTTCTCCTCTCTCCTTCCCTCCTGCTGAGGCTTGCTTTTTGTTTCCTTAGCATTAAAGCTTGAGGCTCCATCTCACCCTCTTTCTCTCCTGTTGCTCTGCTCTCCCCTTGCTATACCTGGCAGGGATTTTTTTTTTCTCCTTGCCTGCTAAGGTGCTTCCCTTCTGTTGGATTTTTCTCTCTCCTTTTTCTTTGTTCCTGCTCTTCCTCCTGTTTCCTCTCACCTCCTCCTTGCTCTTTTCTTCTCTGTGCCACCTGCCAAAATCTTCTCCTGTTGCTCCCCCAGCATCTCCCCTGCTCCCTGGCTGTCTCAGCTCTGTGGCAGGAGGGGGTTGCAGCCCCTAGGAAGGGAGATGCACCCCAGTGATGCAGCCCCTGGCTCTGGGGTCTGCCCGTGGTGAGGTCTTGGCTGGCAAGTGGAAATTCTCTGGAGAATCTGCTTAACTTTGCCGTCAGCTCTGGTGATTGCTTTCTGCCTCTTTACACTTTTTTCTGTCCTATGAGAAACTATTCGCTCAAGAAAGCACATTTTTCTTGCTTACTGGGAGTTCCTGTTTGTCATTTTTATAAATCAGTGTTTATTGGCCTAATTATTGTAAATGCAGAGCCCAATAAAGGTGACTGTGATTGCAATATCTGATAATGAATTTTATAACAAACCTGCTGAGCCTGAAAGCTGCCAGCAGGAAAGACATTATGTCAGGTTAATGACAGAGAGGAGAAATCCTCCCCACTAAGCATTTTTTTTTTTCCAAAGCAAGAAGCATCTCTGATGGAGGCTGCTGGGGGTCCTGTTGGGATGGAGCAACTCGGGCTGGTGGGTCTGGCCCTCCAATGCTGCACCCTAGAGCTTTTGGGGTTCCTTCACTGCTTTCCCAGCCTTACTCTGATGGAGAAATGTTTTGGGGGTGGAGAGCTGTGAGGAGGCTTTTGGCTCCTGCCAGGCTCAGGCTCTGCTCTGGCTGTGCAGACACCAGGCAGCAGCACCCAGAGATGCTCGTGCCTTTGCTCCTGTTCCTTCTCCCACCTGCCAGCCCACCATGCAAGTGCTGGTGGTAAGGTGCAGGGAAAGCAGCTCAAATAGCACCTAAGGAGAGCTCAGCTCCAACTGCTGGAAATAGATTAATTTAAAAAATCAGTTGAGCTCTGCAGGGGTAGGTTCTCCAAAAGGATGCTGGTGCCTGCTCTAACCTTGTGTCCTTATGTGTGCCCTGGAATGGGGGGGGTGGAGGGAGGGGAGAAGGGGAGCAGAATCCCCCTCCCTGCCACCAGCTCAGCCCGCTGCAGGGGGGAAGGGAAGCAGCTCCCCTACCTGTACTCAGTGTGTAGATCCCCTACCTCCTCCTGCCTCTGGTGTTTGTGGAGGGGGTGCAGGTGAGGAGTCATTTTGCTGGGGAATGTGATGCAAGGGTCCTGGTTAGGGGCCAGTGTGGGGATTTATGGGCTCTTTGTGGGGTGTCTACACAGCCTCGTGTGTTGCTGTTGCCACACAGCATCGTGTGTGCCATGGACCTGTCTGATGCTTGAACGAGGGTGGGGAGCCTGGGGCTTGTGGTGGTGCCTGGTGGCTGTCCTCTGCTCCAAATGCTGCATGATCATGGTGGCTCCAGGCTCCTGCTTTGTCTCTGTCCTTATCAATGTCTGTGATAGTCTCAGGAAGAGTCAGGAGCTGCTGCTTGTGTGCCTGCTCCCTGGGCATGGCTCTTTCCCAGAGTTCAGACCTGGGTCTGTGTTTCAAAGCTACAAGTGTTGGGCTCTGGGCTTTTAGTCAATGCGTGGTAGCTGTCAGCTCTGCTGAGCCCAGGTCTGAACTGCTCCAGGTCTGACTGATCTGTGAGTTGACTCTGTCCTGATGCAGGAACTGTGGTGGCTTTCTAAACTTGGATCAGACCCAGAGAGTGGCTTCAT
This sequence comes from Todiramphus chloris collaris, assembly GCA_025345505.1. Lineage (NCBI taxonomy): Eukaryota > Metazoa > Chordata > Aves > Coraciiformes > Alcedinidae > Todiramphus > Todiramphus chloris. The sequence continues at coordinate 6,812,480 of JANVCC010000049.1, read as the reverse complement.
GCTGCTTCAAAACCTGGGCTTGGAGGGTTTGATTTAGCTTATTCACCAGCAGCAGGAATCAAGTGCAGAAGGGAAAGAATAAAGACAAGAAGAGAACATGTTTCCTCTTAAATAATGCAGAGAAACATGGGGAGAGGAGGATGTACCAATGTGATTTAGTCCTTTGCCCCGTGTTGTTTGCTGCTGGTTGCCAGCGTACCCCAGCTGTGCCTTGGGGGGGGCAAGGGAATTGTTTGCCCTCTGCCATATGCAGGTGCCTGCACTGAGCCTTTTCTCCCAATCCACCAGCAAGGGGCTGGAGCTGCTTTATTATTTTTTTTGTATCTTTAATATTTGGTTGGCAGCTGCTGTCTTTGATGCTACTCAATGTGAGAGCAAATTGGATTAACTGAAACATATTTACTGGGATAAGCAAGGGAAAAAAACCCACCCTGTGTGCAGGGGTTGTTTGTAGAAACTGGTGTCTGCAGAAGGTGGCCCTTGAGTTGTACAGGGCAGGACAGGACTAGACTCTGGCTTTGCTTTGTGGCTGGGGTGGAAAGTGGGAACTGGGGGGAGGGTGGATCTGGGAGGACCACAGACACATCACCAGGTGCCCCTGCAGCTCCTTCCCAGCAGGATCTCCCTGGCAGCAGTGTGATCCAGTGATTTATTGGTGTTACCTGCCACACATGTGAGAACACTTGTCTTCAGCAGATAACAATTTCACTAGTGCAGTCAATATGAGGAGGGCATGGATACCTCGACAAAATTTGCAGAGCCATTTGGGAGATGTTTCTGTGCTTGGATAAATGAGCACCAACCCCTGTATTCCTCACACAGTGAACAAAGCAAGCTGTGCTTTGGTGCTCCTGTGCCAGCCAGAACTGAGTAACTTGTGTCTGCACCTGGAAATGACCCTCCCTTGCCCAGGAGGGCACCAGGGCATGGGAGAGATGCAGAAAGAAGTTCTTGCTGCTGGAGGCCAAAAGTTGGATGCAGAAGGCTGGAGTCTGGTTTCCAGACCACAGGTTTTTCAGCTCAGCCAGCTGCCAAAAGCTTTGCCAGGGCAATATCCTGCCCTCCTCCCACTCAGCCCACAGAGCACTATTATTTCATTCATCTCATGTCAACTTCTCCTCGGCTGATCTAGTTGCAATAATGGAGAAATAACTTTTTGCTGCTCCCTGAGGAGGAGCAGACTTCAGAGGCCAGGTGATCTCCTCCGTGCTCTCAGTGGGCTTTGATCTCTAGAGATGCCAGAAGGTTTGCAAATCTTTGCGTCCTAACTCTTAAAGTTAGAGGTGCATAAAAAGCAGCTCAGACAAAAAATCCCAACCAATGAAAAAACAAAACAAAAACCCCCAAAACCAACAACAACAAAAAAACCCCTAAACAGACAAAAAAACCCAAACCCCAGCCAGTTATCATCAAACCTTTCAAAATCCCAGTGCAACTTAGCAAGGTCTAGATGAAACCATGTCCCCATCCCAGACACCAGAAGGTGACACTGCACGGGCTGATGCTGGCAGATGCTGTCTCATGAGTGATGCTGTGGATCATTCACCACTCTCTTTGTGTACCTGGCTTTCTTGGATGCTCGGCTTCCTTCTTCCTGGAGTTGCTACCCAGACCACATGCTGCTCCTGCTGCTTGCGCCATCCCGGCGTTGTGGTCCCTCTGGCTCTTTTCTGTGTGGGAATGCTTGTGGGGTGCTGCTTTGTGGAGCCTCATTAGCCGCAAATAAATGAGGAGTCAGGTGAATTCCAATTCCTAAAATACTGGTTTAATGCATAATATATGTCCAGGGGTGAATCTCTGTTTCTGTTTCAACGTGAGGAGTGTTCTGCTGAATTTTAAGTGCATTATCACAGAAAACAATGACTGTGCTGAGTGAATGACATGTCTAATGAATACAGAGAGGGGAGCAGGGCTGGCATCTCCACTCCCTGCTGCTGGTGCAGCCCCCATTAACTACACAGGGGATTTTTGTTTTTTCCCAAGCATAGTAGTGACAAATTATACAATCAATACGGAGGCTGATCTGTGGTCTAATCTTGCTTAGCCCCAATAAGCCGGGGATTGATCCAGATCTAATCTTGCTTATCCTGGACAAACCCAGAAGCAGATCCAGATCCTAAGGTAACGCATCCTATGCAAATCCAGAATCGCTCTATTGATTTGCTGGCATTGTCACTCTGGTTCTGCCTTGCTGGTGAGGGGTTTATCAGCATTATCTGCACCTTGATGTGTAATGCAATCAAAGCAGTCATCTTGATTAATTGGTGGCAGGGAGTGCCTGATGTCTCTGGCTCCAGGACTGTAGAGCAGTGGGGTTTCCTGCATAAGAGTGGCACAATAGAGGGAGAAGGTTAAATGCCGGCTAGGGATGGAAGCACCCTCTGTTTGTGTTTCACGTGAGCTTTTCTTTGCTGACAGGCAGTCATGGAACCACAAATGCCTGCTGAAGGTGCAGGCTGATGTAGACCTCCGTGGGAGCTCCTGCTACCAGCTAGAGCACTCCTTGGTCTTCTCTCAGGCCTTGGAGGTCTCCTGACCCTCCACCTGTGACTTTAGAGAGCAGAATCACAGAACAGTTTGGGTTGGAAGGGACCCTTAAAGGTCATCCAGTCCAACCCCCCTGAAGTAAGCAGAGAGATTTGCAACTAGAGCAGGTTGCTCAGAGCCTCATCCAACCTGAGCTGGAATGTTTCCAGGGATGGGGCATCAACTACTCTGGGCTGCCTGGGTCACTGTTTCACCACCCTCATTGTAAAAAATGTCTTCCTTATACTGAGTCTAAATCTATCCTCTTTTATTTTAAAGCTGTTACCCCTTGTCCTAGTGCCACAGGCTCTGCTAGAAAGATTGGCCTCACCTTTCACACAGGCCCCCTTTAAGTACTGAAAGGCTGCAGTAAGGTTTCCCCAGAGCCTTCTCTTCTCCAAGCTGAACAACCCCAACTCTCTCAGCCTTTCTTCACAGGAGAGTTGCTCCAGCCCTCTGATCATTTTTGCCCCTCCTCTGCACCTGCTTTAACAGGTTCATGTATGTCTCGTGCTGAGGAGAAGCAGGGAAGGGCTGTGACACCCTTACTTACCCATCCCCTTACTTTGCTGCATTCCTCTGCAAAGCTGGTCCCTGCAGCCCATGGCAGCGTGCTTCAGCACACTGAGGTCTGCTGCTCCGGCAAGTCGAGAGGCTCCTGCTGCCAGGCCTTCCTTCAACTCTAATAACTTCAGGAAGGAAAAAAAAAAAAAAAATTTAAAAAAGCAATTACCTTCTGGGGTGGAATTTCTGCAGCCTTTACTCAGCCCACCAGGGAATTTGTCAGGAACATGGTCTGCGGTTTTATTCGGCTATTCCTGAGTTCTACCAGAGAAGGGAAAATGGCATGTCTCGCAGCTTGATGCTTTTCTGATGTCTGTCTTTGCTCGCAGGTTTAAAAAAGAAATACCAGACCCCCAAAATCTCTCTTCAAAACATAAAACTTGCCCTTAGCTTAATTCAGTGGAGACTGGAGCAGCTGCTCCTGCATCTTGGAGAAAAGAGGCCGCGTGCTATTAACATGTCTAAAGAAATTGGATGTAGAAATATGAAGGTCCCCTGTCTTTTAAGAGCTGTGCTCTGTGCCGATGGCTCCCGGCTTCTGCAAGCATCGTGGGATGCAAATAGGTCACAGGAGCTGACCTCGCTGGGCTTCATGGGGAGGCTTGTGCTCCAGCCCCTGGAGGAGAGGGTCCCTGAGCTGGGAGGATGTGATGGGAGGGCTCTCTCCCATCCTACAGCTTCTACAGCCCTGTGCAGGTGTGTTGCTGGGGGACTGAATCCTGGAGGCTTGGTGCCAGAGCTGAGCTACAGCTGTGCTTGCAGCCTGCATCTCTACGTTGCAGTCTTTTGAGCTGAAAAGTGCTTTAGTGGTGTAAATATAACCTAGAAGGTTCTCAAACACTCCAGAAATGTTCTCTGAGAAAATATGCTGCCTTTCCCCCCTCCTTTCCCTCAGATGGGAAATAATTCCAAATTCATCCAAATGTGCTTTTCTAATCAAAGGGGCCACTTTGTACTTCGGAATCTGAGGGCAGGGGATCGGAGCCCGAATGAAACAAAAATCCTTCTCAGTGCTACGTTTGTGAGATGGATCTCCCGTGGCTAAATCCATCTGTGTTTCTCCTTTGGCGTGAGCAGGAGGATCTTCCCACTGCAGCTGGGCACTTCACAGGCTTAGCTGTGCGGAGAGGAGGAGGAGGAGGATGAAATGCTGGAGCAGCCCATGTTTCTATGGCAGTGAGAGCAGCAGCCGCTCTCCTTATCTTTCCAACTTGATCAGGAGAAATTGCTTTTGTCAATTTTAATTTCAGCTGAGCTGAGCAGGATAAACAAAGGGAGGTGCAGGCAAAGCAGATGGTTTGTCACAGAGCACGGAGCAGGCAGGAAGACTGTGCAGCTTTTTATAGCGTCTAATGGCCTTCCCTTGCATCTAGCTATCCATCACTGGATAATTCCTGAAATAAACTGGGCTCGTGCGATAGATGTGAAATACTCAGATGTTACAGCAGGTCTGGAATATTCAGTCCACAGAAGTTTTGGCAGTGGTTGGGAGCATCCACACAAAAGCTTTCTGCTGGTTGATGTCAGCTCCTTGTTCGGAAACTCCTGCAGTGGCTCGTCCCAGGGCTGGGGAAGAGGAGCTTCACTATACCCAGGGTGAAACTTTCTTCTGCAGTTCGGCAGAGGTGGCTCTGTCACCGGTGCTCCTGTGTAGTTTAACCAGGATTAACAAGAGTTTTGCACTTACCCCACAATTTTCCCTTCTGTTTAAACCAGACAACGTCACCTCAAACCTCCTGGCCCAGGTCAGACAGGTAGCAGAAGAAACATGGAAAGGAGAAACCTCATGGTCTTCCTCTGTTTTCCTGCCCAGATGGTGGATTTGCACACGTGGAGTTTTGTCATCCACACAGGTGTTGATGGGAGTGTGGAGGGGCTGTGCCCACCATGACCTCCCACCCTGGCTTGGGGGCTCTTACTGCAGTGGGAGTTTTGGTGATGGGGTGTCCTCTCATGACCTCCAGCTGCATTCACCTCTCCCCCTTCTCCTCCAGCGCTGGCAGGCAGCACGGTCCCATTGCAGCTGCGTGCTGGCAGGGAAGGTGGCTGGGATGAATGCCCCATGGCACGGGCAGGGTTGGCAGGAGGCTGTCTGCAGCCAAGCAGCTCTGACACTGCTGCTGTGGCACCGTGTCCGAACCAGCTGGGGAGAAGTGATCTTTCCCAGAGCTGGTGCTCTCAGAGCACAGCGCAGATTGGTGGATATTTGTTTCAATAAGAACCATGCTGGTGTTTGCAAACCCTTTTAAATTGCTCTCAGCAAGCGCTTCTGCGTCTGGAGCAAAGTCTGCTCGCAGAAAAGCCTGCGGAAAGAAGAGGTCTGGGGGGCGGCAGTAGGAGCCTGAATCCTTGCCAGGTTTCCGTCCCGCAGAGTGTGTCGGGGCCAGAGCTGGGACGTGCTGTGGCTGCTGCCTGCCTGCCTTTGAACAGTGGGCTGGCAGTCCCTGCTCCAGAAAGTCCCCATTAAAGCATCCCTGTGCAATTTCAAATAATGAGCAAGTATGAAGAAAATCAAAGTCCGTTTGAACTTCGTTAATGAACGGAAAGAAGGCTAAATGTTTCCAATAAGCTGTTTGCTGCAAATTTGCAGAATGCCTGCACCAGGTCTGTCTGTTCCAGCTCCGATCCTGCAGGTGCTGTGAAAATCCCAGTGACTGAATGACGCCATCAGCCAGACCCCGGTGGGCAGAGCTGCTGGTGGCTGGGATTTCTGGAGATTAGGTGACTTATTCAAAATCTGAGCAGGTGTGTTATAGTTCCGTGTGCGGGCAGGACCAGCCCCTCGGGGAGAGCAGCGGGAAGAGCCCGCCGTGCCGCTGGCCTCGATAGCGGTGAGGAAAGGGAAGATGCAGTCCCAGGCTCGGAAGAAAACTGAGTTCAAAGGAGATTCCCAAAGAGAAAGTGGCTCGTGTTAAAGAGGATGGTCCCCGTGGTATCTGTGTGCACGGCAAGAGACCTATTTAGTATTTCTTTATTTCCTGCTGTTTACAGGAGGCTGAGCAGTGGTGTTGCTGGCTCTGTGGGGTCCCCCTGTCTGGGTGCGGGGCGAGCGTGGATCCCCAGGGGCAGGGCTGTGCGGGCAGGGCTGGGGCACCCAGCACAGACTCAGCCGCAGGCTTTGTTTGCAAAGGCAGGCAGAATTTCAATGAGCTGTGTTTTCATTCTTCAGGGCTGGAAACCTGATCTCGGTCACGGGCTGGTTGCTCAGGCCTTCCCCCATGGGCAGAGGGACAGCTGACCCAGGTTCTGCGGTGCTGAGCCCCACACCTGCACCCCTCCCAGCTTAGCAGAAGTTTAGGGATGTCTTGTGTGGGATGCAGAGGGGTTCTGTGGGTGATGGCTCTCCCTGATGGCTTCCTCCATTGGGACCCTCAGCTGTCACCCAGTGCCAGCCCTGGCTCCACAGCACCATCATCTGATTAGCTTGCTAATTAAAGTAAATTATGATGATAGAGTTGGGTTATATGCTAGATGCCTACCAGGAAGGGTGTGTTTTCACGTAGCGTATCACGTAATTCTACCACGTGGTCTAGGCTGTAATTGCAGCATTTCCCTTTGAACGGGGTACTTGCCTTGACTTCAGTGGTGATTTATTCCCTGGCTGCAGGAGAGCTTGGTGTCCTGAATCACAGCCTCGGGTTGGGCATTGGTTGGAGAACCAGAGAGGGGAAGTTTCAGGAGGATGTGCGCACAGACCTGCTCCATGGTTGATCATTTTCTCTGGGATCCCAGTGCATTCCCCATCAGTCCCTAATCCTGGGTCTCTGGTCCCAACTCTGCATGGAGTCTGGGTGTCTGTCCCAAGGCTGCTGCCACCCACTGTGTCTCGCTGCTCTTTAACCAGAGCTGGGGTGACGGCAGCACTCTGTCTCGTGGTTCAAAAGCTGGCTGGCAGTCTTGATGCAGCTCGCTTTGCTGCTCCTGAGAGCGTAACGCTGCAGAGCAGGTCTTACTTAAAAGGCAGCTCCTCTGGCATGTAGGATGCTGTCTCTCCCTGAGTGCCCCCCCACTTTCAGGGGTCACTTGTGATTCTAGAAATATGGAATTTCCCAAAAAGCCCTTGAATAGAAGACCGGTTCCTCGGTCTTGTTTACATCACCTGTAAACAAGATGAACCTAGAGAAGAGATACATCTTTTAGTGTTAATAGATTAAAATTATAGATGATCACAAAATAGCAGTGTACAGACTAAATGCTTAGCTGATGTAAATGACTTTTTCCTCTATTTCCTTCCATTAGCTACCGATCATTTACCCCAGGCAGAGCTCTGTCCCTGGGAAACACCTGAGCTGGATGCAGAGCAGCAGGCTGGGTAAGTGCTGGCTAAGATAGCACTGCTGATGGACCGAGATGAGATGAAGTGTGAAAATCAGAGGGACTATGAGATGGAGGATGCTACCTGTAATATTATCTCCAATTCTTAGGGAAAAAAAAAAATGCAGAAAGCTATTCCTACCTGATTTGTAGTGTTCTGTTCTGAACATCTCTTGCTCCAGGACAGGATTTGGCCTGCAGACCAGGGAGGAAAGTTTGCAGCATTGGCAACAACACTGTGTGATTCAGAAGCGATCCCTTAAACAAGATTATTACTCACTTTACCAGGCACAGCTATCCATTATAGTTAATAAAACACCATATAAGTGGTACTCGGCCTGATTCAAACAATCTATCTTGTGGCCCAGCTGGACTTTCTTTTATCCTTTGCCATACACTGGAGAATGCATTGGCATCAACAGGCACTGAGAAGTTGGTACCTGGTCACACAGGCAGCCAAGATCTGCTGCTTGCTTTCCAAGGGGATGGGCAAGGTGAGCTGTTGGACAGGCACAGCTGCCACCTCCCTGCTGTGTCCTCCTCCAAAGGACAGGGTCCGCTTTGGTCTTGGCTGTGGTGACATATTAGTCCAGGGTCCCAGGGGCAAGGCACCTTCATCCTGGGCTGGGCACCCTATGTACCCACTCCACAGCAGATGGGTGGCCTCTCAAGAGACTGCTTCATGCTTTCACACCACTGGAGCTGTGACTGCTGTTTGGGCTGCCTGAGGGGTTATGTCTCACTGTCCTGGAGCAAATGAAATCCTGTGGGTTGGGGAAAAGAGGGACCAGTCTGGACTCCAGGAAAAAGGCTTTGTCCTGGCACTCCTGCTGGAAATGAGGTCCAGGAATTTGTTGTGAAGATACACCTTATGCAAGGAGGGGGACAATGCTGACTTCATGTGCTCCTGCTGCTCAGCAGCCTGTGCTGCAAGAGAACAGGAGCGTCCTGGCCTTCACATTGGTGTTGTGCCCCTTCTGCAAGGCACTGGGAACAGCTTGAGGAGTGCTGGGGCAGCGACAGGAGCCAGCCCCTGCCCGGATGCAGTTACCCCACAAATAAGGAGCAAGCACCGCGTGTCACGGGGGGGGTGACCACCTGCAGCAGCGCTGGTGTTGCCAGCAATCTCTCCATGGTGTGCCGGCGGCTGGGCGGGGGGCTCTGCTCTGGGCCATCCATCTGGCATCCATCTTTCTGAGACACGGCGCTCAGCTTTTCACCATGCCAAAGCAAATCCTAGCAGACTATTAATCACTGGCTTGGAACAACATCCACCTCCAGTTCAGTTATGATAAGCTACGCCAGCCCTTGTCTGACATCGTGTAGCCGTTTGAAGAGGCCATAATTACAGCAATTGTTAGGCATCTTTCTAGCCTTTTTCTCCCTTCTCTCGTAGGTAATGTTATGTGACAAATCGCTCTCCCTGATGTTCACATCTCCAAGAGCTCTGCCGAAACACCACTGGTCGCCTGGCTGTGTTGCGGTGCGGGAACATCAGGCTGGCTGCAGACAGCCCAGGCGGGGTGCCAGAACATGTGAATCTCAGTTTGGTGGGTGAAAATGATCCACGTGGTGATGCTGGGGGAGCCATGAGGATTTGATGGGTGTATTCTGCAGTTTTCCTACATCTGCAGTTGCAGAAGTGGCAGGGGGTGCCGGAGGGGAGGTAAGCATGCTGGGACCAGAGCCTGGACTGCTAATTGCCAGGCACAGGATACAGGCAGGTGGTGTTTGAAACGCCAAACTGTGGGATGCTGCTAAGTCAATACCAGTGAGGAACCACAGCCAGATTCCCTGATGCAGGCACCTTGGTGGGATGGAGTTGGAGCCTGGTCCTGCCCCAGCAGGTGCTCCTCAGCTGGTGCTATGCATCTCCATTGGCTGCTCCAGAGCTGGGGCAAATCGTGCCAGATGAGGAACGCTGCTGACATCTCCCAGCTGGCATTCAGCTCTGTGGCAGGAGGCTGTATGTCCCAGCAATGCGCTCTCCTGCCTGTTGCCGTGCTGGGCAGGAGGCTCGTGGCTTGGGCATAAAAGCAAGTGAATGTTTGGGAGCTGTCAACTCTCTGCCAGTGCCAGGTACCTAATTTCTGCTGGAAGGAAGCATTGCGGTCTCTTTCCCATCCCACAGGGTCAGAAGCAGACTTAAGTAGCATGCAAGGGTAAAGAGAGGGTGAAAACTAGAAAGAAAACTGTAGAATAAGTGATTTAGTTGTGTTCACGTCTGCTTTGAAAGATGGAATGGATGTTACTGGAGCGGCTGTGCAGTTTGCCAAGCTCTGTGCATGAGCCGTGTAGCTGCTCAGACCAGAAACACTGCACTGCTCTGTTTCTCTAAATCACTGTCCCTCCCCAGGTGTCTCTATTCCCCTGACCTTCACAAGCTGTTTGTCTATGCAGGAACCTGGAGACTGAATTAAGATGTGCTATTTGTAAGCAGGGTAGAAAGAGCAGAGATTCTGCCATTGCCTGGGATAACCTTTGCCGGCAGGCGGATCTCCTGCGGAGAGAAGTTTGGTTGCCTCTTAATTCATCCATGGCATTGCTGTCTTGTAAACCCTAAGGCCGTCTGTTCTTCACCTGTGTGGGGAACAGCACGCCCAGTTTGTAAATCCAGGCAGGCGTCCAACGCGCTGTCCTGAAGGTCCACCCAGCAACTGTGCGCTGAGCTGCGCTGCAGCGTTCCCCCCGCCTCGGCTCCTGCCCGTGCTGGTGGCACAGACCCCAATTTCCTCGCACTTCGCTTTCTACCCTCCCTCTTCTCTCCTCCTCGCTTTTAATCTTTGCCTAACTTCTCGCGCAGGCAATTGCGTGGCATTTAGTGCACGGTGATGTGTGTTTGGGGCCTGTGCTGGAAATACAGCTCATTATCTGGAGTGGATAATATTAAGCACTTTTCTCTGTTGGCCGTTTGATCACAAGGTTATCCCGTTTGATGGGTTTCTACGCTGGAATTGATTGCATGGGAAATATTTAGCTAGCACGGCTGAAACGTGTGTCTCCCCGCAGGCTGCCCGAGGCAGGTGTGCTGCGGAACCGTGGGGCTGGGGGAGCGTCTCGGAGACACTCGGGGTCAGCTTTTCTTGTAAGAAATAGGATTCAATCCATCGAGCCGTGTAGTGTTTTTTTTTGGTGTGATCCTGCAGCAGACAGCAGGTTGGCTGTCCTGTCACTTGTGAGGGGGCTGTGTGGTGCTTGATGCTGACCTTGGTCTCAGGGGGGCTGTGCTGGCTGTGGGACTGGATTGCTCAGCAGTGTGCCCAGGTCTTGCTGTGGGTCCCCTGTCCAGGGGGGGCACCTCCCCACCCCTCTGGGTCCTGGTCTCTCAGCTGACACAGCCAGCAGAGATGCTGGTTACAGTAGTAGCAGCTCATAATGTGTCCTCTGGGAAGTGGCCTGAGAAGTGGTGCTCTCGTTTGCCAAAGCCCATCAAGTAGCTGCTGGCTGATGAACTCTGGTATGGCACGGGACAGCAAGGTGGGGGGAAAGGCTGCATCACCCCTATGGCTCCCTGAACGGTGCTACATCTTCTGCTTTGCATTTTAATAGACATATTGGGAAGCTTGGTTGATGATCCTGGCTGCTGTTCACCTTGAGGTTGCCCCATGCAAGCTGCTAAGAGCCAGCCTCTGCCCAGCGCCTCACTGTACCCTGTGCTGGTTCACATGGGGATGTGCCTGCCTCCCTCCCTCCTTATGTACCTCCAGAAAACACCATCCTATTATTTCTCCCCTCAGGATCTTTATTTCATCCTCTCCCTGCGTTGTGCTGCCAGGCAGGCTGCAGAAAGTGGGAGCGGTTCCAGCGGGCTTCCTCTGGACCGACACCAGTGTGGGAGAGGAGAATTAGCCCTGCACCTGCCACTTTTTTAATATAGGCTTTAAATCTGATTATAACTGCCTGTCTGGCTCTGCATTATGTGCTTCATGATTATTCAGCATTATGTAATCTTTGATAAAAGATGCTGCATCAGTAAAAGTGAATTAAACTATTGAGTGATAGGAGTTTATCGAATTCCTCAGAGTGATGCTGTCCTCCCTTTGGCACTTTCACCTCTCCTGTGGAAGGAGTGTGCCAGACGCTGCCCTTGCTAACAGCCAGGAAACCCTGCTGACACGGGTGGAATTGCAGGAGTACAAATAAAGTTAGATTTCAGCTTAGAAAGACCTTTTTTTTATAGTCTAAAGACTCAATATTTTACAGCAGCGGTCCCTTATCTGCATTATGTGCAAACTGGTAGCAGAGTTACATGGACAGATGTCCGCAAGTCTTGCAGATGCTTGATAAAGTTTGGCTCTTAGAGGGCTGATAGGCAGAGCTGGCCAGGCTGTCCTCACTTCAAAACCTCTCAAGTTGGCACAGGCTGAATTTCCACATGATGGGGAGGGGGAAATGATAGTGTGTTTAATTCTAAGCTGAATATTTTGTCTTTGTTTCCAAACACCCCCAAAATAAAATGTTGTATTTTTCTCATTTGTAGATTTTTCCCTTTTTCCACACATGGCAGATGCCTGATGGCTGAATGGTCTAGGGATTTTGCTCTGAGCTTTCCTATTTCTTCATTTCCTTTTTCTATGCTACAGGGTTTTTTTTTTCTAGTTTGCTGTGATAACAGAAACATTGCTAGGGGAAGAAAAAAAGCACAAACCTAAACTGTAACTCCCGACACCCAGATGCTTTGAAAAGCTTTCAAGTTTTGCAGAACTGGATAAGCAAAGAAAGAAAAAAATAAACCTACATCATTTATTTTACTTCACCTAGAAGCTAAAAGAAAAAGGTGCCGGAAAGGGGAAAAACAACACTTCAGAAATGTGAAATTAAAAGGAAGGTTCTGAAAATTTAAAAAGAGAAAGCTCCCCTTTGATGCTTAATACAAATTTCAAAATTTCAAACTATTTTTGCATGTGTTCTCCAGTTCTGTATCGCACCTGGAGAAAAGGGGTGCTGGGGGAGCTGTGTCCAAGTGGGCTTCACTCTCCCCTTGCTGTAGCAGAGGATGCAATGGTGGCTTGAGTGCCCCCAGCCCGGCAGGGTACCCATGGGTACCTGCACCCTAACGGGCAGCAGGGTGTGTGTCCAGCCCCTGCAGCCCACTGGCCACTGCAGCAGCACATCCCGGGAGAGGCAGGGAGCTGAGGCAGGGGTGTGAGCTGGAGCTGGCCAGGTAAGAGGTGAGGTGGTTGCGCTGCCCTGTCTGCGGGTGCTGACCTTGCTGGCCTCATCCCATGCGCATCCTTTCCCCTCACTCCCTGAACAAGGAATATTTAATAAAAAAACCCAGCCTTGACAGCCTGCTGATGCCATAGTTTTAAATATACATGTTTTAGATCCTGAGATTTATTTTTTTGACAGGTATAAAAAGAGACAGCTATAAATGCTGGTCTGGAAAGCCATTCGCATTAGCACTCAAAGGGCTTCAAGCTGCACCACTTGCTTTTAATTAAAAGCTTTCCTTATTTTATAGTGTGGGCAGAACCAATATCTTTGTTATATGCTCCCCATACCCACAAATGAGCCAGCTGAGTGACAGGCCAGGGTGCTCTGTCACATCAGCTGTGAGGTACCAGGGCCAGGCGGGCCCTGTGGGCCCCCCTGGACCCCCAGCCTGATGCCAAGGGACGGTGAGCTGGCACCAAGGAGGGTGATGCAGTTCCCCTTTGGCAGCACGACTAGAGGAAGGTGCTATGAAATGGGTGTCTCTCTTGCACGGAGGGTTCTTGCAGGGGAGTTGGCCAAGGGGGACATGGGGACCAGCACTTTCCTTCCTCCCAGACAGGACACCATGCATTGATGCTAGGGGAGTCAGCAAGCACATCTGGATGGGAGTGTTGGGCATTGGGTAAACTAATTGTGTTGCAAGGAGTGGAGAGAAGATTTAGATTTCAGAGCCAACGTGTGGCATCTTTATTAATGTGCCTACTTGAGTTCCCTGGGACACGATGTTTTCTCCTTACCCTGGCCATCCATCTGAACTGATAATAGGACTATTAATCCATTTTGTTGACAAGTGCTCACAGACCTCCAGTGAGGCAGGAGATGGGGAGGGGTGGGGTTGCAATTGTTGCCTGTTTTGCTCCGAAGGGATCCTGTCACAGCCTCTGGCAAACTGAGCATTAGCTGGGGGTGAAAGGATGGAGCATTAACCAGAGTTATAGGTGCCATGCAGCTGGCCAGCTGTGGTCTGGCTTCTCCTTGGTCACCTGGAGAGCAACCTGCAGAATGCCACGGAGATATGAGATGTTCTACAGAAGTCATACCTTCATGAGATGTTTGTGCTTCAGGGTATGTCACACTTTTCAGGGACACCCAACACTGGAGTTATACACCATAGGTCAGCAACCTTGTACCAGTCACCCCTCCTCTAATCCTGCTCCATACCTATAGGGGGGTGAAGTTTCTCTGGTTTCAGGGCCTTTTCAGCCCTGCCCAGCTATAGGATGCCTGGCACTGCATCCATCATGACAGTGATTTCCTTTCCAGCAGCAGAAATGCATATACGCCATAAATAAAAAATGCAGGTCTTTCTTATGAAGAAGCATTGCTGTGGAAAAAGAGCTGGAAAATGAGGTGCATCCCTGCCCAGCTCTCACTCCTCCGCACATCCCCTGCCAGGGGCTCATCCCAGGCGCCTTTATATTCAGACTGATCCTGTCTGGTTTTAAATATCTCAAGCCACAGAACTTTCTCCCTCCAGGGAATGATGTCGCAGCCTCATAATTTCTGCTGTCAGCAGAGGGGATTTTTTCCCCTGTGACATTCAACCTAAATGCTCCATTTCTTCATTTCCTGTCATCCCTTCTGGTGATGCCCCTTGTACTCTATTAAATAATTCCTTCCCTCTCTCTCTATTTACACCAACCAGATCTGTAAGGCTCTTAGTTTGTCTCCCCATGGACAGCTCTTAGCCAAGCAATATATATATTTAAGCCTTTTAATCTTCCTTCAGAAATCAGTCTCTCTGTGCCTTTGATCATTTGTGTGGCTTCCCTCTGAACTGCCACCAATGCGGCTGAGCAGAGGGAGCCACACACTCCGGCTCCAGTCACCCCCGAGCCTCCTGGCACCTCCACACCAGCCTTGGACATCAGCAGCCGAACCTTCCCTGCTGCTCATATGCAGGACCTCCCTCCTGGGTCCCCTCATTGTCCCCTTCACCCCAAACTCTTCACTGGGGTGTTGTTCTGGCTCTGGTGCTTGGCTCAGCCATCGTTGCCCCTTCTCCTGTGGCTTGTACTTGCGTTTGCTTCCAAGCTCTACTTGCTTACTTTTGTCCAAGACTCTTTTTGCTGTTTCTGCCCATGTTTCTAGTCTCACTAGGCCCTTTCTGTGTTAATTTTCTATGCTTGCTGGAGCTCACAGCACCTCCCAATATAGCATCATCTGCCAAATTCATTAATGTGTAGTTCACTCCCTCTTTCCAGGTCATTAATGAGGGTATTAAATGAGAGCCGACCTAACCTAGATCCCTGCAGTACCCCATAAACACTCCCCCTGTTTCTAATTACCCTTTGTTTATGATCCTTAGGCCAGGTTTTCAATCCACACGGCACAGTTCAAGTCATCAGAATTAATTTTTCCGAGGAAGGCTTCACGAAGGCGGGAGCAGAGGGTTTGCCCACTCGCACCGGCCTCACCTTCAGCTGCCCCGCGTGTCTCCCCCCACCCCGGTGGGGCGCGGTGACCCACGCTGCTGGCAAGGACTCTTCTCTCCACTGGCTTCTCCTCCCGTTCCTCCGGGACACGGCAGCCGGGAGCAGCGGGACCCTGCGTCCCTCCGGTGTCCCCCGGGAAAGAGAGGGCATCCCCTTTCGGGTGTCTCAGGAGAAGGTGGCGTCCCTGGACGGATGTTGTTACGGGGTATGTTATCGCGGGGAACAGGGGCTCTGGGCGGATGATGTCCCGGGGGACGGTGTCTCTGAACGGGTGGTGTCCCGAGTCACGGTGTCCGTGGGCAGATGTTGTCCCGGGGGCCGGTGCTCCTGGAAGGGGTAGCATCCCGGCCACCCTCCGCGGGCCCGTCCAGCCGAGGAGCGGCCCGTGGCAGTGCCGTGGGGGCCAACCCAGCGCCGGGCGGTTCCCGGCTCCGCCGTGCGCGGTCTGGGCCGGTCGCCGCCGCTCAGCCTCCCGACGGCGGCCGCTAGATGGAGCCCTTGTGCCTGGGAAGGCGCGGCGGGGCCCGACGGCGCGGCCGGGCTGGGGAGGAGCCGGGGCTGCGGCCGCGGGGGGTGCTCGGGCTGTGCCCGCGGGGCCGCTGCACCGGCTAGGCGTCGGTTCTCGCTGCCCACCGTCTCGATGGGGCCTGAATCGCGGCAGCTCCGGCCGGGCACCCCGTCCCGCTGCCTTCCCCGCCGCGGCGCCGGCTCGCCGGTATCGATCGGCGGCCTCCCTGGGCGGTTTGCCGCAGGGACGGGCCGGCACCCAGCCCCTCTTTGAACCTCGGGGTGGAGGTGGGGAGCGGAACAGCGTGTCGGAAAGTTTACAGCCGAAGGGCTCCGAGTTGAGCGCCGGAGCGCCCCGCCTGCACCGGCGGCAGCGCACCCGCGACCCGCCGGGGGCAGCACCGCCCCTGTGCCCGAGGCTCGGCGACATCTTCCCAGTGTCGCCTTTAATTAGACCCCGGGAACTTGCGTGCCACGCGCGGAAACCCGAGGTAAGGCACACGGACAATTGAAGTTTTATTTCATTTTTAAGAGAAGACGGTACCGTGGTGTTTCCCCCAGTAATTAGCAGCGAGCAGCGAGCGCTGCCGGGGCTGGTGCCGCCCGGGAGAGCCCGGCGCTCCCGAGTCCCACGCCGGCTCCCGCGGGACCCTGCCCGGCGGAGAAGAGTGCGGTGCAACCGGAGCGGGGCGGGCTCGCTCTTGCCCCAACGGGAAAGCGACTGAAAGGGCCGCTCAGCGCGGACTCGGTGGACACCCCCCCGCCCGGTGCCCGCGGGGCCGAAGAAGGATCCGCCGGAGACCACGGCCACGCAGCTCCGGTGCGCCCGCAGCTCCCGGGCACCGCGGCGGGCTCGGCGCTGAGGGGCAACAGGCTCCCGGTGCGGCAGGGCCACCCCCCGCCGCTCCGCGCGGCTCCGCGTCCCGTTCCCGGCCGCGCCGCTCCGCCG
>JANVCC010000049.1:6737697-6795568 GCA_025345505.1 Todiramphus chloris collaris | reverse complement strand
GCTGGGTCAGCCCGACGGGCGCTGCCCGCATGAGGGCGGCGGGGCCCTGAGGCGGGCGGCCAGCGGCCGTCGGGGCGCGGCGCGGCGGGACGGCCGGAGGGGGCGGTGGCGGCGATGGGGGGTCTCCCGGCGCTGCTGGGGGCCGCCTTGCTGTGGGCCGGCGCCGGAGCCCTCGTCAACCTCAAGTACTCGGTGGAGGAGGAGCAGCGGGCCGGCACGGTGATCGCCAACGTCGCCAAGGACGCCCGGGACGCTGGCTTTGTGCTGGACCCTCGGCAGCCCACCGCCTTCCGGGTGGTCTCCAACTCGGCTCCCCACCTGGTGGACATCAGCCCTGGGTCAGGGCTGCTGGTGACCAAGCAGAAGATCGACCGGGACCTGCTGTGCCGACAGAGCCCCAAGTGTGTGATCTCGCTGGAGGTGATGTCCAGCTCCATGGAAATCTGCGTGATCAAGCTGGAGATCAAAGACCTCAACGACAACGCTCCCAGCTTCCCCACCGACCAGATTGAGCTGGAAATCTCGGAGACGGCCAGCCCTGGCACCCGGTTGCCACTGGAGAGTGCCTATGATCCGGATTCGGGCAGCTTTGGTGTACAGAGCTATGAGATCACCCCCAACGACCTCTTTGGGCTGGAGACCAAGACGCGGGGTGATGGGTCCCGCTTTGCCGAGCTGGTGGTAGAGAAGAGTCTGGACCGCGAGACCCAGTCCCACTACAGCTACGTGATCACGGCACTGGATGGTGGTGACCCGCCCAACTTCGGCACGGTGGAGCTCAGCATTCGTGTCATCGACTCCAACGACAACAACCCGCTCTTTGAGGAGCCGGCCTACACCGTCAGCGTGCCAGAAAACTCCCCCCCAGGTACGCCAGTCATCCGCCTCAATGCCTCTGACCCAGATGAGGGCACCAATGGCCAGGTCCTCTACTCTTTCCACAGCTACGTCTCCGAGCGGGCCCGGGAGCTCTTCCAGATCGACCCCCAGAGTGGGCTCATCACAGTGAGTGGTGCCATTGACTATGAGGAGGGTCATGTCTACGAGTTGGACGTTCAGGCCAAGGACTTGGGGCCTAACTCTATCCCGGCCCACTGCAAAGTGACCATCAGCGTCCAGGATGCCAATGACAACCCGCCCCTCATCAACCTGCTCTCCGTCAACAGTGAGCTGGTGGAGGTGAGCGAGAACGCCCCGCCGGGGTACGTCATCGCCCTGGTGCGTGTCTCGGACCGTGACTCTGGGGCCAACGGGCGGGTGCAATGCAAGCTCCTGGGCAATGTGCCTTTTCGACTCCAGGAGTACGAGAGCTTCTCCACCATCCTGGTGGATGGGCGGCTGGACCGGGAGCAGAGGGACCAGTACAACCTCACCATCCAGGCCAAGGACAATGGCATCCCCTCCCTGCAGGCCACCAAGTCTTTCACCGTCAAGATCACCGATGAGAACGACAACCATCCCCACTTCTCCAAGCCCTATTACCAGGTCATCGTGCAGGAGAACAACACCCCGGGGGCCTACCTCCTCTCAGTCTCAGCCAGGGACCCTGACCTGGGCCTCAATGGCAGTGTCTCCTACCAGATTGTGCCCTCTCAAGTCAGGGACATGCCTGTCTTCACCTATGTCTCCATCAACCCAAACTCTGGAGATATCTATGCTTTGAGGTCCTTCAATCACGAACAGACAAAGGCCTTTGAGTTCAAGGTCTTGGCAAAAGACGGGGGTAATCCCTCTCTGCAGAGCAATGCCACTGTGAGGGTGATTGTCCTGGACGTCAACGACAACACCCCTGTGATCACGGCCCCGCCGCTGGTCAATGGGACAGCGGAGGTGTACATCCCCAGGAACGCGGGGGTCGGCTACTTGGTGACAGTGGTCAAGGCAGATGACTATGATGAGGGTGAAAATGGCAGGCTTTCCTATGAAATGGTGGAAGGAGACAGAGGATTTTTTGAGATAGACCAGGTCAATGGAGAGATAAGGACCACCAGAGCCTTTGGGGAGAATGCAAAGACAGCCTACGAGCTGATCGTGGTGGCTCACGACCATGGAAAAACATCTCTCTCGGCTTCTGCCTTGATTTTGATATACCTCTCTCCAGCCCTGGATGCCCAGGAGTCGATAGGATCTGTTAACCTCTCCCTGATTTTCATTATTGCCCTGGGGTCTATCGCAGCCATTCTTTTTGTCACCATGATCTTCGTGGCAGTCAAGTGCAAAAGGGATAACAAGGAAATCAGGACCTACAACTGCAGGTAAAGACTTCTTTGTTTCTGTGCACCTGCCGGCTCTGCTTTGATTTTTTCCCATCGCAGTTACTTTTCCATTTGCTGCTGCACACTCGAGGGGGAGTAGGGGGGCCGCTTTGCTTTAGGAACAAAAGTGAGGTTCCCGTCGCTCTCAGAAAATTTCCTGCGACGCTTAAAAAAATTGCTCTCTGGGAGGAGAGCAGAAATCCCTGCCGAGTGGCGGATCGACTTAATTGCGCGGCTTGACAATCTGTTGCAGCATCCCCGATTTTACGCGCTCCGTCTCAGGAAGGGCGGGGGGAGAACAGTTTTGCAGCGGTGTGGCTGGGCCCCACGGGCAGCCCCCCCGTCCCCAGCACAGCTCCCTGGCGCTGGCAAGGGGGCAAAGCCCCCCCAGCCCACCGCCGCATCCCCGCGGCAGACGGGGCGCGCGGCCGCGGTGCCATCCGTCAGCCCTCGCTCGCCGTTCAAAAGAGCTATTGTGCGCCCGATGCGGCTCCTCGCCACGGCTGGCGACGGGGCCAACCGGGTAAAAACAGCGGCAAGAAAAAAAAAAAATCACCCAGTTCCGCCCGATGCGCGGCTCCAGCGCCCGGCACGGCCGGTTGGACTGGGAGCGATGGGGCGAGGGAGGATTTTTGCAGCGCTGCGTTATTTCGCCCTGGCTGGCTGTGTGCTCCCGGGTCCGAAATGCCGGAGGGGAGGTCAGCCCCATGCCCGGAGCCGCTGAAAGGCTGATAGGGGAAATCCAGTCCCCTGAATATGTAACAGCCCGGCGATTATTGTCTCTCTTTTACTATTCTCTGTGTTACACAAGTTAGGAGACAAATGCTAACCACACATGAATATCAATCAGATGCCATAAAAGAGCAGCTGCAATGCCTCATAAATGGTTTAATCCTGTTACTGGTGAAATAGCCATGACTTCTCCATTCCTTCGGCACTGAGTCGTTTCAGAGGGGAGGGATGGAAATTAATTTTGCTCTACCTTGGAAACGCACGCTCGCCCCCGGCGATTCTGCGGCACGGGGGGATGTGCGGTCTTTAAAGTTTTATTTACGCAGAAATAATGCCGGAGAGTTTGGGTTTTATACCCTGTTTTCACAGCGTAAAGTGCGTTTATAAGCCTTTTTGCTTGATGGGGGAAAAATAATCTGCAAATAAAGGTCGGTCTGTGCTGTATTATGGGATGTCTAGCTTCAAGTGGAAGCTCATATACCAGATTTCTTGCCAGCTCGGCCCATTAAATGAGAATAGGACCTGAATGGATAAAAATCACATTGTGGTGCTGCCCCTAACAGCTTCACACATATGTATAAGCCCTGGGTTTACTGTGACGGCTTAGGGATTAATGAAGTGCAGTTTAATTAAATAATTGGTCAATAGAGAAAGGACAGCAAAATGAATGCCTGCGGGAAATAATTGGGCTCTCGCATTGCCAAACTTAAACATTTAGGTAAACAAAACAATTAAAGCTTCATCAAGCATTGTTAGACGAGTCAGCAGCATATAGATTGTTGGCACAACAGAAATCCCTGCCTCCCCCTGATTTATTTGCACGCTCAGGGGGATGCAGGGGCTGTTATCAGTGTGCATCTGAGCAGGAGAAGTCGGCTGCAGAGGTAGAGAAGCACCAGGTAGGCTCAGCAGCGGCCGTGACCGTGGGGCACCCTCTCCCTGCCCCGGGTGCCTGTCTGTAGGCTTTGCAGTGCCTGATTTTAGAGGTTCTTTGCAACAGCTGCTGGACAGTCTTCATAAAATGTGTTAATTTATGAGGCGCGTAAGGTTATAGGAGAGCTGTTTGACTTGATGGCATTTTCATGCTCAGGCAATTAGCTTTCTGGAACAAGGATGTTTGTCCAATGTTTTCCTTTCTAGATAAACTGTATTATTTATTCACCCCATTATTTCTGTCGCAGCTATTGGATTTTTAATTTAATTTTATTTTTTTTTTCTAATGCTGTGACAATAACAAGAAGAGAAGCAATGTCCCAGCTTTTAAACGTGTGTTTCTGACCATGGATAGCATTTGATGTGCTTCCCTGGGAAATACTGAGCTGCCCAGTGCTGTGCATGTACAAATTCATCAGTGGGGCACCGGCTGGAGTTGTTTTGCTCCCTGTGGAAAGAGGAGCCAGAGTCACTCGGGGCTGAGCAGACCCAGTCAGTGCAAGGTGCAGCTACATTTGTCATTATTTGCTTGGGTGGTGTTTTACAGTAACTTTTTTCCTCCGGCATTCTGCAGAAGGCAAACAAGGCCTTTCATCAGTTGATTCTTTTAGCACGTGAGAAGCAAGGAGGGAAAGAAAGATTAAAACAAGCTTGCATTTAAAAAAAAAAAAAAAGGTCAAAACCGATCACTAAACACAGTTGTTGCTCTCCAGTTTCTAGAAGGTGAAAGCATTTCCCAGCAGAAGGGGGTGTGCGTGTCAGGGGGCAATGGAGGAATAGGATGTGGCTGGAGAAGATTTCGAGTTATCAGGTATTATCAGAGATGGTCAAACCAGCAGCAATTTGGATAAAGTATTAATAAACAAACAGCCTTTGGAATGTGAGAGAATAGAGCTTGCCAGCTCGGACTGCTTCTGGGTCTGCTTTATTTACTGCTGTGGAAAATGAACTGGGAAAAAAATCTGCTATTCACTTTGAATTTTCATTACGGGGACCAAATTAAATCACTTTGAAAATCCTTATTATGCATGGAAATGAATGCAGGTACCCTTTTCAGTTCATGGATTTTAACATCTCCATTTTTCTCTTCTGCAGGCTGGACTTTACTCCTAGTAACTAAATATCAGCAATTACAAAAACTAGAAAAAAAACAGAGCCATTCCTCCTCCCAGTTATTTTTCATACTTGACCTGAAAGCGTTATAGATATAAAAATAAGCTAAAGATCGTGTCGTGCCACCAGACCCAAAACATGACGTAATGTGCATGACTAAGAAGCCTACACGGAGATGGGGGCCAAGCCCTCCGGGTTTCTGCCTGTGTATTTAGTGGGGCAGGGTTCAGGATGCTCTCAGCCATTCATTTTCATTCTGTCCCCCAGAATCGCAGAATACTCCTACGGGCATCAAAAGAAATCAAGCAAGAAAAAGAAAATCAGCAAGAATGATATTCGGCTGGTACCGCGGGATGTGGAAGAGACGGATAAAATGAACGTTGTGAGCTGCTCCTCCCTCACTTCATCCCTCAACTACTTCGACTACCACCAGCAGACCCTGCCGCTGGGCTGCCGCCGCTCTGAAAGCACCTTCCTCAATGTGGAGAGCCAGAACAACAGGAACGCCGGCTCCAACCACATTTACCATCACACCTTCACGGGGCAGAGCCCCCAGCAGCCCGACCTCATCATCAACGGGATGCCGCTGCCAGAGGTGAGTGCGGGCGGGCAGCCCACGGTCCCGGGGCACCGGCAGTGGGTTTGCACGTGGAGCACGGCGTGCGGCTCTGTTGCCGTCAGCGCTGCCGAAACGACGTGTCCAGCAAACAGGCAGCGGTGGTCTCTGTGCGTTGGACGTGCCGGGGTGAGGGAGTGATGGAGGACAGGCGGGGAGGAGTGGCTGGCATCACCTTTCAGGGTCTGGGGCAGCCCCGACACGCTGTTGTGGGTGGCTGTTTCTCCTCCAGACACTGTAGAGACCCTCAGAGATGCCGAGGCAGGGATGCCGGCGCAGGCGGGCCCAGCCAGGCTGCCTGCGTGCTGCCAGGAGGCTGGAGGTGGCTGCTTTGCAAGTGGATTTTGAGTGTGGTGATGCTCAAGGGAGGAGACGCTCGTTGTCTTTGCAGGAGTTTTTTTAAGAATCTGTTGAAAGTGGTGCTGGTGGCTGTTGCTCTGGAGGCAGTGGGCTGTGCTGGGGACTCAGGCAGTGCGGGGTGCCCAGTGTGTCCACCCTCCTGCCTGTCCCTCTTGCTGTCCTCTCGCCGTGCGGGACGGTCGCGCATCAGCCGGCTTGGGAGGGATGTGTGGTACCTGCTGAAGGCAAGGAAAGGGGCTGCTCCCATCCACGCCATCCTCATCACGTTCTTCTAATTCATTGGCTTTCCTGTACATCACAGGCATCATTTAATGTTGCTTGTTTGTCTCTCTTTGAATTATTGTTTGGTATTAAGCAAAACAATCAAAGGTTTGTCATGTTTCCTGCTTTGAACAGAATAACAAAGCTGAAAAAGCAGCTGAAATATTTATGTCTTGCTCTGTTTTTGCGTTCAGTGTGCTGGTGTAAATGTAAAATGATTCTATTGAAGACAGTGGAGCTGCTTCAGATTTATACTTGTGCTATGGAGAGCAGAGCCCGGCCCGCTGCGAGACTCTGCAGGGCTGCTGGAGAGGGCTGGTGCCGGCAGGGCTGATCCTGCAGCGTTTGTGTTGGCAAAGTGCTCACTGAGCCCTGGTGTTTAACCTCTTCTAAGGCTACAGAATCAGCTCCCTAGAGGTCATGTACTGGCACCAGCCCAGTTTTGGGGTGTTCCCAGCCTAAACACCCATCGCTCAAAGCAGAAGTGCAGCTTTTAATGACCGGTCAGGAGGAGGTTGCTGGGGTCTCCATGACAAGTTGTGGGCACTTAGCCTTCTTCTGTCCAGCCTGCATTTCAAGCTTTTCGTGCCCTTGCACGTGCAGGCTCCTCGCCGTACGGCACCGACTCTTCCAGGTTACCCAGCGAGGTGATGTGAGGAGGCAGCCTCTGCTCGGGTGCAGTCCAGCACAGCCCAGCACAGCCACCTGTGACTGCAGGACCCGGAGCCTGCCCACACTTGGGAGGTTATGGCAGGAGTGACCCAGCACTGGTCCAGAGAGTTAAAGCTCCACTTAACTTCTGGAGTTGGTATAGAAGCTGTAATAGTTTCTTAGCAATAACTGAGTGGGAATGACCTGCATATACACACTTATATATTCTACTTGCATGTATCCAGCCGTGGAGGTGAGCAGGCTCTGCTCCTCCCAAATACCCCAGTGAGGAAAGGCAGGCACTGTGCATCCAAGTGTGGGTCAGAGCAGTTTGGGATGAGCCTGTCTCTGGTCAAGTAAGGCAGAGGAGCTGCTGCGGCAGCCGCCTGCTCCTTGTGCTGTGCCCAGGCAGGCTGGGAGTGGGAAACACCACGCTTCATGTATTATGGGATCCCCATCGATGCTCAGATTTGTCTGTGCTCTTTGCAGAGTACCAGCTGGGGCTCAGGGTGCCCAGCTGCCTGCAGGACACATCTCAAGTTTGTGGATGACCAGCGCTGTTGGGTTGCTGGGGGCAGTGGTACCTGAGGAATTCCTGCCTTCCTGGAGGAGAGTCTGTTGGAGCAGGGTCTTGAGCACATCTCTGGCTGGTGCCTTGCTATGGGCACCAAGCCGTGGAGCATGCTGTCAGCCTCTGATTCACTGCCAGAGGCAAAATTCAGTCATAAAATCCATCCCACGTTGGCATTAACCAGCAGCAGGAGGTCTGCGGTGCCGGGGAGGAGGAGGGAAGGACCATCAGGAACATCGTAGCTCAGAGGGTAAAGTTACCAGGCGGCTGTGAGCAGAAGGCAGCGCTGCCCACGTTCCTCCTTGGCACTGCCGTGAGCCCAGGCTCCAGTGGCATGTGCTCTCCAGAGACCCCCCACTGCCTTGCTCACCCTCGGATGAGAGAGCCAGCTTCCTTGTGGCTTCTCCCTGTGGCTCCAGCTCGCCCCATCACTCATGCAGGTGGGATGCAGCGTGAAGAGCTAGTACCTCGCCTGGAGAAATAAATTTGTCTCTTGTAAGGAGTGCTGTGGAGTGTCAGCTTAAGCCGTGCCCTCTGGGAGCCCCAGGAGCACGCAGGAGGGCAGCTGGCAGTGCTCCTGTGCTGCTGAGGGACCAGCAGCTCTCGGGTGGGTGCTCTTGGGAACAGCGGCATGTCTTCTTGCTCCCTGGGGATGCTTTTGGACAAAAGGGCAGGACCAGGACACAGGGAGGAGAAATCCCAGCTGGAAGCTTCTTGGAATTTTGGTTTAGGGTGGGAACTTCTATGTCTTTTGGCAGAGAGTCGCAGTGTAATGCTTCCAGCTATTGCAGGGGAAGTTATCTTGCTGGCAGTGTGGGTTCTACTGAATCCTAAAAACCCAGATGACCCCTGAGGGCGGGAAGTTTCAGTGGTGAGTAGAGCATCAGCCCTGTCCTGGCACACAGGGAAACATGGAAACTCCATGAAAGATGCTTCCATGGAGGAGCACTGCAGCCTGGTACCCACCGCACCTCACCACGCTGTGATGACGTGCGTATGAAGTGTGCTATTGGTACACCTCCAGGCCATGACGATTTAATAAAAACAATTCCTGCCCAGAGTTTCCCGAGCCAATCCATTCCTGCAGTGCATCCAACGGGACTTTTTCTGGGCTGGTTTGAATCTCCTCTGGCGACGAGGCCGCTGGCGTTTCCCCCGGGAGCCTTTATGAGGTGTCAGCGTCGGGGACGTATCTCTGCTGCTCCACCTCAGAGTCATTTTTCCTGATGGGAAGGCAAAGCATCGGTTGATAAAAGATAAAATACGGAGGTAAACGTGTTGCTGGCAGTGTCGCTCAGCATATGATGGCTGTGGCTAGGAGTAAGCAATTGCCTCTGCAGACACGAGCTGTCCTGGCAGCGGTGGGCTTGCAGTGTAGCTGGTTCTTTAACATGAGGCTCGTTTACTTTAACAGTCAGGAACCTTGAAACAGAAGTCCCCAAGGATGTGTTGTTTGTGGAGCTTCAGGAAATGTTTCCTCTCCGGTCGCAGCAGTGGCAGGTCTTGGGGCTGGCAGTGCTGCACCGTGCTGCTGGCAGTTGAGGTCGTTGCTCTCCCCACCTTTCCCTGCTGATCCAGCAAAGATTAAACAGTGGTGTCTGCAGGGGCTGCAATCCTGCTCGGGGGATGCCACAAAAGTTCGAGATGACCCTGGAATTGCTTTTCCCTTTGGGTGGGGGCTGGACTCAGCTGCCGGTCGTGCTTGTGCCAGAGCATGGCTCTGCCAAGAGAGCATCGGGAAGTGGCAGGGGACGTCCCAGGCAGGTTCTGGCCCCGCTGGGGTTTGGTGGTCCCTTGGGTGCTGGGGTACCACTTAGGGACCCCTGCCCATGGCTTGTTAACATCCTCATTGGCTGTAGGCAGCGATGGCAAAAAGCGTTTGCGAGCAGCTCTTGTGATTGTGGCTGACAGCGGGAGCCTTGGCCCCCGTTAGTATTTTGATTTGTTTTGCAGGAGGGAGAGTGGGACATGTTGGAGCTGCAAGGGCATTGCTGGTCAGAGGCTTTGCTGCTGCCGAGGGCTTTTGTTTTTTCTTCCTGCTGAGCCGGAGGAGAAGTCAGCTTTGAAACCAAAAGGGCTTGTTGTCAGGTTTTGCATGCATATTACTGGAAGTTGTACCAGGAGATTAAAAATCAAAATTAATAAGAACCATTAGGCAGCTTCCTTGATAAAAATGCATGTTGCATTGGGGTGGTGTGGAAACTGGTCTGAATGCTGAGCCTTTTAGGATCACTGGGACAAGACTTGCATGTAGAGCAGCCACCCTTGGGTAACACTTACATGCCTGTATTTTGACTTCATGGTTTGAAAAGAAAACAGTGCGTGTGTAATGACTGCATCTGTGTTTCGGCGATGCTTTAACATCCAAAACCTGCACTGTGTTGGGAAACAGTGCTGAAGCATCATGTGCTGCCCCGGGATGGGGAAGCATCCCACGGGGCATGGCGGCTTGCTCAGCCCCTTGGTCTCACCCAGGGCTGCAGTGCTGGCCGGTCTCTGTCAAGAGCCAGCATGGGAGGGGCGAGGAGCGTGTGAAATGTGAGTGGGTGAGCCTTGCTTGAGAGGCTGGATGTCCAAAGGTGGAATGAAACTAGCATGGAGGTTCAGGACTGACTCTCTCTGAGGGTGTGGGATGGCTCTGTTGTGGCAGTGTCAGGGAAGGGAAGGGAAGAAGCAGCGCTGCCCTTACACCGTAAGCACAGCCTTGCTCTGGTGCTGCTTTGGTAGGTCCCCCTGGAGAAGGTCAAGATGGAGCAGCCACTGATCCAGCTTAACTGGGGTCCTCTGGGGACCCGCATGCCCAAGTCCTCTCGGGACCCACGTGCCCAACTGCTCCCAGAGCTGTGTCCAGAGCCGGGGCAGCTGTGGTCGTAGTGATCCACCTCCTCCTGAGCTG
This sequence comes from Todiramphus chloris collaris, assembly GCA_025345505.1. Lineage (NCBI taxonomy): Eukaryota > Metazoa > Chordata > Aves > Coraciiformes > Alcedinidae > Todiramphus > Todiramphus chloris. The sequence goes on along the minus strand of JANVCC010000049.1, from coordinate 6,785,180 downwards.
GTGCCCACCATCAGTAAGATGGGGAATTACTGGTTTTAGTGATAATCCTGATCTAATCCCCCAACCTTGATACACTCCCGCATAATCCTCACTCACACTGATGTCGTTGGAGCTCCTCGTAGCAGTGGGGATTATTCGGGCGAACGACAGTTACAGGATAAGGCCCTGTTGGTTTCAAATAGGCTTTTGACTACCTGGAAAGTGTTCCCCTCACTATAGGAAATGGTTTTCTAAGCACAATGGAGCAATTTTCGTTTCAGGCAGCACCGGCAGTTTGTGCTCTGGCTATCTGGTGGTGTTAACTAAAGCACATTTCTACAACACACAAAGAGTTTTGTTTTGTAAGAAATGAAATCAGCGTGGCTGTTCTTCTTTCTCTGTCATTTCTCTACTTGTCAATTCTTTCTTCCCCTCCAGCTTATCCTCCTCTTCTCCGCTAGCCTTAAAAAGCCCCCAAAGTGTCTGTTATAATCACATTTTGTGTGTTACAACCAGAATGAATGTACTCACTTTAATATGCTGGGTATGGGGAAATCAGCTGCTGTCTGGTGTAACAGACAATTTGTTATAAACCGTGCCATTTAGAAGTGAAGGGCCTTGCTTTAGCGTAACGTGGGGGAAACGTCATGATACATCATTGGAAGGGATTTGGCTTCCTTCTGAGTAACACTGGGGGAAAAAAAAAACCCTAGAAAAAGGAGCTAATTTCCAACGCGGAGAAAGTTTGTGGTGCTGAGACATGCCAGGTTGTTGAAATAAGGCTTATTTTCAGCAGAGATAATAATTAAAGCGTTCTCAGCGGTGGTGTTTGACTAGTCGGAAGGCTGCCTTCGCAGCCAGCGTTGCCAGTCTTGTTTTCTCCTTGGGAGGTCACTGTAACTCAGCACTTTTTTTTTGTGCCTGCGACGCGCTCGGCGCTGGGTGAGCGCAGGTCAGGGCTCCGCGCTTCCCACCCTGTGCATCCCAGCCTGGGAGCTCGCTGCACCTCCTGGGAACCCCAACCTGCCCTGGATGCTCTCCCGGCTCACTCCAAACGTGCCCCGAAATCACAAACCCCAGCAAATCCCTCAGCGTATCTACTCCCGGAGCGCTCTGCGTATCGCTGCACGGTCCCTGACCTCTCCGAGCGCCGGGGGACGGCATTATGGAAATCAACAGCTTTTTATTCCGTTCTGAGGGCAGCCCGACCAAATTATTCAGCTCGTAATGCGATCGCTCGAGCTCACCGTTTGGAAGAGCTCATTAGAATACCTTGCAAGGGAGGGAAATGCACCGGCTCCCACCTCTCTGGCTGCCCTGTGTCTTAGGCGAGCCTTGGGTTCAACAGGCTTTGGCTTCTTGTGGGATCGTTAGGGTTGGAAAAGACATTTCAGATCATTGAGTCTGACTGTAAGCCTAACGCTGCCGAGTCCACCACTAAGCCACGTGTGTTTTGTGTGGGTGATACAGGGTGGTGACCCTGATGCTGTCACTTTTTTGGGTTTTCCAAGTGTTTTCCAGCCTGCAGTGGGGTCCCAGCTGGGTGGGACCAAGGGTCTGTGGAGGAATTAGGGCCAGGGTGTAGCCAAGCTGCATTTTACAGTAAAAGCCCGAGACAAGGAGTGCTCAACAAGGAAATGATTATATCATTGAACATGACATAATTTATATCATATGTATATTATCTGTTACATACTATCTGCTTTATCGTATGCATGATACATTTATAAGCATATAAAGAGCGTGCACAGAATTATTACATATTGTACTTAATTATATAAATAAGTCTATAATACATCATACATCCATATATATATATATCTCCTTTGTGTTTCTGCTACTGGTTTGAGTTTTATGGTTAGCTTTTACTGGAAGTAGGGAGGCTCGCCTTGTTTTCCCTTTAGTAAATTTGAATTCCTGATGCATAATAACTCTTACTTGTTGAGTCTAGAAAAAAAAGCTCCTGCAACTATATTTACATGGCAAATAAGAATTCTCCTTTTAAATTTGGAAAGATTTATAGTAAGTTTTTGTTTAAATTACATCTAAAGGGTGGTCTCGCGTGTCACTCATGTCCTTTCTTATAGTAGTTTCTGAAAGAACTCCTGTTGTATCGAGCATTTTCAACTCTTGTGGTTTCTCCCTGTCGTTGACTTTGCATAGAGCACGCGCTGCATGCAAAGGCATCGTTAAGGCCAAGTGCACGTGGCCTTTGAACAACCTTAGGTGCATCTGCTCGGCTCTGAGGCAGAGCTGTTTTCTCCAGCTGCCATCTCCTGGAGTCTCTCCTGAGGCCTTTGAGCCAGAGAAGCTCCTCAGCCAGGTGCTCTCCCAGGTCCTTGGGTTCCTGCCCGCACTCAGGGTGCCCTGCTCAGGTCTTTCCTAAATTCCCATCAGGTGGCAGAGGCAGACCCCTGCCCTCCCTTTGGCCCCTGCCCACCTCCATCCACAGGCTCTGCCTGCAGCTCTCCAGCGCTGAGCCCTCCAGCTCTCCTGCGAAACTTCTCCTCTCACCCCTCTCACCCCCTCGGATCGGCGGCTCCTGCTCTTGTGTCAGGGCTCAGATGAGGGGTCCCCCAGCCTTGCCTGCTCCCCCTTCCCTGCCAGGCTGCTTACGGGGCTGGGCATGGCCTTGCTTCAATAAATGATTAGATATTGTTCCCAGTAGAGGCTATAGTTGAGTTCCAATCATTTTCTGTTAATTAAAATACAGGATGGTCTTATTTGTAGCATAAATAGTTGTAATCTGTGTACTTATAAGTGTAATTATAATTTAAATTAGAGCGTGCTCTGAATTGGCGATGGATGGGGCACTCTGCAGGCAGCACTACCCTCACAGAACTGCAGTGTGGGTTGTCTCCTGGGGTCCCCCACAGTCCTGGTCCCCACTGTCCCCAGGAAAGCATCACCCAGGGCTCAGCAGAGGGACACTGAGGCTGTTGATGGCTCCCAGTTTCGCTGTTCCTGCTGGGGCAGAGCTTGCCCGTGACATCCGTTGGAGGGTTCACCTGAGAAGGGACTGCAGCATCATTGCTTCAGTGTCTCCCTCTAGCTTCTTGTCTACATCTGGAGTGAAGTAACGGCTTATGTCAGCTGGACAAGTGATTAGTACTTAGCCTTGAAGTGACTCCCTGTTTAACACGGCATTTATGGTGAGTTCTCGTTAGGCTGGCAAAGGCTGGAGCATGGCAACCGCAGCAGAGGGATGAGCATCACAGGTATTGCACTTTGCCCGCCCCTGATGGCAACCCTCAGCACGCCGAAGGTAACCCCGGCTGCTCCTCCTCCTCACGCTCAACCCATCGTGTAGCTCTGCGATAAGCAGCGTGGGTCCGTGAGCGGCAGAGCTGCGGAGATGAGATCCTTGTCTCGACGGCCCCTTGGCCACTGGAGATCTGGACGCGAATCCTTCATGGTTCTCATGGGGATCTGGAGCTTGTCGGATTATACCGTCTTTTGTAACGGCAGGTGTATGCCACAGGGCAGGTTTTAAAATTCCCGTGTTGGTGGATTGCATTAACCCATCCGAAGTCAGGTATGTAAAATTCCATTAAGTGGAAACCCTCTGGCATTTTCTCACCCGTGCTCGAGCTCTGCAGGCAATGCTAATGCAGTGCGTTTGCTCATCTATTAGGAGGATGATGGCTTTAAAATAATAACATTTATCTTTGGCAGCGGACCTACAATAGTGCACGCCGAGTACAATTTTGTGAAAGGCTCTGCAGATGTTGCCTCATTCAATCTGGGTCAAAAAGAGTGCTTAGAATCATAAAGGTTAGAAAGAGATCAAATAATTCGGCGGTTTTATTGCTGAATAATGTACTTGGAAAATATCATTCACCATTATTAGACTAAGTGAGTACAGAAAACACAGGACTCAATAGTCATTTCTCAGTATTGGCTGGTTTTACTGTTTTTATAATGTAGCTAAATTCCCTGTTATTGATTCTAGCATTGATCATCGATCTGGAAATCTAAATGTATGTGCTGGTGGGAGCACACGGGAGTCGGACCGTTAGGGACTTAGGCTTCCACACCTCCCTGCAGTGCCTGGCAGTGGGCAGCACACCCGCGGGGCAGATGGATGCTACTTCTGGGGAGCTGTCGGGGTTTGGGGAGCTGTCTTAACAAACAAAGATGAAAAGACAGGAAAAAATACTATTTTATGTGTATTCTTGTCCGTGCCTGCAGGCTTTTGCAAACTTGGTCTCACAAGCCCAGCTGAGCTGGGACGTCGGCAGCGGGATGGGGGCTCAGCGCCCGCGCCTACAACTCCCGTCACCTGCTCCCTCCTGGACTTTTCATATTCAGATTCACATCTGGATGTTCTGGCAGGGACCCAGCTTCAGTGACATTTAGTAATCACATCCACACGGCTGTTGGCTTAGAAACCTGTCTGCCTGGCAAAATGCTTTTCCAGACCTTTTCAAGTGGTTCCTCTCCTTTCTTGTTCAGCCTCCACTGTGGTTGTGTCTCCTCTCTGGGGGGCAAATGTTGCACTTGGGCTGAGATCCTTCCCTGTACACCAATTAATTGCAGGGGTTGGGTTAGTGAGAGACCAAAGCCATGGTCCCATACGGGCTCTGCACCACATGGTGAGCCCATGGACCGGAGCTGGCAGCATCACTGTGGGAGCCATGGGCTCCCGTCGGGCTGGGGCTTGCTCGGCTGCACAACGGATTCCTTTGTTCAGAAAAGAAAAAAAAAAAAGATGATTTGTGGAATATGTTCATCTCCTGTTCTCCACAAGTTGTTGTCAGCATTAATATGCCATTAACACATGCTCATTAAGAGGAGAATGATTATACCCTGCAGAATATGGGGGAAACCTTCATTAGGCACTAACATATTGAACCGAGCTGCAAACTTCACTTGGGAAAACTGGGGAAGGTTCTGCTTGGCATCAGGTTTCCCTGGTTTCTCCTCGGTGGTCTGATACAAGCACCTCGTTTTCCAGCGCAAGCTTTTGGCCACGGCTCTGGGTGATTACGCAGGTGAGCCCAGGCTCAGGCTCCAGCACTGAAATCCTTCTCAGGACCTCAGATCCATCTTCCTCCGGATCGAAGACACCCCTCATCAGAGCTTATTTTGTCACGCAAAGACAACGTGAGCCCTTGTTCCCCCTCCAAGGGCTCGGCTGCCTCTTCAGGCTTAACAAGATGAAATCTCTGCAGAGCTGGGAGGTGCTCTGGGAACAGATTTGTTGGGAAAGGAGGTGTCATTTTTAAATCCTCGCTTTTCACATTGTAATGACGTTTTAAGCGTTCATCTGGCCTTGCTGCCTCCAGTCTGAAGCCATAACCTGCCATGTGTGACAGGGCAATTGCTCGCCCCGGTAATGATTACAGCGGAGCCCGGCGTTGCTCCCTTGTTTGCTCGGCGCCCGGCAGCTCGAGGCATGTGCATGGTGCTCTCTTAAAGTCGATCAATAAGAATAATTGCAAGTTCAGGTGGGGGTGAGGGAGGAGAGTGCTGTAGCAGACAAATATTTGCAGATTAAGACCCTGTTTACATGCAGATGCCTCCTGTGGTAGGTAACAAGGGATGGACAATAAGGACCATATGCGGTGTTTAATCGGAATTTATTCTAAATGGGGTAATTTCATAGATTTCCATGGTGCTGACAGCTGTCCTCAGTATTAAATGTGAGCGAGCTGCCTCCATCCCTGCCCCGCTGTCCTGTATGCCCTGGGGTTTTGCAGGATTTCGCGGTGTTATCGGTGGGGCATCGCAGTCCAGTCCCCCCTCACCTCTGTATAGGTGCAGCCAGAGGGAATCCCACAGATCAGTTTTTGCCTACAAACCTCAGCAAAGGGAAAATGGCATTTGATGGGCCTGGATTTCCTGAGGTGAAGGTGAAGGAAAGCACAGCCACGGCCAGAGCACAGAAGGATGCTGGGGGAATTGGTCTTTTCTTCACGTGCTTGCAGCAGCCTCGGGAGCAGCGATGCTGAGCCGAGCAATACCTGCAGCCCGCATGGGGGGTGCTGGGGCTGCAGCTGGTTGTGGGTTGGATAACCATCCATCTTCCTGCAGAGCTGGAGAGGGCTGGAGCTGCCCACCCCAGGCTCACGGTGCCTTTGGTGACCTGGTCCACATTGATCCTGAAACCTGATAATGAGGAATTACGCCAAACCAGAGAAGTGACCCATGATTATCTGTCTTTGACGGGGAGAGGAATGAGGTGGTGAGATACCAATGTGTGACAGGTCAGCCTTGGAAACTTTTCAGTGTCTACTGCTGTCTTCATTAGAAGCGGAGTACCATCTTCTGGCTTGTGGTGGTTGGATGGACAGACAGATGGACACCTCGGCTGTCAAGGAGGCAGGTCAGTGGCTGTCCCAGCTTCACCTAACTTCTCCTTGGTTGCCTCTCCTTCGATGTTAATGGCTTCACCCTGTCAGCCTGCAGGCAGAGCAGCCACAGCTTCCATCCAATTTCCTCTCGCCACGTTTCCAATGTAGCTGCGTCCGCTTGCTGGACGCTGCACGACTCATGTAATCGCCGTGCAAAATGCATCATTCATAAACTGTTTAGCACGACCTTTTGTACAGTAGCACTAATTATTATTATCACAGAAGCCCAGTAAACTAGACTAGTAATTATCAGGGATTTATTTGAATGGACAGCTAAGCTATTCTTGGCAAGTTAGTCAAAGCAGTTGTCATGACAGCCACACAAATGTGTCTTATGAATTGGGTTAATTAGGGTAATTAATAACTGTTGTTTTGCCCTTTATAACAAGGTATTGCCTAGACACTATCAAAAAATAGCAATTGTTCCTAACAGAAATAGTCTTCTTCCAGCAGCAACTTTCATATCTCAAAATCAAAATAGTAAATACCCGTCGAGCGGTGGTTTCGCAGAGAAACGTGGCACCCTCTCCCAGGGACGAAAAGCCTCGGTCGTCATTTTTCTGCCGAGCTTCCCCCGCTGTGCAGAGCTATCGGGAGATCTGTCATCCTCATTATTGATATTATTATTATTTATTTTAACGGTGTGCTGCTGCAGGCCGTTGTGGCAGGGGGGGCTCTGCCGTGCCCAGCTCCCCGTGCGTGGCGAGGGCAGCCCCGAGCTCTGCCGGCGGCAGCACTTCGAGCCAGTTTTAAACTCGTGACCATAAATTATTGTCGCCTTGCTGGTGCGCCGTCACCATCCTCATCAGTGTGGCTGGTGCCAAGCTGCTGAGGCCTCGCTCAGCAGAGCATCTGCCTCTTTCCAAAGAAGGGTTTCGCCGAATAAACGGGCTTGGTTTCGTGGCGGCTGTTGCCGATATTGAGTAGCAGTGGTGACTAAAGCTCTTAATAACCAAGTAGCACCAAAGAACCTCAAAAGGAAAAAGAAAAAAAAAACCATAGTTCCCATCCCAGGGAGCACCCTGGGCACTTTGCAGGGGGTTTGCAGCCTATGCTGGCAGCAGTCCCCATCCCGTGCTGGTGGGCTGGGCGCTCGTCAGCACAGAGCACCCTGTCCCCAAGGACTGCCAAGTTTTGGGGCTGATTATTATAAATGGCCCACGATTCCAGTTGCAACCGAGGAATATTATGTAAGTTTTGTAGAAAAATGACCTGAATAGATGAGTGAAGGCTCTGGCTGGTTCTCCAGCTGCACTGAGCCCTGTCTATTTATATCACCTCTGGGCTTTCGAAGGCCTCTTTTAGCTGAAGCTTATTTGATAACACACGTCTTTTATGAAGAAGAGAATGAAAAAAAAATAAAATGAAGAAGGAAAGGGAGGGAAAAACCCTAAAGAAAAACACCTCTATGGAGAAGGTAGGGTTTTAATGAAGAAATATTTTATACCGTTCTCCAACAACCTTAGGGCTAATAGCCTGGAACTGGTACTTTGGCTCTTTAAAAAGCCCAACAAGACAAGCCAATTACGGCCTCTGAAACATTTTTATTTTTAGTTCCTTGTAATAGCAATTCATCCTCGGCTATGGTACATTAACTGGAAGGAACAAGAAGTAGTAAGGTTTTGGCATCTTTGTAATAACCAAGGGGCTGTGTTTACCAGGCTGTTAACAATGCAGGTGGCTGTCGGGCAGGGGAGCGGGTAGCGTGGGCATGGAGAAGGGCACCCAGTTAGTGCTGGAGCAGAGATCTCCTCACCTGGCCAGCACTTTATTATCATTTCTTTCCTCTACAGTTTCTCCTGGGAGAAAACAGGCTCTTGTTGGGCTGAATTCCTCATTTTCCCAAGCTGGCAGCACGGCTCAGCCGGGAGGAAGGGCTCTTTGGGGGGTATTGCTGTGTGCCCAAGGATGGATGTGGCACCTTCAGAGGGCAGTGGATTTGGAGGGGAGCTGAGCTGAGCCAACCTTCGCCTGCTGATCCCCGCCTGGGCTCTGCACGTGGTGCGGTGGCTGCTGAGGTCGGCGATGGCAGCGGGGAGGAAAGGCAGACCTCAGGTCTGCACTCAGTCTCATAGCTGTGGGATAACTTTGTGGGCTGGAGAGCTGCGTTTTCCTGCCCAAGCAGAAAAGAAAAAAAATTAAAATGAGGGAAAATTTTGAATAAATAGTTTCCTTGTGAGCAAAATCCCCGTGAGGCTTAGAGTAGAAGCTGGCTGAAGCTATCCTGATTGCAAACCTTCCCGTGCAATTACAGAGAAACAATGTAAATGATAACACACGATGAGCATACAGGGCAGCTTTCACCTCAGTTTTATTATCCACCATTGCTGGGAAATTTTAGCTGAAGCCAGATGGGAGCTGCTGGCGTGGGGATTTCATTCCAAGCTGGGCGTGGATGTGCACGGCCGTGTGCCAGGGGCACGTGCGGGACTGGACTAAGCCTCTGGTGAAGATGTGGGGTGGAAGTGTCTGTGGGGTGTGTAGGTGGTATGGTAAACACCCCCTGCTTGCCCAAAAACCAGAAGAAGCGGGGCTTGCACTGAAGACACAGGGCAGAGGTCCCTGTATGCCAGTCCTGCCCTCCTCGGCTGCTCCTGGGGCTGCCACCTGCCATGGTGCCAGTGTTGGTGCCCCCAGATGAATGTCTCCCCACTAAGCCGTGAAGCAGGGAAATCCTCCAGTTGCCACCCAGCTCCAGCTCCCCCTCTGCCACCACCCTGGGGTGCCTCAGGGGTGTTCCCATCTCCTCCGGGGTGCAGAAGCAGAGTGAGGTGCCCCTATGGCGTCCAGGCAGCAGCTGAGCCTGGCTGCCCGTTGGGGTGCCCAGCCCCATCTCACTGTGCCCCCTGTGCCCTCCGCCCACCCTGGGGCTGGTACGTGCTCAGGGATGCAGCCGGTGAGGCGGCTGCCTGGGTGTCCTGTCATTCTGATGTGCCGAGCTGGCAGCAGCATCTCACACCTTTGCTATTTTTAACTCAGCTGCAGTGATTTTTTGGTTTTCCTTTTTCTTTTTTTTTTTTTTTTTTGGTGAGAAATCTGTGATTTCTCCTGTTCCCTACAAAACGCATCGGTCTGACCTGCCTCTCCAGAAGGTGAATGACAAGGAGTTTTATTTAGCCCTAGCGATGGGAACATTTAAAAAAAGGCTCCTCTGTTATATTTGTTTTCATTCCGAATGGCAGGAGGCAGGGAAAGGACAGTTCTGAAAGGTTTTTTAACAAATCTGTAAGTCATGCCCCATTACCCTGGGGCTGCTGATTAGATCCAGATTGTTTCTCGCATTACTTAGGGAGGGGTGTAGTCCGTGCTGGAAGCTGCATGCCTGGATCCATTACACAGCTGAAAGTCCCAGGCACAGGTGATGGGAAAAAAACCCCTTTTATTAGGTTTATTGACTATTATATCCCTGCAGGGAATTTTCCTCAGCAGATTGAGGCAGCACCCCCATGCAGAAGGCTGTGCCCTGAGGGCTGGTGAGCTCAGCCCTCTGCCAGTGGGTTGGCACATAGGAGGGGGGCATTGCCCCTGCTGCCCAAAAATCCCTCCTGTCCCAGCTCGGGGGGGGACACGTGTCACATTGGGCAGCTGCTGGGGCATTGCCAGCCTCCTGGCTGCTCATGGTCCAGGGAAGGCACCTGTATGATCTTCCTAGGAAGTATACCCCCCTGTTTGGGTCAGTATTTTGCTTTTTGATTGGTTTTAGGGGGGTGGTGCCAAGCAGGTGCCTGCCCCAGTGGTGCTGCTGGAGGGAGCCCTGTGCCAGGGCCTCCAAAGAGCTTTTGGGTTATAGGTGCCATCTGGATGTAAGGCAGGTTTTTTTTCTATTATTGCATTTTTGCTCTTCATAACCATACTGTAGATTTCTGATATGTTGACAAATTCAACCGGGTGACACTATTTGTGGCTTTCAGGAGTGTAATTACGGCTTCACTGCGTGTTGCCGCTCTCAGGATTCAATCTGGGTTTCTATTCCTACACCCGTTTTCGAAATCACCTCACAGCAGCTCCTTTCCTCCTGCCTCTGATCCATTTTCAGACAAAAAGGATGACAAAACGTGTATTTATTTGGGGAGGGTACAGGAGTTCAGCGTGGATTAGCGGGCATGCCCGCGCCGTAACACAGTCTGGTTTGATAACTTCCGCTCGCTCTGCCGAACGGGGTGATGCTAAAGGATGAACTCTCCCAGTGATTTCTCTGCAACGCTTTTTATTTCATCAAGAGAAAATGGAGGCTGGAGTCAGTTCCTTCCGTGTTTAATAATGTCCATCAGAACCAAACGCCCTTTATTTAAGCTGCAGTAGTAATTAGAGGGTCGGTGGTGTTAAGCAGCCATGGAGTCTGGCTCTGAGGAATGTTCATTGTGCCTCATTACATTTGGAATTAGTGCTTAAAAGGTCAGAAATAAATATTCTGTTTATATTTCGGGGATAGTAAATCTAAATGGATGCTGTGTTTGCACATCCTCGTCTCTGCTCGTTCCTGCTGAACCGAGCGAGGCACCGCTCCGGTTGGTTTAGGCAGCGCTCGGAGTGTCTGCAAAAAAGCCCAACCCCAAAACCGACCCTGGTTTCATTGATCAAGGGCAGGAAAATGATGTGCTGTATTACATCTAATTATAAAACATCAATATCAGATGCTAAATGCACTTACTTTTCCAGAGACGCTGTGTTGCTAGTTTACAGTTTGCAATCTCCTGTATTATGGGCTTTAGCAGGGTGCGGGGAGATGGCTGCAGAGGGAGATGCCAGAGGTCAGATCCTTTTAACCTTTATTGAACTCCTCCTTAAATACTCCTTAATAAGAGCCAAATTGCTTCATGTTTTCCTTCCATCTTGCCTGGGGCTGTTGACACAGCAGAGGTGCATCCCTCTTCCCCTCTCCCCTGGCTTGTGCTCCAGTGCCTGTGGAGTGGGCTGGAGCTGCTGATGGGGACTGGTGGCCAGCTGGGTCCTTTCCGAAGGCCCTGGCCCCGTGGGGGTCTCCAAGCAACAGCATAGGAGGGGGTGGTGGGCTCCTCGGGGTGATGCAGGCATCGCTCACCTCACCACATCCATCAGCATTTGCTGACTTTCCTCCACGCTGGAAGCGCTGGTAGCTATTTGGGTAGAGTTTGCACGAACCCAAATCCTTGGGCTCTCACATCTCTCATATGCACCATGCTGGGAGGTGCCAGTGCTGGAGAGTGAGGAACTGGGAAATACGGGTCTGTCTCCTGCTACATCTTGCCAGGCTGTGGCCGTGGTGCTCAGGACCCTCACCCTTGGTTGCACGATGCAGGTGCCTTCCACGCCGGGGCAGAGCTGGTGGAGAGTGCGGGGATGGAGGAGCAGAGCTCCTCAAGTGGGTCACAGTGCTCATCCAGGCTGGTCTCCAGCCACTGGTCCTGGCCTGGGACTGATGCTCCGAGGCAGCGATGTCCTCATTAGCAGCTGATAGCACAGGGGCTAATTATGTGGCTCAACCCACACTGGGGGAAAATCTCTCCTGACATCCTTTGTGATCCACTCCCAGCCCGGAGCTGGATCTGATGAGTCTTCTGCCAGCGTGGGGAGAGAGTCCAGCCGCACTGCTGGGTGTGAGAGCATCAGGACAAGCCCGGCTGTTCCTCGTGGGGCCGTGGGGTTACATTTCTGCATTCAGTGGGGTTTTGTACTTTGCCTGCTCCCGATGGGAAGGAGTCTCAGAGCTCTCATTTATTTCCCATGGGGTAAATATGCGGCTTGCTAAATGATAATGACTTTTCCTCGTTGCTGGTGTGTACTTCGTTTGACCTGGTCCCTACTTTGACGTTTTCCCTGTTTCCCGAGTGCATCTGGAGTGTTTTTATTTAATTTGCATGAATTCTGTATCACCCGCAATATAGTTCAAACCATAAGAATCAAGTGCTGATGAGATCTTCTAACAGGTAGCAACAGTTTTATTGCAGATGCTGGAGCCTGTGATTGAGTGGCCCACGGTAAACAGCACCGAGGATGCAGGAGGACCAGGACGAGCAGTCCTACAAGCCCTGCCCTTCCCACCAGGGAGTTCCAGTGGATTTTTGGGAACAGTCTGCCACTTTTGTGGTCCCTGACCATGCCTGCAGCACAGTGGGAAGGTTGGGAGACTGGTGCTCCTGTTGAAGACGTGCAGCTCGATGCAAAGGATGAGGAACCGTTGCATGTTTCGGGAGGATTTTCTGAAACCCAAAAGAAGAGACGCACGTTGCAGCCTTGGAGAAAGGTCCGCTTCGTTTTTGATAATAAAGGGTGACATGCAAGCTTTATTAACAAGGCACGTAGGGGAAAAAAAAAGGCTCAAGGGGTAACCCTGAAAAAGTGGTGCTAAATGTGTCATTTTTATGAAGCTGATTTTGTGAAGGGTCCCTACATGCTTTGGCAGGAGGTTGCAGCAGGTTTACAATAATTTGTAGAAAGATAGAAATGTTTTCACCCTGAAGTGAGAAGAAGGGCAAAAAAACCCCCGTGTTGAGATGCTTTAGAGTCGCCTTCCGAGGAGGAGGCTGGCGGAGGGATGGATACCTGTCACTTTGTGTCGGGAGAGATGGGTCCAGCTTCAAACAACCATGGACTTTGCTGGGGGGCTGATGTGCAAACCAAAGAACCAAACCTTCCATCAAGAGGATCCAGACGCAGCTGGGTTTTCACCTCCATGGAGTTTGGTTTGGCGGAAAAAAACATTTGAAAGAGCTGAAAAGAGGGAAGAGTGTGAAAGAGCCAGACCGTGGGCATCTGCCCCGAGGCAGGCAGGCTGGCAAGGGCATGGCTGTGCTGACCCAAGCCTCCTGGCATGGCCCAGGACACATTCTCCCCCACCCTGGGGACCGACCCCAGCCAGCATCCTCTCTTTCTCCATCAGTCCACAGCGGTGGTTGTGCCCGGAGTCGCCGCAGCCCGCTGACCTTTCCGCTGGCACTTGCATTAATTCCCCTTAAGCCGCCTTTGGATCCTCTGGGGTTTATTTCTGTTTCTAAGGCAGAGAGTGAGCAGTTGCTAGAGCAGTGCCCTGTTGCTAACGGACCTTTTGCTGATGGGGAAGTCACCCCCCCCGGCGATGTTCAGGTCAAGAAGAGTTGTACTGACGTTTGTACATCTCTTTTTTTTGCAATGTAATGGAGTTGGCAGTCCTCAACCGAAAGCATCCTCCGGGGAAAACCAAAACAAAATGAAAAAAGTTTTCCATTTCCCCGTTGACTGCTTGGTTCCAAGTGTGTCTGTTGTTACATTTATGTTGTGTTGCTAAGGCAGCAGTTAAAATCATTTTTCAAATTAGGCGCCGGTAAGTTGCGTGCCGAGCCAGGGCTCTCTCTTTGATGGCATTGACACCAACAGGCCTGCATCTGGAAAGCAAACCCTAAGCTCAGAGGACAGCAGGGTTTCTCTCCTCCAAGAGAAACACAGGCTGAGACCACAGGCTTCGTGTTAGGTGTTACTTGATGCTCCCTGATGTCTCGAATATATTGTTTATTGCTAGCGCAGAGGCTGCAGGTCTGATCCTGGCAAGCCTGAGCAGCCTTTATTCGTGTTACGATGGGCAGGAGATAAGAACTGTTTGGGAGGGCCGTGCCATACCCAGCTCTGGACATGGAAAGGAGAGGCTGGGCTCGAGGCTGGGCTCGCCTTTGATGTCTGCGGGAGCGATGCTGATCAGTGAGAAAGTAACAGTTTGTTTGCTGCTGCCAAAATAATGAAGACGATGAGGGCTGGCCCCTCAATGAAGAACACACTTTCATCGGCGCCAGCCAGCCTTACCTTTTCCCTCATTTTTGTGCTTCAACTTTGTTCTTCGGGCCTCATTAAGAGAGGGAGCAGATCCCTTCCCAATTAAAGTGTTGACATGCTGGAGATGTTCTCCTTCCCCCTCGTTTTGCCTCTGTTTGTAAGCGGTTGCACTCTGTAGGATGAACTAGAATTCAATCAAGTGAACTCCGATTGAATAATGCAAGCTATAAAGCAGCCCTTCTCCATGAAAAATCTCGTTTCTGTTTTTATTTTTCTGTTTTGATCCCCCAGCCTGCATGGAGATAACCTTGACGGATAGTCCCACGGCTGAGGAGAGGTCTTGTAAACTGCTGGGCTGCCCTGCACACCAGGGGGAACACGCTGGTACGGGCAGTGCGGGCAGCCCGTCCTCGTGCTGGTTTGGGCAGGGTCGGCAGCTCTTGCTGAGCATGCAACCCCCCCCAAGCCCAGGAAAGCAGATTTCCCATCCTCATGGCCGTGTCACTCCTTGTTTTGTCCAAAATCTGGAAGTAATTAGCGTTAGTCGTGCTGCTCTGGGTGGCATGGGGGATTCGAAGCCTGAGAACGGATGCTGCGACCGACCCCGGGGGAACCCGCTTGCCTGGGTCGCATTAGTGACACGGTGCAGAGCGTCCCGAGCAGGGGGATACGTGGACCAGGGCGTCCTCGTGGGAAGGACGTTACTCCATCCCATCAAATGTCAATCACGGGGAATCTGCTCATCGGTGAGTGATTTCAGCTGAGCTAGGAGCTGGCCTGTGTTTTTGGTCAGAAATCCATAACAAAGCTCCCGGTGGTGTTGGTCGGAGGGGGGCTTCGTGCGAGGTCTGTACCGGGGCTGCAGCAGGAGAGGTGACAGCAGCGTGTATGGCGTTCCCACAGCCTGCGGTGGGGTTTTGGTGGCATGGGTTGAGCATTCTGTGAGGGTGGCCCTGGGTATCTGTTGGCACCTGAAGCCTGGGCCGCGTGGCATCCGTGCTCGGAGCATTTCAAAGCTTTGCGCTGTAGCTCTATGTATGGACATTTGGTCTCCGGGTTCTCCCACCCACCCGTTCCTCTCCTGGTCTTCCCAGGGCAGAGATGCACACACATAGGGATGAAGCTGATGGAGGTAATGGTGGGTTCAGGGGGTCTCACGCTGCTGCTGGACGTGGCAGTGGGGCTGGGGGTGCAAGGACAGAACCGGCTGAGGCAGTTCCCACATCTGCCAGCGCAGGGTGATGAAGAGGGAATCCCAATGAGCAGGGATTACTCTGAAACGGGCTCTGATCCCTCCTGCCCTCCATCACTTGGCTGCCCTCAGAGCCCGTTTGTGGGGCTGGGATCTCCCACGGGGCTTCTGGGCGGGAATGCCATGGGGCAGCATCCCTCCTCCTGGGATAGCGGTGCCAGGATTGATGGATAAACACAGAATCAGGCATTTTCTGTGGCATTTAAAGTCTTGGGCATCTTGTGTTTTAAAAATACATGTGTCCATTTGCTCCTGAGCTCTAACCATCAAAATCGTCCTGCAGAACCGAGGATGCAGGAACTGCAGGGACCAGTAGTTTGTGCAGTAAATCTCCTGCGTGACTCTCCAGCAGTAATTACTATGTGAAAGTAATAACTGAGCAGTGCTGAGTGCTAGGCCAACTCCCCCGGCTCGCAGCTCCTTGCATGTTTCTCTCTGGGAGGTTCCTGTTTGGTAAATTGGATATTGTGCTGTATTTCAGAAAAGGTCACATTTAACCAATGCTGCCTTTGCTTTATTATCTTGGCAGAGCAGAGTAACCTCTGCTGGGGTACGATTGGATTTCACATTCGGCTCTGCTGCAGCGGCCCTGCTCCCTGCATCCTGCCGTTGTGATTACGTTAGCAGCAGACTCTGCTTTCCTTTATTTATTGAGACATTAAAGATGCATGCATTTATTTTTACCGTGTTCATAATTGCCATAAAAACAGGCCATAGTATCCCAGAGTAGCTCTTTGGGAGGGAGAGCGGCCACGGGGCTGGGGCGAGGAGGAGCTGTGGCAGAGAGCAGGCAGGATGGAGCTGCTGGGGCAGGTGGCTGTCCCTGCTCCTGTCCTGGGAGCATGCTGCTGTCAGCCCCGAGGGAGGAGGGCAGAGCAGAGTCTGCCCCTTCTGCTGCCCATGGTGCCTGGCAGGGGCAAGGGGTATCCCCCAGGCCAGGGGTGAAGCTGGTGGGAGCCCAGGTGGGATCCCTGCAGATCTGGGGGGACTTTGGGTGGATGAATGCATGAACTCGGGTACCTGACTCGTAGAGAGACTTGCATCCTCCTGGGTTCCTGAAGCCCGAGAAGGATCCTGGTCAGGCCATGCAGACTCCACCATGTCCCACCACTTGGCTTCTACTGTGATTCACCAGGAATCTCCCACCACATCCTACCACGCAACTGCCACCGCATCCTACCGCACGCCTCCCACCACGTCCCACCCCACAGGTCCCACCAAGTCCCACCCCACAGCTCCCACCATGGCTTCCTCAGTGGTAATAACCTGCTCTCTTCTCTATTTCCTGGCTGCTTGTTTTGGTTCCTTACCTGCTGTGAGCACCAGAAATCCAGGCCTGTGTAATCTGTTCAAAGATGGTGTTTCGAGTGCAGAGCGAGTTAGTGGGTTTTGCTTGCAGAACACACATCCATTAACTTTTCCCCCCTGCTTTCGCTCCCCTCCAACTTTTAAGCATGTCACCCATTGTTTGCTATTTTATTAATAACAGAGCCCACTGTCTCTGCAAATGAAATGATATAAAACAAAGTTCCCACATTAAATTCTCTGGCAGGGGATTACCTTGCTGGCATTTACATATCTATGCAATAAATATTTTAACATGTTAATTATACACTAATAAGAAAAATACCTTTTGAACTTTCAGTCAAATTGACACACAGAGAACAGAGTCCATCAGGGAATTAAAAGCAATTAGTTTTGTAACAGAGCATAGTCACATTGTTTCTTCTTGCAAATTGTTCTGTGGTCACCAGCCAGTCTATTTTTTTTTTTTTCTTTGTGTGAAAGCCGGTGGAGAGATCATCAGGGAAGACTGGAGTTTTCCACGCCTGGCTCCATCCCGCTCACTGGGGTCTGTCCCGTGCTGGGATGCTCCTTCCCTTCCCCAGAGTCTGCTGCTGGCTTTCAGTGGGCCCTGCAAAGACTGTTCCCATGCCCGGGGAAATCAGACTTGTAACCATCTCCCTTTTCTTTTCCTCTTTCCAGACTGAAAACTACTCCTTCGATTCCAACTACGTGAACAGCAGAGCTCATTTAATAAAAAGGTACGTAGGCTCGCTCGAAAGCGCTTGGGTTTGCCCAGCCAAATCCTAATTCTTTAATGTTCTTCCTTACTGCGTTACATACCACTTGCTTTTTTAAATATGCTAAACGTTTCGAGAGTAATTGTTTGATTTTAAAAACAGTGTTTATTTCCTACTAAGTCCCGTTGATCTTGGTTTGCAATAAAGGCAAGTCTCTTTTTTCTTCTCTTTGGCTCCTTCGCGCCGGGAAGTTGCAGCGAGTTGGGAGGAGTGCTGTTACCCTGACAACTTCCAAATTCATAGAGTTTATTCTATTTGAATGCACAGGAATAAAATGAGAGATTTGGATGGTGAGATCTCCCTGCCATGTGAGGTGGGGGAAAAGGAAAAAGAAAAAAAGAGATCTCGTCTGGAGGCAGGTGATAGGGCTGGATACACGCTCGCTGTTTTAGTTTGAATACCGAGGGAAAACAGCACTTTGCTGGGATGCTTTCTTCCAGGGGTAAAAAGGAAATCAACAGTTCAGTGCAGCCTGGTAATTGGTAATTACCCCTGGGGGGAATTTAACCCTTTGGATAAAATACTGATCTCCTCAGAGCTTAGCAGCGGTGAGGAAATGTCTCGGGGAGGTTAATGCCAGGGTTAGCTGGTTGAATCCTCCTGGGTGGTGTTAACCTAGAGGTGAGCATCCCACCGTGGGGCCGGGCCCCCCCTCTGCCTGCCCGGCTGCTGCCGAGGCAAGGAAAGGCACAGACACAGTGCGATCAATACTCATCAGTGCAGGGCCGTCTCTCCACGCAGGATGCGGGTGCAGGAGGTGGCTGGCAGCTCTTTGCCCACCTCCCCTCTAGTCCCCAGGGACCAGCCGGGCTGTGCGGTGGGCAAGCCGGGGCTGTGCCCGTGCGCACACCTTTGCCCGGCGGGTTGTGTTTGGGGGATCTGCAGAAGCCATCATGGTAGCAGGGGTGTAACAGAGAGCGGGAGCCAGCCCTGAACTGTTGAGATCTGATCTGAGCAGTAAAAAAATCCAATTATCTGCCTGGCTGAGATCCCATTTGTTTACATCTTAAAAATATAAGGAGTGAGGGAGCTGCGAGTGCATTGTTTAAGCAGCTCAGGTTCAGTGAGCGAAGGGCAGGTATATTTGCCTACGTGGCTCATGATGTTTAACGATGCTAATGCGATTGCAAGAGGGATGGTTTGCCTGCTCCTCGCCAGAGAGTCTGCAGGCATGCTGAAAAAAAAACCCCCAAATCTATTAATCTTTCCTCGTTCACACCTAAGATAAAGGCAGGCAGCGCTCCCGCCTGCCGCAACGGGCTCGCGCCAAGGCTGTATTGTTTGGGAAATGCTGCCGCTGCCGATTCCCCGAGACCTGCCCATCCTTTAGAGAAGTGTCAGCCGCCAAAACGTGTCGTGCGGCTGCTGCATTACGGTCTGGTTCACTGCGGGGAAGATAAATGCCTTGTAACACGGCTTGCCTGCGCGTTATGAACAGCAGCTCCGTGTAGGACAGCGGTTCTCCTTGCTTTCTACCTTTGTCTTGTATCTTAAGTACAACGGGTGCCAGGAACGCTGTGCAGACATCTAAGAACAAAAAAATATTTTCTGTAACATACTCTGGCATCATTTTCATCCTTTGCCTCTATGAAGATGTTGTAGCTCTTCTATCTTTGGTGAGTGAATCTCCTCAAATCCAGCACTTTAATTAATCTATTTGTACTTTTCCTGTGTTGTCTGCCTGCCTCTCTCGCTCATCTGTGTGCACACAAATGAATTGTAGATTTGTAGCGCTTTCTTAACTTAAAATTCTTTGATGTTGCCTGGAATCAAAGTCAGTGGCTTCAACAGGGACATCTTTATTTAAAGGGTAATGTTTGAAGGTTTACCAATTTATATGTATCTCAGAGCTCCCCCCTTGTGCGCTTTTGCAAAGCATCAGATGGTAGGTGGTCTGCTTGGTTTCCGTGGAGACGCAAAAGGGCTTTTCAAAGTAATGAAAATCTCCAGGTCTTTGGTGCTTTGAAGCTCAGTCCGCATCTTCCACCGGAGTTTCACACCAAATCAGCCAGCGAGAAAGTTTGGGGCTGTGAGTACAGGTTGATGCCCGTGGATGGGTGCAGGTACCCCATGCCAAGGCAGGGTGTGGAAGGAGGAGCAGGGTGGGTGGCCCCAGGGACTCCCTGATGGCCTTGCCAACCAGGGCAGGTGCATCTCAAGATGTCCTTGCTCCTCGCTGCAGCTGGTGTCCTGGGGCATCACCCCTTCCAGGGCAGCAAGGAGCAGCAGAAGGATCCCCAGTGCAGGCAGAAATTGAATTCTTCCACCTCTCCAGCCAAGGAGCTGGGTGCCACAGGGTGATGGAGCTGCTCAGCCCTTGGGAGAAATCTGGGAGCATCTCAGCCCTCAGGCTCCCCAGAAATGGCTGGGCCTGCAGGGCATGTCAAGGAGTTTGACTGTGTGATCAGATCTCCTTAGAGCTGTGTGAACTTGGACCCAGAACCACCGGGTTATTTTTAAAAATAAGACGTTGTCATCATGAAAAGAAATTCCTGTGTCTAGGAAGGCTTTTGTTTTCAAACTTTAAACAATTAGTATTTGGCCTATAACCTAAAAAAATAAGGTTTAGATTCTGTGTAACTTCAATAGGAGGTAATGTGACCTGAGGGAGCCTAATTGTAGAAACAGGTCATTTAATGTCAATTTTTCAAGTTTTATTTTTAAATCCTGCTTCATTCTCAACTTCCAGGATACCCACAGCAGCCAGACCCGCAGGCTCACACCCGTACCCGTGGGCAGAAGCAGCCTGCGATGGGGTGCAGGCTGGATGCTGTGTTCTGGGGTGCAGAGGTGCCGAGCAGGGGATATCCCCTGCACCCCCTGCCCCGGCTGTCGGTGTGGCAGGGACCTCCCCGTACTTTCAGGGAGTGAGGCTGAGCGGTGGTGGCCGTGCCAGCGCCGCAGGTCTCACTGCAGGGTGGTGGGGGCCACCTTGTCCCACCCAGTCACGCCTTTGTCTTCCCCAGCAGCTCCACGTTCAAGGACTTGGAGGGGAACAGCCTGAAGGACAGCGGCCACGAGGAGAGCGACCAGACGGACAGTGAGCACGACGTGCAGCGGGGCCTCTACTGCGACACAGCCGTCAACGATGTGCTGAACACCAGCGTCCCCTCCATGGGATCCCAGGGCCCTGAGCAAGGTGAGCCACCACCGTGCTCCCTGACGGGCTGCCCAGCACCCCCGGGCTCCCACATGCCCTGTCCGGTGGCTCCGGTGTTGCCTTGGTGGGTGTGCAGTAAGGAAGCGTAGTGCTTGCTGGGATAACTCAGTACATCACCAGAATGCTGGAAAGGTAGAAATTAATCTTCACACCACACCTGCCAGTAAGCAAGCTGTCAGGATTATCCTCTGCTTCACAGGCAGAAAGCCCAAGGCCCTGAGCATCCAGCTGACAGTGAGCGAGCGGTGGGGTAGGGATTAGGGCTGGAATTACCAGCGCCTTGCCCCAGCTGGTCCCCCCACGGTGCTCCTCTCTGGAGCACACACGGTGCACCCTTCCCTGCGCGCTCTGCTCTCTTGCTCACTCCGGAGCTCTCACACAGTGCACCACCCCGGCAACTTTTCCAAAAGGTCAGCAGAGCACCTAGGCAATCAGTTAGGCATCCCATGAGAGACTGGCTCGGTCCAGGGGGTGAGGGTTTGTGTCCTTCCCCCCGAGCAGGCAGTGGGGTTTCAGCTCTTTCGCATCCCCGCGTTCAGGGGTGAAGTCCTGCTCCGAAACCAGACCGGTATTCACTGGAGGAAAGAAGTCAGAGAAATTCAGCTGAGCCCGAGCCGTCATTTGTACTTGGGCATGAATGTTGCTTTTAATGTCTGACGGATGCAAACATCCTATGCAAACATCCTGTCTTTTTCAATTAAGAAGCCTGAATGCGGTTTGGTGCTCCGGCGCAGGGGAGCCTCGGGGCACTTGGCTATATCTTGAGATAAGCAGTAGCTGAGGCTCAACTGGAAGCCCCACTGCTAAAAGTCTTAAGGATATGAAAACAAAATGCTGTGATTATGAACTGGTCTTCAGCTGTTTAATTCAATTCATGGTAAACATCATTAAAAGCCTTTGTTTTGCTGTCATAAAAGAGTCAAACGGGGGAGAGAGAGTTCTTGCCATCTGCGCTGCCGAATGGGTTTTCTTTTTTTTTTTTTTGTTCTGGAGAGAAGCTGATCACTGTATTAATTCTCGATAGAGTCTGTTAAATGGCCGTAGTTAACCCTGTAAGACTCTGGGAGGAGGGGAGCGCCGAGGTCACCTACCCATTGCACGCTGCAAGCCACGCTAATTGGAGAGGGATGGCATCCGCGGTGATAATGTATTTCCAGACAACCCTACTGTGGCCAAAGATGAAAAAAATTAAACATTTATATAACTGTACGGTGGCAGTTTAATTCTCCGCGGACCGGCACCGTGTCAGAGAATGCAGGCTGATAGCTATCATTTATTATTCTTCTATTACAAAGAAATGCTTTTTCATTTCGATCAGGAGAGGGTTTCCTAAGATGCGTTTGCAGTAAGGGATGACTGTAGGAGCAAAAATGTTCATAATTGATTCCCGTCCCGTTGAATGGTCTGAGCAACATCTGTTAATTTTTTTTGTCACATTTCTTTGGCAAAAAAAGAAAAAACCCACCCCAATCTCAATGGACCGCAGATAGGGTTTTACAGAGATTACATTTCTGATAAGTCTTCGTGCTGGCTCTGTCGTGTACCAGATAACAATGCAAATAAGTTAAAGAGAATGCAGAGCTCGTCACAGGAGTCGGATGGAAATAAATACGGTCCAATCCATTGTAACGTGAACTCCTCATGGCATGTAAATTACTCCCCCAAAAAATAAGGAGCGTTTCCAGAAGATGACTTCCAAAGGCATCCTGTGTGTCTGGCTCCCACTCCCATCACGGCCAGGGGATTGGTGCTCTTGGCTCTGGATTATTTTGGGGAGAAAACCAGCATTCCAGCACTGTGTTGCCATCGTGCTGGGCCTGCAGGCAGGGGATGTATGGAGGGGGGGAGAAGGGCAGCTCTCCTGTCCTGCGGGACCCACCCTGCATCGTGCAGGGGAGCAGGGGGGGGACTCACCTCCGAGGTTATCGAGGTGTTCGCAGGGCATGGAGAGGAGCGGCACGGGTGGGGAGGTTAGCAGTTATTGTCACAGAAGCTGCAAAAAAGGTTAAAGAGAGTATTTTCTGAGCTGATTCGTTGAGCAGGGACTGCAGAAAATAATCAGGAAAATCAAGACCCTGAGATGATGGTGATAACAGCAGTTTCTGCGTGATTAAAACGATGGTTTTGGCATGGTAATTTTTACCCGATTTTGGGTCAGAGTGGCAGGGCAGGGAGGAAACACAACAAGTTCAATGCCAAGGATGTGCAGGACTGACAGGCTGACCACCACCCTGAGCACACTGTGGGCAGCCGAAGGGCTGCCTGGCGGCTCACGTCCTCATGCTTTTTCTTCATTCACCATCCCTGCCCAAACCGGGTCTCATGTAATCCCAGCAAGATGTGTTGGGAGATTCCTTGGAGTTTTCACTGATGTGCTAATGAGCTCCTGCCTGGGAGCCCAGTGAGGTGCCCTTATGTCTGGGCTCTGCTGGGTGTGGACTTTGGCTTGTAGAACCACAAGGCCTTCATGAGTGACCAACTATCAGACTTTGTCCAAATAATTCAGGAGTCTTTATCTTCTTGGTGGGTAATCCTGAATCTGCTGAGGCAAGATGCTGTTTGGCAGAAATCCTTGCAGCTCGGGGGGCAGAGGATGATCCCTGTGTGGTGTCACTGGGGGGTTGGTGTGGACCTGTCCGGCCAGCCTTCGCCTACTGAGGTGCTTGATTTCCTGCAGAAAGAGATAGGCATGAGGTAGGCATGAATAGATCCAAGCAGCCCCTTTAGTGCATGAGCCTGGTGAGTACGTGGCCATGGGAGCCCCAGGAATCTGCTGCAGATGCTCAGGTGGCCTCCAGACCCTCTATCCCTTCCTTGTCCTGCTGTGACTCTTGGGTGGGAGTGACAGCATCTGCCAGTCCTGCTGGCAGGAGCCCTTTCTCCTCCTTTGGAAATCACCTAGATTTCCAGCAAAATGCCAATCCGTAGAGTGGAGGGTGTTGAGCTTTCGTGGGCAGCAGCAGATCATCAGAAATACTGCCTGGAGCTCAGCCACGTCACCTATTCTGGGAGTAGGACTTTTGCCCAGTCCCTCTTTACCTCAGGATCTTAATTATTGATTATAAATTCATCAGTTGAAAAGATAGCTCTAATATGTACCCAATTTGGAGTTCATTATCACCCGGAATTGTTTTTCTTCCCCTGCTAATTGATACCAAATGGATGCTGAGGAAGGCGGGCACCGGCACCGCTCCACCTTTCGCAATTGCCTCGCTGACGCTTAATTGTTTGTTTATTTGTGGAGGTGTTAAGCTCTGCTAGAAGTTTATATGTGCTCCTTTCCTAACGGCGTCCTCAGCTGAACTTCCAAACGGAGCTGTTGGAGAAAGGGAAGTTTGCAAGCAGCTGATGGATCTCAGCGATATTTGGGGTTGTCTGGAGAAGTCTGTTGGAGGACGGGAGTAAATCCTGGGGTTCCCTTTTGTATCTTGGCCTGTTTCACCACAATATGGGGAGGGTTTTCTCCACGTCCTTCTGTAACCTGGACTCCAAATCCAGCACTGGAGGGAACCCTCATTTCAAGCAAGGAGATGAAGTGTGCAGTGGTGCCAGGTAGAGCTACCACCAGCATCGCCTCTGTTGACGGTGGTGGGTGATGCCGGCGGGCACAGGAGCTTTGCCTTCAGGTTTGAAGCTCCTGACGCCTGTTCCTCCCAGCAACGTGGGGAAATCTCAGCGTGAAATGTTTTCCAACACTGCAGAGCGTGGCAGTGCTTTTCCCGGGAAGTGGCAGCGCGGACCAGATGTTTCGCAGGGTAATTGAAAATTCCATTTTATCAGAAAGCATTTGCTGTCAAAAAGTTTTATCTTTACTTCAACAAAGAGGTTGATTAGATCCCTCAGGACCTGAATTAGCATCTTTGAGGCTAGATCCTCTGTTTTGTGATTCAGGTAGTTATTCCTGCCTTGGTTTCGCTCATCCTGGGACTTTTTTTTAATCTCTTTGCCCTTTTCCAAACCCAGCGTTCATGTAGGTTTGGCTTGTTTTTCTTTGTGTGGATGTTTGTGGGCACCTAGACCTGCTTTTTTCTATTACCTTTTATTACTTTGCTTGAGCCAGGGCCATACTTGTACTCTTTAAGTCATAAGAGCTCCTGCCAGCATGGAAATCAGAAAGGAATTATTTCAAATATGTGGTTTTAGTGTTAGAAGCAACAGATTTCAAACTTATCTTAATTCCCAGTGCTGGCCAGTATTTCTGCTATCAGTTGTAGAAGGAAAATGGCTGGCCCAATGAAGCAGTGATTTGCTGTTTAAGATAAAAATAGAATCCAAAAGAAAATATGAAAATAATAAACACACACTAATCATAAGAAAGCCGGTGTTAGTCACCACAGCCATAAAATAGTGAAAAAAGCTTCAAAATCAAAGTGAGAGGGTTTTTAAGCAATGTCAGTAATGTGTCTCTACAGAGAATTGCTTCTAAAAGCATCGCTTCCATTTTTCTGGTGCCAGATCAGCAGTAAAGGTTGGCGTGAAATGTCATCTGGAAAGACCTGATCCTGCATATATTTCCACATTTGAGCAACTTTGCTCATAGAGGTGGTTTAATTGTGTCTGAGTCTCATAAACTCCAGCAAGATGAAGGGTTCTTTGAATAGAAATGAGTTATATTTAAATGCTTACATTAAGTCTTCTTTATACTATCACACACTATAGAAATAGACTTGGATATAAAGGAGAGCTGGGCGCTGAAACTTTTCTCGCTGGTTGCATCCCAAATTATTCGGATACATCGGCATTTAGGGGATCAGGTTTTATCTAGAATATTCCAATTGGTTCTTATGCTCATCTTCATAGTATCTGGGTGCATTTCAGTCGTGAATTGAGAACATGACTAATGGTATTAACAGGAGGCAAACACAGGTATTAGAGAAATTGTTGATTTTTTAAGCTGATTTCCAGCAGTCATTCTACCTGAGACTCCCTTTTCCTATGCAGAAAAGCCTTTCTCTAGAGCTGTATGTACATGAAGACCTAAGTGACATATTCTAGGGCTTTGGAGGCTGGAAATTCAGCTGCATTTCTCTGTGAGTTTCAACAAATTAATAAAAAAATACCCACTATCTTTTACTCGTATATGCAGCACAAGACATAAAGGATAACATTTAGATGTGAGTGACAGCACATCCCTTAAGATGGATAAACACTGTAAGCTTTCTTTACAGGGCAATGTCAATTATTACAGCTCTTCTGATTTCTGTATTGTTGCATGGATCTCTCAGTACAGCAGCCCCCGTGAGCTCAGTGGTGCTCCTGCAGTGGCCTGGAGGGAGCAGTCAGCTTCTCACAGTATTTGAAAGCCCAGAGAAGGATTTTTGTGACGAGTGGGTAAGCTGGGCTTTGGGAAAAGGAGCTGATTGTCTTATGAGTCCTACACTTTTAAATGATGACATACTGAGCGTCTACATCAGCTCATGGATGGCTGCGTGGTGGTTACGGATGATTTTGTACGTGCTCTCTCCATCCTCCCCAAGCTCCTGCTAACGTTGCCCAACGGGGCTCACACAGACCACGTAATGTCTTTCTATCGTGTTATTTTTATAATATTTTACAATGAGGCTGGTGAAACAGTGGCCCAGGTTGCCCAGCGACATTCCAAGTCAGATTAGGTGGGGCTCTGAGCAACCTGATCTGGTTAAAGATGTTCCTGCTCAGTGCAGGGGGGTTGGATGAGATGACCTCTACAGGTCCCTTCCAACCTAAACTGGTTTATGATTGTCTGTTCTGTTAGATCAGTGACTGTAGCTGGAAAAAAGGCCATCAAGCACTCAGACAAACAAGTCTCTTCAGGATGAATCTTATTGCCAGGTATGCGGTGCTCAGCTCCATCTTCAGTGGGTGATCTGGACAGGCAGAGTGGGCAGTGGGTCAGGATGCCCATCAGTGAGCTCAGCTTCCCTCAGCATGGTGTTGCTTTACAGCAGAGCAGGGCAGCGGTCACTCGAGGAGGTTGAATCCACACATGGACACTCTGGCTGGCACAGACACATCCCTTGTGTTGCTTCTTCTTCAGGTTCGTAGTTCTGTAGCATCGAGCACAGCTTGAAGAAGTCCTTGCTGGAGGCTGATGGTGGAGCAGGGATGACATTGAAGTCATATCCATAGCAATAAGCGGATGCCAATCCCTTTCTGCAACAGCAGAACTAAATAACAAACAGATGTGTGACCTCCTTTTTTTTGCATGAGAAGCATTATCATATATCCCACATTCCTAGCACTCTTCCTTCAGTTTTCAGGTTCCTTTCATCAATGATAATTCTCGCAGTGTCTCCATCACTGAAGTTACTCGGTCCAGGGTCATGGGAGTTATAACCTTTAGATCCTCAAGTCCTTTCCATCTAAGTACAGAAAACACCAGATGTGAACATTTTGGCAACTTCAAGAGGAAAAAGAAAACTTGGATCTACGCCCCATTGTGTAGGTTTGTGATGGATGAGTGATCAAAGCAGAAAGTTGGAGGGTTTCTAGTGTTTTATTGTAGTTTTTAATGAGATTTTGTCAAATTTAGTTCTTGCTTACCTGTATTTTTGCTGGGTGGCTGGAGAGCAATTTATAGGAGATATGAAGAAGTGATATTTCTGATTAGAGAGCTTCAGCTTCTAGTTGTGCTTGGTTTTGTTAACTGCTCCTAGGCCCCAGCCCAAGCAGAAGGTTCTCAGAGAAGATCTTTGTCAGGGTTCAGCTGAAGGATGGAGCGATGCTAACCCCGGCTCTCCCAAAGCATCCTTTTCCAAAACTGCTACACAATACTTGGATTTTCAAATATTTCTAAGATAAATAAACAGTTCGGTCAAGCTTGCAGCTTCCTTTTCCCTTATAAACAAGCCAATAAAAAAAAAAACCCACATGGACTTTTTTTTTTTTTTTTTTTTTTTCCAGTAACCTCTAAGGAAACCATTAACACTTTCTGTCTCACAGCAGTTAAGACTAGCAAAATGGTCCAGGTAATGGCCATCATATTTAACAGTGGGGAAGGTATATGAATAAAACCAAACCTTCTGCTAACGCAGCAAGGCAGCACTTCCCAATCTCCTCCTGTAATCAATCTACTTCGTTAATGACTCTGAAAACAGACTGAACTGCTGGGGCTGGCACTGGGAAACTTGCATTACAAACTAACCATCTCTTATTAACCTTTCGGTGTTTCTTTCACAACACTAATTAGAGCCAAATAAAACTACTGTTTGTGAAACTCTTTAAGTTAAAATACAATTTTCAGAGGAAATATGGTAAACTCCAAAGCTCCTGTTTGCTTGGCCTTTCTTTTTAATTATGATGGAGGATGGCTGTTACTTGTTTAACAGAGGCTTACATGATTAATGCTGCAATGTTACTGTAATTAAAACAGCAAAAAAAGATGTGATTGGAGCCCGTATAATTTACAGACATCTCGGCATTCTGGTGGCAGAGCAGCTCTAAGTGTTGCAAAGAGGAATCATAAAAATTTATTCTAATTAAAATTGCCAGATTGACTAAACAACAGGTGACTTATGTAACTTGAGCGACTTGCTGTTGGGGTGAGAAATCATCTGAAATCAGTGAATTATACAAAGCTGTCTATTATTCTACTAAATGGGAAAGTGTGTGCTTGCCATGGCAACCCGCATCAATTTTGCAACCGCTGGAAAATACAGGGCCCTTTATTAAAGGGGTAATCACCACAAACGTTGGGCTGACCCTCAGCTCTGCAGGCACAGGCTGCCTGGCACCACTGGTTTTGGAGCAGCCTTGGGGGCACAGCCCGTTGCCATCAGGTGAAATCTTGTCCCTCTGTATCAGAACACACACCTGGCAACTCTGGGGTGATTCCAGTACGGCACTGGACCCACATCTCTAGCAGGACTGGTACATGTTGGGTGCCTGTTTTTTTTCCCCCCGGAAGAAAGTGATGCAATTAACTTTCTAAGTGTAATAAAGATAAATCTTTTGGACCTGTCTAATTAGGCTTGCAGGCTGCAGAGAGCTGCAGGGCAGGGAACTGCATCTCCCCTGGGTGCTGGGGAAGCAGCCCACCCACCTCTGAAATACAGCGTGTATGGGTGAGTGTCTAAACTGCTCCAGCTCCAGCAGATAACTGCAGAAGGGAGACATACCACTGGGTTTGTACGTAGGTTGTTTTACTAAATGATCTATGTAATAATATATAAGTCAAAACTCTGTAATAATTGGCACCAAACAGAAAAGAGAACTTGCAGCTTTTATCCGTCTTAAGGGAAGCGCTGCCACTCAAAATTCGTGAGTGCGATACTTTATTTCTCATACAGCATGTATGAATGTGAGAAAGTAGATCTTTCTAAATGGGTCACAGAATTATTAAAAAGTTTGGCAGCCTTTCCTCAACGGTAGACACGCAGGTATGCAGTGGAGAAAGCTGGGATGGGAAGCGGGAGCGCAGGGCTGTGCCAAGGCTCCAGCTGGGTTGGCGTTGCCTTTGCTCGGTGATTTCCCTTTCCATCCTGCATTTAACCCCCGTGTCTGTTTGGAAAAAGAAGTTATTTATAGGAGGTATATTATAGATATGCGCTAGCCACAATGTGTATAATCACAGTAAGCATAATGTGGCCCTGTTTTTGCTGAGTATCTGTAATAGTAGTGATCAGCTTCCCCACTCTCAGCATTAGCTCTCATGGTTTGTTGTTATTTTTTGGCAGAAACCCTTTTTTGTTCCATTTTTCTTACCGTATTTTCATCCTTTTTTCAAGTGTGGAGAGCGACTTCCTTTGTAATGAGCTTCATTAGCTACTGGCATGTTGTGTTTCATTACCAGTATCCCCAACTGGCTGCGGGTGACAGCACATGGCAGCAGGTTCTTCACCTTTGAGCAGTGACAGTCACACTTGGGGCAGGGACGTGGAGTCAGGTCGAGATGGGCTGGGCTCAAGGGCTGGGTGTAGTAAATAGGAGAACATTTGGGTGTGTGGAAGGAGTAGCAGTTGTGAAAGCGGAGCTTTATCCTGATGAAATCCTGGGTTAACGTCAGTCCCCGTAGGAAAAGGAGAAAATTGAACCACAAAAAAAGAAAAAAAAGGGGGTGGAAGGAAGAAAAAAAAAACTCTCTCTGAATTGAAGCAATAGGAAATGAAAATTGCTGAGATATACTGTCATGTGGGTAGTGGTGCTACCAACCTTGTGCTGCAGTAATTACCTCTATGCATGCAATTTGTGCTCGGCTACGACTGATTTCCCACATCATCCGGTGCCCGGGCTATATTCAATCAGTCCCAGCTGGAGAAAACTATCTTGGATCACTTGGTGAGATTTCACCACAGATGCTACCTTGTGTCTTCGGGAAGCACTCGAGAGCTGTACACCACAGAGCCTGCCCAGCACACGCCTGGAGCAGCAGGGGCAGTCACGGGTCCCCTGCAGCAAACAGGGGAGCTGGCTGCAAGGCAGGGGGGGTGCCCCATCCTGCCGGGTGCTGAGTACCTGCAGCTGATGGGAGTTAAAGGTGAGGAGCTTCTGGCCCTTTTTAGGGAGAAGACCTTACTCTGCTGGGTGTGTGCTGGAGAGAGGGGGTTTGGTGCTTGTTCCTGTGCTGTCTTATATGAAAAATGGGAGAGGGCTGGTTGGAAATTTTTATGAGAAGACTGAGTGAAGTGGGGTGTCCGCATCACTTGCAAACCAAAATAGGTCGGGCACTTGATTTTCTCTGCCTGCTTTGTAAGTGTTGGCCTCATTAAAGAGAGGAGGCAGGAGAGTAGTTGGTGGGAGTACAGCAGACGGTGCTGCCTCGTCTGTTGGGGCACGTTCTCCAGTGGGCTGGTTTAACAGGAGAACTGAACTGCTCCTGAGCTAGATTTGCCCTGCAAGAGGAGCAGCTCTTTCAGTTCAACTGACTGTGCTTCTGGATTTGATGCAGCTCAGTGGTAAGTTACAAAAGGATATCTCTGGTTCGGGAAGAGGCATTTGGCTAGAAACTTGGAGACAAAACCATACAGAGTAGTAATTTAGGAAAGGTCAGAGAGCCAGAAGCATTTTTGGGAGCATAGGTGCATTAGTGGAGGGTATAAATACCTGTGGGGAGGGTCTGGCACATCCAGGTGGCTCCCTGAGTGGGCACTAAATATATACTGGACTTTGTTTCTTGTTTTTTCACTCTCTGCATTTACCAGCTGAGTTATCTGTGCCACTGGCACCGCTGCTCACCAGCGTGTTTCAACAGGAGCCCTGTCTCCTCGATGCTCCACTCTGCCTGGCCTCGCTGGGTCTCCTACAAGAGGCTGCTGCGAAGCCAACCCTGGGAGCGTGGGGCTGGTGCTTGCTGGTTGACTTCCATGTCCTGCATCTGTTCTGACAGGCGGTGCTTTTGCAGCCGCTCTCTGATTAGTTTTGGTCCCTCGGATGCATTGATTTACAGACCTTTCCTCTGCAATACAGCTTTTCTCGATGACAGTCCGTGAAGCACTTGATAACTCAGCAGCCTAAATTATTCAGGTAAATTGAATGTGTTTGGCTTGTTCCAAACTTTCGTTTCCTTTCAGTGCCGTCAGGAGAACAGGTAGCTGTGATGCTTGTATCCAACTCATCCGAGTGCCAGGGAGACATGGACAGCTCAAGTATAAGCCATGGTTTACCTCGTTTGTCACTGTCTTGCTTTTTTTCTGGCCACTTTGTGCCTCATAATGATGTTTATCTTGCATCTAGGGTAGCTTCCCTCTGGTACGCTGCTGGGCTCGG
This sequence comes from Todiramphus chloris collaris, assembly GCA_025345505.1. Classification (NCBI taxonomy): domain Eukaryota; kingdom Metazoa; phylum Chordata; class Aves; order Coraciiformes; family Alcedinidae; genus Todiramphus; species Todiramphus chloris. Next base: position 6,753,944 of record JANVCC010000049.1, on the reverse strand, counting down.
GGAAGTCACTGCATCTTGCGGTGGAGATGCTCTTGTAAAATCCAAAGAAAATTCTTTATCTGTTCCACCCCTTCAGCCATGTGTCCTTTTTTCTGAAAGTATATTCGCTCATGCAAATATTGTGACCCATTAGTCATCACTATAGGATCCAGAGACCTCACGTTAATGAAGACAAGTAATTAAGATGAGCAGTTCCACCTGCAATTCCCTCATTGCCTGACCTCTGCTTTGTGAGTCTCCCTCTATTCGTATTGGGTAGATAAGTCCAATTAATTCACTATACAATGCATGCAAGCCCTTCACTGGGTAGACATGCTTTGCAGGGACCACTAAGCTCTGGCATGTCAGGTGGAGAGGAGATGCTCTGTCAGTGCAAAAATATCCCTTTGCTTTCTGAAGACCATTTGGCATCAGGAGCTTCTCTGTATATCTGAAGACATTGGCTTTCGCTCTCCAAACATGCGTCTGGAGATTTAGGACCTGACTCAAAGCCTATTGACTCCAGCAAGACTCTTTCATCTGGGACCACTGGGCTTGAAATAGAACCCAAGAGAGATGGCATCCTCAGGGGGCATGCTCTGGACTTCGCTTGAGACATTGACCATCTCAGCCTGTGTTCAAAGTGTACTTGGGGGGGGGGGGGGGGAAGATACCTGCTACTGAGCATCTCTAATTCAGCAAACACGGCAGAGCTGCTGCTGGAGGATGGAGGTTTGCCTCGGAAAATTCTAGCTGCAAATGAGACGCATGATTTTAGGAATTAGAATAATTACCCCCTGGAACAGGTTCCCAAGGGATGTGATATATTCTGTATCACTTAGAGTCTTTAAATCACATTTGCATGTTTTTCCTAAAAGCGTGCCTAGTCACTCAAAGTGAAGGGCTGCGCTTGAGAAGCGCGGCGTGACAAAGCTGAGCAGCCCGTGGTTTGCAGGGGAGCAGAGCAGGGAGTCACCGTGGTCCCACATGGATTAAGCTCTGCAGATCCCTGGAGGAGTGGGTTTTGGCACATCCTTGAGAAGAGCTCATGACTGTCCCTTTGGCCGGTGCTGGCTGCTGTGCAAGAATGTGCAGAATTGAGCAAGTAACCGCACTGGGGATGATTCAGGAGTGAACTCCCTCAGCCAAAATCTGCCTTCTCTTTCCAAACACACACAGTCCTTTCCTCGCTGAATCAGCCATCCCCAGGGGATGAGCAATCCTGGCTGCACCAGTGTTTCCAGGACTTTCCCTCCCACCGCTCCCTAAATGATGAGAGTGTTTTTGAAGACTTCATTTCCTGGCCTTTCCCTTTTATCTCTGCAAACAGCAAGTAAACGAGCAGCTCTTTAGTTACTGCTCTGCACCCAGTGAGCTATCAGAAGCTGTTGACGATGACTTTTCTCTTTTCCATGCTCCTGCCTGCAGGATTTGGGGAGATAATTCATTTGGTCCTGGTGCTTTGTCAACTTGCAGCAGTTGTAATTGCCTAATGATCAGTGCTGATGCTGTTGTTAAGCCTGTTAAAACTTTGTCCTGCTGAACAGCCAGACTGTGGCTGTCTCATCATGTTGTGCCTGCTGTGTTGGCTGGGGCTGCCTTTGATGCTCCATCCCCAGCCCTGGCTTTGGTTGCTGTTTCCTCACCCCACCTCAGCTGCTGCCCGTGCCCCTGGAGCGGGGTGGATGCAGCAGGGTGCTTCCCACGCTGGGCAACTGTGCCCGGGGTTACAAATAACTAAAGAATAACCCCACAGAGAGCCAGATGCTTTCCAGGATGAATCTCCTCTCGCCTGCTCTGATGTCTGTGCTGGGCGGTGAAGATGGTCCATCTCCCCAAGTCCTGGCAGGGCAGGCAAGAGGTGTTCTCTGGAGGAGGCTGTCACTGGTAGGGCATTGCTGTTTAGCAACCTCCATGCCATTTTTCCTTTCAAATCTCTTGGGTGCCTTTCCCACCTTTGTTGTTGTTTTTTTTTAGAGCTCTGATTGGCCACATCTCATGCTATCACCTTATTCGCTATGCATCCAAGGTGCCCAACTGGCTGGTGCCATCTCTTGAAGCCCCCGTCACTCATCCTCGCCTCTTCCAAGGCTGTTTCTTACTTAATGGCATGCATGAACATTAGTGCATTACCATCCCTTTTCCAAGAACAGTCTCCATCCACTCTTCTCTCGTCCCCCAGTGCCTCATCCAATTTAATTAATTATACTTAGTATATTACGCATCCTGTCAAAGTTTTTCCTTTCCGAGGTTTAATGGTTTTTTAATTCTAATGCGGGCTGCATGTGTAAGTGTTTTGGAAATGAGGCAAGCATGCAGTGGCAAGGAGGCAGCATTACATCCGTGTGCCGCAGACAGCCAGGGTGGATCCCTGTAGAGAGGCTTCAGTGGAATCGCTGCAGGACCACACCGCCTGCCTTCCCGTTGCATCCCCGTTGCATTTTTGCTCAGGGGCTAAAATCCTGGCTGATTCCCACTGCAGAGTGATGCGTTTGGGTCAGAGCTGCCTGCCTATCGTGCATCTCGCGTTCCTGCTGCAGAAGTGGGCACCTGGTCGCCGGCTCAGCCCCGGCACCGGCTGCATCTTCACAGCTGCCACAGCCCTGTGGTGAACTGCACGACGTAATGAACTTGACTCTTCCTCTCGCACTAACTCTGTCTGAAAGCACCAAATTGCATCAGTCATTTCAGCCTTGCTTTATCCCTTTGGAGAAAGGCTGCGTTAAGGATGCGGTGGGGACTAATCAGGTAACGCCAGCCGGGGCTGGTACCTATCGCTCTTTATTTCCCAGTGACAGTTAAAAGGTTTGGTCAGAAAAGTGGTTCAGGAGGAATGACTTTGTGGGGTCTTATACTTATTAGCTTTGGCTATTTCCAGATAAAACCTGCTCAGACTGAGAGGGTTGTGGCTTGGTGTGGGGTTCTTTTTCTTGCCTGTCAGTGATGCAAAGTGCTTAGGTTTTGAAAATCCAGCTGGGCTGCGTCTGTCTGTCACATCATCACTGGGAGTAATGATGCCGTGGTGCGATTTAGCTGACAGCCTCGTGAACCGGGGCCAGGAGCCAACACAACCCAGCCTGACCTTGGGGCAGTGCTGCCGAAACCCGCCTCAGAGAAATCAGAAATCACTGTTGGCTGCTCAGGCGGTGCTTGGGCCAGAAGTCCACTGTGCTCTGGAGCAGCAGCCTCAGCAGCAGGACCTTCCTGCCCCTGTGTGGGACACAAAGGATGGAAGCGTGTGGCAGGGCCCCGGGGCAACGTGCAGACCCCCAACGATGGACTCGGCGTCAGTGCCCATGGGTTGGCATCATCTTGGCCAGGAGGGCTGGAGCCATGGAGACAATTGCTTTTCCTGCAGTCCTTACACAGGTCATGAAAAGTTGGTTATTTTCCATTCCCATTGTTCAGCCATCTCCAAACCCACAGCACTTCAGTTTACAGCCCCAGACAAACTCAAGGGCTCGTTCTACACCTTGGCCCTACAGCTTCAGGGCTGATGGGATGGGATGGAAGTTGAACTTGTCCATAACTTGTAGGTAATGTGATTTTTCCCTATGATTATAATGAGGTTTTAGATTTGACTCTTGACCTTACAGTAATTTTATGTCTACATTTATCCATTATAATTACTCTCTTAATGAAGTTAAGCTTAGTTGCCAGAAGAAAGTTTTGACGGAATTAAATGAGCCAGATTCCCAGGCTTTGTTGATGCCATGATATCTTCTGGTGGCCATGGGGCCAGTCTAACCTGTGGCTGATGTCCCTTGGCATCACCGTTATCACTTCTCAACGTGGAGCTGGAGCCTCATTTGAGCCCTCTGTGTAGGTTCATGGCCAAGTCCAAGAGGAACAGCAGCATCCTTGTGTCACAGTGGGTCATGGTGCTGGATCACACCATGAGTGCTGTTGGATGCTGAAGGATGTAGAACAGCTTTTGCAGACCTGTCCCCATGGCCGTTGCAGTTCCCTGTGGGATTTTCTGATGCACCTGCCACCCTAGGCCAGCATCTCATCATCGGACACCCCTGTGCTTCAGAGGAGTGCACCCGCCAGCACGGAAAAGCCCTGCTCATCCAGAAAAGAGTTAAAGTAGAGCACCAGGGAAGGGATAATGCCGAGCTCCAGGGTGGAGGAGCGAGAGGTCAGTGTCATGCTGAGAGATGGCCAGCAACCAACACTTTTGGTTTGGGAGGAAAAAAAAAAAGGGGGGGGGGGTTGGGTTGGGGAAAATTCCCTAGCTATCTCTCGACAGTGGGGAACGCCCCATTGTGCTGGGAAGTCTTCCAACTCCTTCCACTCTTCAGAGCTGCACACTTTTAGAAAGTACAAAGCGCTTCTCATAATGTTTTGCCTTGTGGGTACGTCTATGATTAATTCCGTGCAAGCATTACTGGTGCAATAACAATACTGGAGGTCCTAAAACTGAAAAAGGAAACACATTTGGCTTGTACTTCATACACAATCACTTACACTTAAGCTATTGATAGTTGATTGGGATCTGTAGACTGCTGGGCTGGTGCCACTGGGTTTCTGAGCGCGTTCAATGGCTGGAACAGACAGCGAGGCTGTAGGTTTTGGCAAGCTGTAGGTCTCATTAGTCAGGCTGACTGTATCTGACACGAGAGATTCCCATCCACCAAGATGAAGCTCACTTCCCTAGGCTTTGGCTGACGTCCCAACAATATTTACATGAAGGACAACAGAGGATCAGTGTTAGATTAAGGCTGTGAGTTTCCAGTAGGCAGACAGTTAAATATTCTATTGAAATACTCTTTTGATTATTTAGATAATAATGAAGTTTATGCATGTCCTTGAGAAATGTGGGGAAAGGCAGTTGTTTTATGCTAAGCATGCAAAGATGTGTTTAATCTTGATAATAGGAGTAAATTATGTATCAGCACTTATAACTCTGGCTCCTTTATTTCTGACTTCTTCTGTGGAAGCACCAGAAACTTTGCAGGGAAGGGAGAGAGCCACGTCTCAGGTGGGTGCACAGGAGGAGGGGGCAGGAGGGAGTCTCACCCTGGCCCTCTGCAACCCTGTGGGGAGAGGAGGAGGAGGAGGAGGGGTTGTTCTGCTTCGTCCTGGCCAAGGGAGGTGCAGGTTGTGGTAGGATGTTTGCCACGAGCTCCCCGAGGGGTGCACATCTGTAGCAAGGGCAGGGATGCTGCTCCGACGGGCTCTGGGCCAGCAGTTGGCCCAGTGCAAGCGGCTGGGAATTGCTTCTTCCCTCCCTCAGCTGTAATTTCTTCTGTTGGATTTGTATCAGAATCATCAAGTAGCTGTTTTCTGAGCAACGCCTCATTTTGAATGGGACAGGGTAATAATTTGGTATCGTGCTGCCCTTGGAATGTGGCTGCTTGGCTGGTCCTGCGTTCCCCTGACAGAATATGTGAGCTCGTCTGTTTTGGATTTGACAATAGCAGAGAAAAGTAACCTTTGGATTAATTTGCTTTAGCGACTAAAGTCCCATTAAATGGAAGGCAGCTGGTGTCAAAGGCATAAATGGAGACAAAGTTTTGCTCCCAATTGTGGGAAATGTGTTTAAACAGACTAGAAATGTTTCCATCTCTGCAGGGTATAATATACTCAAATGGTTACATTAACATGAAAAAAATATAAGAAAGAGTGTATTTAGGACAATCCCTCTGTATCCAGTGTTAATGAAATTGAATTCCAGTAATGAAGTCAAAGGGTTGTATTCTGCACTCGTGCAGGCAGCACAGTAACTGCCATTAGCATTAATGGGAGCCGTGCCCATGAATTACAGAGCCCTAATGGTTCGAGATGGAAAAGGTCTATCAGATCCCGGAGTGCTCTCCTCTCCGAGGACCAGATCCTGCTTCCCAGCATCCGTTAGGATGCTAATGAGCCCTGTATCAAGGCATGAGTAGTGGAGTTTTGGAGGTGAAATCCCTGCCGCTCAGGAGCCAGCAGAAGCTCTACGGACCACTTAAGAAAAGGATTAATTGGAGTTTAAATGGCGCGTTCTGCCGGCCCTCTGAAAAGGAATTAATTTTGCAGTGTGAACGAGGTGGGGATTGGCTCGTGGTCCCACATAAAGGGGGGCAGCGAGCATTAAATTGCATTCCAGCCTACAATACCTTCTGGGTCTGACTCTGCACGGCGTGCCCAAACACCAGCCCCTCTCCCACAGCCGCCTTCTCATCCCACCGGCTTCAGCATTTTTTCTGGAGGAAATCTTTTCCATCAAATTTATCCTTTGCCCTCCGGTGTGCAGCTGGCTGGGCACTCCAGATGTGTTGGTGTGTTATTGTTCAGGATACTGGGGCCATTCTGCAGAAGAGTATTCCCATTATCCATGGTAATTCGTACTAATGGTATATTACCATTATTAATGATAATATAGTATGGTAATGGTAGTATGGTATATTACCATATGGTAACGGTAATATAGAGCAGGGGAAGAGGTGAATGGGCCAACCCCCTGGCTGGTGTAAATCAATGTGAGTCCTCAGCACTTGCTGGGCTCTGTATGTATCTGCGGCAGCGGGGGGCGAGCCCCATCACATCTCTCTGTTGACCAGGACAGAAGTGCTGCCCGTGAGCTGCATTCAGCCCTGGGTCCTTATCAGCAATTGCTTGATAAATTAATCTAATTGTCATCCCTCGTTTCGTTAAAATAATTCCTCGCAGGCATTTGCTCTGTGAGCAAGCACTGTTGACCTCCTGTGTCGGGACAGACAATCCAGGATTAAAAATACAGCATTTTTTAGCCCGTGTAAATCCTGAACAATGGCGAAAGAGAGGAAAAGAAAGGCTCCTCGTTGCGGTAAAGAGCATTTGTCACTGTCCCTGGTTATTAGTATCCTCTGAGCATTGTGCAAGGGAAGCCACGCCAGGATTACATTTCTGCATTGACTGGAGATTTCTTATTAGGAAAGGCAAAGAAGGCTCTGTAAAAGCCCATAGGTCAAAAATATAATACACTATTCCCCACCTCTTGTTTCCTGATATTATGCTATTACAGGAGATAAGGGAGAGGTGCAGAGTCTTAATTTACAAGCAAATGATGAACCATGGCTGGGGACTGTTTGTATTTTGCTCGAGCTTACTGTTTTATCTGGTCTGTAATCATAGCTCCTGAGCTGGGAAGAGCTGCTCCTGGCGGGGTTGAGGGGGAGGTGGGTGTGCTGAGGGTGCCGGGTGCTGCCCGGGGGTTCGGGGACATGCCTCGTGGCTTACCTTCCTGGGAAAATTAAGGTGCTGGAGTTGAAAAGAAACCCTGAAATAGCTGGAAGAGGAGTGTTAAATAATGCAGATGCGCATTGTCCATGAAAGATGGCTAACCATGAGTAAACATCAACAGCAGTGTTTGATCCCTTCATGTTTACTATTTATTCATATTTATTATTCATAAATTCCGTCACAAATGTTAGGCCCGCACCCCAGTGAGACATTTGCATTTTATTTTAAGTTTGAGTCCTCCCCCCTCCCTTAGTTTCATGAACTGAGATTTAATGATTTACTTTTCCACATCGTTCCCATGCTGGCTCTCCCTGGCTCTCTTCTTCTTGTTTCAGGAAGAGATTTCTAACATGGAAAAGTGATATTTGAATAGATTCCCCTAAGGCAATCAATTTACTTTTAATTTGTCTGGAACTAAGCTTTTCTTTGTTGCAATGAGAAAGGATTGAAACTGCTGTAAAATTTATTAGCTTCCAGGAAGATTTTGAAATGAATTTTTTAATGATCGTGCTGTTTGCTGTACCCAGGAGCAGTGTCATCGTGATTACAGTATAATCATATGGTTGCTGAAGAAACGCCGAAATGAGGAGATAAAGCCGAGCTCCTGCACGAGGGCACCCGTGGTACCAGCCCAGGTACGGGCACGAGTGCCCCGCGCTGGCACCGGGCTGGGGGCTTTGGGCTGGGGCCGCTCAGCACAGTGCTTGCCCACCCGCCCCCACCCTGGGCATGGCCCAGCCCGGCTGTGATGCTTCCAGTCACTCTTTTTTGTCCTGATTTTTCATTTTCAAGCGACTCCTCCGCTCCTTTTCCTTGCTCCCCATGTAATAGCACAAATGAGTTCTACTTACTCACCTCGGCAAAGCTGCTCTGACATGGATTGGATTGAACTGAGCGGCTGTTTGAAAATGGAAACTCCAGGGACTATTGTCATCGCCCAAATTGCACCTTAGATTGTATAACAGCACATGTCATCTGGCCATTTATCAGGAATATTACATTCCCAGGCACTTGCACCTTGCTACGATTTAACTTTGTCTCTTTGGCCAGCCCTGCGATTCCACTGGAGATAATTCAATCGCTCGGAGAGCTGAATGGGTGCCGGGCACAGCGGCTTCGCGTTGCTCTGCCGCAGGTATGCAGGCTTTGAATAGCAGCCTGAAAGCACCTCTGTGCCCTGGACGTTCCTTAATCCTTCCTTTTAACGAGAGAAGGCTCTGTGCAGGGGGAAGCTGGAGGCTCTGTTGCTTCAGTGGCCATGCTATGTCCTCTGCTAGCTCCTCCTGGCTCTCAGGTATCCATCCTGTCTTGCTGTTCTTCTGGCCAAGAGCTTTCACAGAGAGCCTGGGAAGTGCTGAGGGGCTGGGCTGGGCAGGCATCGGGGCACTCAGATGCAGGAATTAGAGCAGCCCTGGTGTTTCATGTCACCTTCCTGCTTCTTGCGTCACTGTGCTGGTGTCCCCAGCTCCCATTCCCCACCAGTGACATGGACTGTGCATCTGCTCGTGGATGAGCTGTGGGTGTCGTTGTCTCTCCCACCAGCTCTTCCCACAGCTGCTGGTTTTCAGCACCCACTGCCTGGCTGAGACCCTGCAGGCAGCATGCTGGGCTGGCTGGGGCTTGTTATGAGTTGCTTTTGTGCTGGTCCCCTGAGGAGCAAGTAGATAACACTTGAAATCTGGAGTTCAGCATGGGTTTTGCCATATTTTTGTGGGGCATATTTATTCTAGAGGGGGCTGTTGGTTTTATTTTATTTCATATTTGCTATGTGAGAGTTTATGTTTAGCGATGACACGTTTTTTCTGCCAAACATGACCTCAAGATAACTGCTCACCTCTTCATGGTGAGGCTTCTGCCAGGATGTTCTGTACGTGGGGGATATGTAAAAAGTGGCCCTGCCCTAAGGTGCTCTGAAACGAGATTCTGTATTGCTGCTGAGTGAAGGCAGACTAGCTGAAAAATGGACATTGCTGCTGCAGGACCTTCACATGTTGTGTGCCAGGCTGCATGGGACCTGTTTGGCATCTCTCTGCACAGCCAGTGTGTGACACCAGTGTCCCTACAGCCAGATTTGCAATAGGAGTGCGTGCACTGCTTGTTAGAAAGCCTAGCCCAGCTCAGGATGGCTTGCAGAGCCCTGGGCTGTGGTTTGTCCCTTGCCCAAACTATATCCTTGCCAGCCTGGTGCATTCTGCTCCTCCAGTGAGTGGGGTAGTCAGCCTTATTGTAGATTCCTGTCCAGGATTAGGCATTCCAAGGGCAATGGTTTTAAACAGAAAGAGGGTAGAGTGAGGCTAGATATAAGGAAGACCTTTTTTACAGTGAAGGTGGTGAAACACTGGCCCAGGTTGCACAGAAAGGGGGTCAATGTCCCATCCCTGGAAACATTCCAGCTCAGGTTGGACAGGGCTCTGAGCAACCTGCTCTAGTTGAAGATGTCCCTGCTCCCTGGCAGGGTGGGTTGGACTGGGTGACCTTGAAAGGTCCCTTCCCACACAAAGTATTCTATGATTTGCTCCATGGCTTGTGCAGAGCCATGCTGTTGCTCACCCAGTGCTGCCCCTCTGTTTCCTCAGCCCCTCGCCTCTTGCCTGGCCCGGGTGGGCAGTAGTTTCACACCAGCTTGCTCAGCCCCTGCCATCAGTGGTTCGGGCGCAGAGGTGGGAAACTGCCTGTTTTGGCTGCCTGCCCGTCGTCGTGTCGTGCATGGTGTGGTGGTTATTACCTGGGCTCTGCTCCTCGCGTTAAGAACATCTTTTTAGTGCAGACAGTAACAGTCGTATTGACTAAGGCATGTCTAGGACAGTAAAGGAATTTCCTGTTGTCCTATTTCCGATTGTTAAAGTGGTAAAAACCAGGACAGAACAGTACAATAAAGAGCCCGTGAATGTGAATGACTGTCCCGGGTGCCGTTAAGGCTGGGTGAGTCAGACCTCGCTGCAAAGGGCAGTGCCAGGAGCGTGCCCGGCAGCCCCGAGCCTGCTGCTGCTTCGGTGCAGGAGGATGTGAGGTGACAGCCCTGGGATCCACTCTCCGGATAAGCCCAGACGCCTCTGAGCTCACCCGCTTTGGACCTGGGGTAGCAGGAGCAGTGAGGTGTTTGTGCGCATCGACGAGGAGTGCTTGCGGTGTAAAAAAAGAGTATTTTATATCGACAACAGGGTTAAGGCAGTGATGGGTGGGTGGCTGAAGATCCTCCTTCTGTCATGGAGAAGTGGCTGCTGCTCAGGGCTCTGTGCTGGTCCCTGGGTCTACTGCCAGGGCAGGGCTGGTCTGGACATGTCCCCAAGAGCAGAATGGCTTCTGGCTGTGGGATGTGGTCCCCCCAGACCAAAGCTGAGATGTGCAGTAGGGACGGGAGCAGGGAGGCAGAATGTGCCGTGGAGCTCAGGTCTGTGGGTGGATGGTGACTCCTGCCCCTCTGCCTGCCAGCTCGGCGTCTTCTGTACATATTACATTCCCTTCATAAAATAAGAGATTGAAACAATATAATCTAATGTAATGCCTTTCATCTCTTCTCCTGCCTGCATTTCAGCTGCTGGTGCAAGTTGTAGACAAGCATCTTGATGTCCAAAGCTGATCATCTCCCCAGCAGATAGGCACCACGCCAGCAGTCTTTAATAAAACCGCTCTTCAAGCACGGGGCCCTTTCTAGGGTTTGAGGAATATCCACTTGCAGTGCAGTAATCGGTGAAGTCCTCGATTTGTTTTTAACCGTAGAATGTGCCAGCTTGGAATAAATGGGTCTAGGCAAGACAAACCCACCTGTGCCCGGTCCGGAGTGTGGTTTGCCTCAGCTGCCGTGGTCCTGCAGATGTGGGGCTGAGCCATGGGGCTGGGCAGAGAAGGTGAGGAGCAGCAGCTCCCCCCCTGCCTTCCTGCACTGGACCAGCCTGATCTGGCATATCCTGTCTGCAGAGAGACTGAAGTGATGTGTGCTCCAGCAATGCGCCCAAGGTCACACAGCACAATAAATCAGTGTCTCATCGGGGATGAGAACCCAAGATATTTCTGTAGCCCCTCCAGCCATCACCAAGTCCTCTGCTATCACAGCCAGACTACACAACTTTGTATGCCTGTAGCACCCTTCTGAAGTTAAGCTGTGGATAAATAGGCAGACAGCAACACTTCCTGGGCAATTTTTCTTTTTCTTTTTTTTCTTTTATTTTCTTTTTTTGCATTAGTTTTATTTATTTAGCTGAAGTACTTGAAAGTAACAGAATCAAAGTATAAGAGCATGGGCTTTTAGATCTTGGTGCAGGTTGTTCTGCATGTAAGGCTCAGAGCATCCTTCTCTCAAACTGCTGTAAAGGCAGCTGCTGAAACCCAGACCTCCTGCACAGCCGCCCCGCGCTGCGTTCCGCACCACTGGGTAGCTGCTCTGATGTAGAGAAAAAGCTAATGTTTTACCCATAGATTTTTCAATTAATTGGCTGCTTCTTCTTTAAAAAAAAAAAAAAAAACCCAACTTTCTTTTTTCTTTATTTTTTTGAGGTCTGCCTTTTACTCGTTTATTCTCTGTAAGTGTTAAGCTGCTCATATTTTGGTGCATTGTGTTATGTGCTGAGAATTTTTATCAGCCGCCCTAGTGCTCGAATGTGGTGGAAATACCAATGTGTCTGAGGAGCGGAGGTTATGCACACAGATGTACAAAGCATCAAAATGAGCCGTTTGCAGATGGACGGGAAGCAAACCCAGGCTGAGTCTGCACCTTCGCAGGCTTCGATCCATCAAACTGTCACCGACCGAGCGCGGTCTTCTCTGGGTAATGGCATTAGTGCTTTAATGCTGCTTTGTGTGTCTATAGGTTACGGTGGGAAGGAGCTACGCCTTTGCGTAGGGAAAGGTTGTGCTTTCTGAGGGCTAGCTGCAATTACAGGTTCTTATCGAATGAAGGAAAAGTCGTAAGGCAAGACTGAAAAGCAGCCGGGAGCCTGTGGCGTGCGACAGGAGCTGTGGCCGGATGCTCAGCAGAGACTGGGCGTGTTGAGACTCCTGGCTTTGATTTCCTGCTCTGCACATGGCCGAGCCCAGCTGCTTCCCTGGGTCCCAGTTTGTCCATCCGCGATGCGAAGGGTGAAGCTGTGCAGTCCCTGGGGGTCAGCCAGCAGTGGGGATGCACGCGATCACTGGGCACGAGGGTTTGCACCCGCCCGGGTGTGGAAGGCCCTTGGAAAGAGTTAAAGCATCACTTTGTATTTCAGCCCTGTAAAGTGGTGTTGGGACAGCCCCGAGTCGAGAGAAGGGATCTTTATTGCTCTCGGCTCTCCAGCGCTGGGAGTGACACATTTAATCTTTAGTGGAGTGGGCAGCGTTGGAGATTTATAAAGCCTCTGTTGTGTGGGAGGTCAGTAGGGATTAAGTAAAAGTTAAAACACACACATACACCAAAAAAAACCCAGCCCACCCCCCCCACCTCCCTCTGTTCCTTTCCCCCTCTGCAAAAAGTCAACCTTAAATGTCACGTCAAACCAAACTTCAAACGCAGTGGCTTTTCAGCGCGGTCGCTAAACCCAGGAGCTGCCGGCGTGGAGCGGCTCGACAGGCGGGACAGCCCCGCTGTGACGGATTCGCAGCCGCGGCTCCTTTCCCCGGTTCGCAGGTCTGGCAGCGGCAGGTGACGCACGGCCTCTTGGAAATTGAACTCCAGGAGGAACGTCAGGAAAAATCGCTCTTCTGAGCCTTGCCTTGAAAACGGTTGCTGGTCGGGGTTAGGGTGGCTGCCGCTTGGGTGGGGACGAGGGGCAGCTCTGGGCTCAGCAGGGGCTCCTCCCCCCTGGGCAGAGGGCAGGGTGGCGGGTACCCCGGACAGGACTCCCCTCTTCACCGACCCTTGTGTTTTCTCCACGCAGATCAGAGCGAAGGATTTCATTGCAGGGAGGAGTGCCGCATCCTGGGCCACTCGGACAGGTGCTGGATGCCCCGCGGGGCCGTCCCCAGCCGTGCCAAGTCCCCCGAGCACGGGAGGAACGTCATCTCCCTCTCCATCGAGGCGACGGCGGTGGACGCGGAACCTTACGCAGACTGCAGCACAAAAAGGACCTTCGCCACCTTCGGCAAGGAGGGCGGCGAGCCCCTCGCCGACGAGCGGCTCGCCAACCCCAAAGGCAAAAGAACGGTGGACCCGGCCGCCTGCAGCCCCAAGGTCAGCGGCGCCGTCCGCGAGGCGGGCAACGGTTGCGAGGCCGTCAGCCCCGTCACCTCGCCCCTCCACCTGAAGAGCCCTTTGTCCGGCAAACCGGCGGCACCCTACGGCCCCGGGCACTGCGCTGGCAACCGGGAACGGGAGCCCTTTGGGAACAGTGGCCCTTCCCGGCCGAGCGAGGCAGAGCCCCGGGGGGCGGACAGCGAGAGCGGCGGGCAGGAGGGCAATCCGCTCCTGCAGGAGCGCCGGGACAAGGACTCGCCCGGCACCCGGAGACTAAAAGACATCGTCCTCTGAGCGGCATCCAGCGAGAGGAGGAGGAGGAGGAGGAGGAGGAGGAGGGACCGCACGACTCCCAGCGCAGATTGTTTTTATTGCTTACCAATGGTTCACAGATTGCTGTATTTAAGAGCTTTCCCTAAATGTATTGTTTATAAATGAAGCTATCGTTAATGTGACAATCCCACTCGTCTCAACGGGCGGCAGGGGTGTGCAGCCGGAGCAAAGGAGCTGGTGTTTGTTGCTTTTGCCGGGAAGGCGGTGGGTACGAGGGGCAGAGGTGACACAACCCCTCCCCGGTCCTCAGGAGTGCTCAGTGTCCCCTCCTTGGAGTATATATATTTTTATATCTCAAAAACAAAGATAAATTTCCATTCCAGGAAAGAAGTGAATGGCAAATTCCTTAGCGATCACCCCGGCGGTTTTGTAGCCTAGACAAAATAGTGGCCATCTCTTCTGCGTGACTGTTTGGAGTGACAGTCGGGTGAGTTGTAATATTCACCCAACACGGGGTTGTCTGTATGTTAAGATAGTGCTATTTTGCTAGGGACACCCCTGCGTTTCTGAATCCTTTTGCTGTCACATGCTTATCTGTACTATTATTGTATTTGATATTGGAAATGACTGTCTGTCTAGTGATGGCAAAAGGCTTCCAAACTTTAAAAAAAAAAGAAAAAAAGAAAAAAATTCCAAAAAAAAAAAAATCAAATCAAAAACAAAATCACAATCATCTTACTTAAACTTTGGGGAACCTGCAGTTTTCTGACCCAGTGGAGCAAGCGCTTCTTCCAGCCCACACCATTGCCCGCAGTGTTCCCCGGCTCTCGCAGGGCAGTGGCAGGGCATTATGGGAAGACGTTTTGGGGAAAATTCTGCCTGGATTGCAATTGTCGGATGCACTGTGCTGAACTTTTTCCCTTCTCCGTTTCTTTTGCATAATTCCAAGGCAATGCGTGGAAAGTTTTTCGAGAAGTTGGTTGTTTTCTTTGGGTTTTTTTTTTCCCAGTTCCCAGATTTAGAAATTCCCCCGTCTCTGATAATTTCCAAGTCAAAGTCATGGAATTATTTAAGAGATCTAAATTACCTTCTCAATTAGACACACACTTCCAAGTTGGAATTTCCCATTAGTGATTATGCCAGGTATATGTGTGTTTGTGTGTCATCATGCCATGGATTTTAGACTGTTCTGATTTCTTTCTATCCCTGCATCATCAGTAACTACGGAATGAGCACTAGTGATGTTAATTTAGGGGCAGGCAGGTGATATGTAACAACGCTACTAATTTAATTAATGTGCCTTCTTAATGGAGAAAAAATTAAAGAAATTCATTATTTTTTCTCATAATTAAGGACTTTTTTTGGTGTGGGTACAAATTTACTCATATAAAATTGATTTAAAAATTGAGCTACTTTAATAGCCATTTTTTAGAAGGGAGAGAGGGAAGGGCTTCCCAGCTCTGCTCTCTTGCAGTGATAATTCCTCAGTGAGGTGTGAGTAAGGTAGGAGGACTTCAGTTAGCATATCATTATTATTATTATTATTAACCCTTCACTGAACAGGTTTTCCTACCCTGATAATGTTTCCTAGGATTTAAAATTGATTACGGAAGGGAAAATATAGAGCTCTTGCCAATGTTTGCTGTACCAGCAAGTTGAAATTAGTGGTTTCTAGAGAAATAGTCTTTCTAGGTCTACATATCATGATAAAATATTTGTTACTTTGATTTATTTAAATTAAAAATGTCAACAAGAAAACAAGCTCCAGTCATTATTATCCTCAAAATAAAATTAAGCTCCAGCCAGTTGTTTCTTCAGGGCAAATTGATCCTGCCTCAAGCTGTAGCTGGTCTGAGACAGGTCTTCAGTCAGTCTGTTCCCCCTTCCACTTGCTAGGGCCAGGAATTGGGAAAGAACCAACCAAAAAATGGTTGTCTAACAAAATTTGTAGCGCTTCCTTCGCTGGTGTCGATGACTACCTCGTTCAGCTCCCATCCCACGTGTTAACGTGATGTCCTGCATCCCTCCGGAAAGCGAAGCAGGGATTTTCTTCTCTGTTCTGGAGTTTGAGCCCATTTTTCAGGGATATGTTATTTCTGTTCCTGCGGTGTTTCCTGCTTGCATACTGTTACTGCTGTCATTTAGTTCTGGGTTTGTTTTTTTTTTTCCCCAAATGTGTGTATTATTATAAGACAAGCAAAGAAGAAAGGGGCTGACTTGGGGCTGTTGGAGTAACTGGATTTTCTGTAACTGCTAGGCTGGGCTTATTCTGACGTTACTTGTTTTTGTCAGCTCTGGGTGGTTTTACTGGGGGAAGCATCTCGTACGTGTTTGCTAAGCGACAGAGCCTGTGATGCCCCGTCTGTCAGATCCTGTTGGCTTTCCAGGGCAACAGCCCCACGTTGCCCCATCGTCCGCTCCCCACCTCCAGCAGGAGGGGACCCGGCTCCCCCGTTGCCCAGCGCAGGGATGGGCAGCGTGGGTGCCCCCCCAAGTCCCCAGGCACCCCAGCGTCATCCCCAGCTACCCAAAAAGTGCCGGCCATTAATTTCTGCTGAGCGTTGCCCTCTGCCTGCGGAGCTGCCACCACCAGCTCGGCGTTTTAGATGAAAAATAGATGCTAACTGAAAAGGAAGAA
>JANVCC010000049.1:6650177-6737597 GCA_025345505.1 Todiramphus chloris collaris | reverse complement strand
TGGGCTGACCCAGGCTGCAGCCAGGGATGCTGAGCAAGGGGCCCTTCCCTGGCACGTCCTTGCTGCGCGGAGCCGAGGGGAGAGCCGGAGAGTGGCCCTGGCTCTGCCGCCTCGTCCCTCTCCTGAATATTTTGCTACTCCTGTCACTGTCCCTCTGTATCACTTGAGATGAGTTCAGGGCTCCTGGGCAAATCGCAGCCTGTCTTGGTTTTTCTCCTGGTTGCATCGGAACTGGCCATGCAAAAACGTTCAAGGCTTCAGGGCGGTCAGGAGGGGGATTTTGAGGGGGGTTCCAGATGTAATTATTGTGCTTTGTAATAACTTAAACCTGTCCTCAGATTTGGTTTAGGAAAAATCGCTGGGATCTGTTGGTTTCCTTCGGGCAGACTTGCTCTGCTCCCTGCTTAGTCCCTGTTAATCCAGGAGAGCAGCAGCCACCGACGATTGTCCCCCGAGCATGACGAGGACCCCATCTGGAACATCCCCGGGGCTGGGGACTGAAGGGGGATGAACCCAGCCTGTGCCAGCCCAGGGACCCTTCCCTGCTCCCTGGGCAGCCCCTGGCCATTCCCACCCTCGAGGCCGCAGGGCTGTGCCGGGAGGGATGATGGGGGGCTGGGGAGGACGACTGATGGCTGGAAAAATACCCCCCTGAGCACCGTGCTGCTGAGGTTGTTGCTATTCCCTGTTTGTTGTGAATCTGGAGGTGGCCTGTGGATCACACGTTGTGCAGAAGTGAAGTCCTTTTTTCTTATTTTTTCTTTTTTTTCTTCTTTTTAACCTTTTTTTTTTTCATTTTTTTCCAAATAGGAAACAAGTTGCTTTTGTAAAGAACACGCTGTCTGATGAATACGTTGAAAATATTCTTTGGGAGGGGGGGCGGGGGGGGGGGGGGGGGGGCCATAATTAATTATGAATGGGAACACATTCGTCTGTCATTGGGGAAAAAAAATCGATGATCTTGTTGCTACAGCTGCTTTCGCAGCTCTGGGCAATCGCTGATCCAACCTGCCAGTGACGGTACCCGTCGGGGAGCAGCCCGGCCGACCCCGCCGCGAGCGCTGCCGAGACGGATCCTCCGCCAGCATCAGCTGACGTTCAGCTGGGCTAAACTGGGACGTAGCCTTCGAACGCCCCTCGCGCAAACTGGTTCCCAGCAGGGCGGCGGGTACGAGCCATGGGTTACCACCGGGGCTGGTGGCCCGTGGGCAACGCTGCCCGGCGCCGGACTGAGCGCGGTACGTCTCGTCATGGTGTCTCCGTTGCCGAGTATATGAAGAATAAATTGTTGTATATGCTGATATGTATGTTATGTACATTTTCACAGTGATTGAATCATTGTAAACAAAAGGAAAAAAAGGAAAAAAAAAAAAAAAAAAAACCAAACCGAATCACCATGCTGTCTATTTTATGAAGATGATAAAGCAGCTTTATTAAATTATTACAGTTCTGTTTCAGAATGGTGTACCTGCCACATTGGGTTTTATTCATCTGATGAGAACTTTGTTTTCCACCTAAATGTGATTTTTTTTTTTTTTTTTCTTTTCTCTGCTTTGAGCACCTAATGCATTTTAGTATTAAAGCAATTATTGAATAAAATGGAAAATAAGTGTTTGGTTAAATGTGCCTAAGTGGGTTTGCTTTGATGGGCTCCAGGTGCTGGTCCTGCAGAAGCCACTGCACAGCTGGGCACCCATGTGGTCCCCTGGGTGCTACCCCAGCCCTTTCCCCCCCATCTGCTGCTCCCACAGCTGATCCGCTTTGGCACCCGAGGGGCTGCAAACCTCAGGCAGAGCTTTCATGGCCCCAAGGAGGGGACATCACTGTCCCTTGTGGGTGCCTTACTGGGGCGGGCAGGCTCTGAGCCCCATCATGGCTCTGGCCATGGCAGAGCCCTTCTCCTTGTCCCTGCGAAACTGGGTCTGGTGCCAGTTGTTTGCAACACCAGCCCTTCACCTTTGGGAGAAACAGGTCTGAGAAGGGTAGGTGCAGGAAGGAAACACCTCCGACACACGCTCCCCACCCAGCCATGGTCAAGAAGATGGCTCATTCTCCCTCGTGTTTCAGTAGGGCACTTGGGAGGCTGTGGGGAGATGGTGAGGAGCATCCACTGCCTCTGAATGAATGGTTTGTGCATAGACAGCTTATTCCCAGAGGATCCGAGTGCCTTGTGGCCCACAGGGGTACATGCCTTTCCTTAATGGCCTCTGCTCGTTCACTGGCTGAGCTGGGGTGACATCCCAGGGGAACTGGAACAAGAGCAGCGACATGGGAAGCCCCTAACCTGAGGCAGGAAGCTGATTGAGCTGCACACCCAAGCATCACCCTGCATGGCTGGGGCACACTGGGAGCAGCTGGGGTTAACTGGCCTGGATGGGCCCCCCACAGCTGTAACCCCACGGTACAGGCTCCAGTGATGCAGCGGGGTCTGTCCCAGCACGAGCTCTGGCACTGGTATCTGTTGGAATGGGAGCCCCAGGGGGCAGTTTGCAGGCAGGACCCGAGGGCCTGGTTGCACCCTCGTTTGTGAGCCGTGTGGCAGGTGGGCAAAGGAGATAAACCAGGTGTGGAGGAGAGGCTGGTGCTCGTCTGGGGGTTTGCAGCAGTGATGCTGCTCCAGAGCCATGTCCATGCTTGAACTAGAACAGGGCTAGTTCAATCTTTGGAGCTTGAGGATATGGTGGATATGGTGTAGTGGTTGAGAAATGCTAGGACAAAGGTTGGATTTGATGACCCTGGAGGTCCTTTCCAACCATAATGATTCTATGATTCTATGAACCCTGAGCCATGGCTTCAACTTGCAGCCAGAGCCACTCCAGCACCATCGACTCCTTTCCCAGGTAGGAACTGACCCTGTTTGGAGGGAACTGGCCCTTGAATGGCAGCACTGGGAGGTGGGGGAAGGCAGGTGGTGCCTAAGGGGTTGCTCAGTCTGCAGTGGGGCAGGCAGGGGGGCAACGCAGAGCCCCCCAACCCAGGGGCCAGTTGTGGACTGAGAGCTGAAACCTCCCTGGAGAGAGGACCCAGCCCAGCTCTCATCCAGAACCTGCCTGGACCCTGCGGGCTCTGGGCTTACTCCTGACTGAATAAGCCCCTTCCAGCATCGCTCGGCTCGCTGCGCTGGCTGCGGGCTCCTGCTTGCAGCAAGCTGGGGGCTCGGAGATGTCAGGTTGGTGACACGTCCTCGCCGTGCTCCCCGGCCAGCTGTCGCCATCCTCCGTCCCCGCCGGCGCACCCCAAAGAGCTGCAGCGTCTCCTCTGCTGAGACAGCAGCGGGGACGGCGGAGTTGGAGCTTGCATAAATAACAGTGCCAGGAAGGGCTGAGGTGGGCGGCGGGAGGGAGCGTGACTGAGACTCTGCTGCAGATAAAAAAGGGTTTCTGCTTTCAAGCGTGTCTGTCTGGAAACGCTGCTGGCCTCTACGGGCGTGCAAACCTTACTGCTCGGTGCAATTCCTTGCGCTGAGGGCCAGATCCTGAGCTGTAGAGGGTCCTGGTGGGGTCCCTGGGGCTGGGCTGGCTTTGGCCAGGTGGGTCTCTCCCTGGCACTGCTGGGCTGCAGGCTTTGCTGAGAAACGGGAGCAGTCAGTACAGAGAGCTGGGTGCTGTGGGTGGGCTGGGCTCCCCAGGGAGCTGCTGCCCCCCACCCCCAACCCTGGACTGTTTCAGACCGAGGGGACAACCAACCTGTGGTCCAAGCTCCTTAGCATCCCTAGGAGAGGCTCCCTGGGGCTGTGCCAGGGGCTGGTTGTCCCTGCTCTCCCAAGGGAAAGGGCTTCTAGGGGTGCTGTGCTGCACCCCAAAGTGCAGAGCCCCCTCTCTGCTGCGCCCCTGGCTGTGCTGAGGTGCTCAGACGTGAAGACCAGCTCAGTGAAGCCAGAGAAAGAATAAATTAGCAAAGAAAGCAGCCAGCCCTCACTGGGCAAGGTTCAGAGCTGGTTCATAGTCACGGATCTCATTTCTTTCTTATGGACATTATTTTATATTATATTTGATGTTAAACTGGAATATCTAAATAGAGCCAAATTGGATTAACAAGCAATGAATTATCATACACTTTAACTGTTAAGCCCACAAAGACAAGAACAAATAAATTGGAGGGATCAAAGGCCTGAAAGGCACAGAGCAAAAATATATATAATATATTTCTATTTGAAGCAGAGCTCTGCAAACATAGAATATTGTGGGCAGAGAAGTGGGGAGTGAAGGTCCCTGTCCTGCAGTAATGTTGCTCCTGGATCCAGGCTCTGCTCCCAGGTCCTGGTGGGGAAAGGGGTAGGAGCAGCTACAAGCCGTGGAGCTGCCTAAAGTCACTCGCCGTGGGCAGAAACCCCAGTCCAACTCCAGCAGCATCCCCAGCGGGCCTTCCACTTGTTTAACTGGCATCTGGGTTTTTTTTTGTTTTGCGTTGTTGTCCTTTTCTTTTGAACGTGATGGAACCGAGCGTCCCCAAAGAGCCACCAGAGAACCAACACAGGCAGGTGTACAATTATCGAGCTCACCTCTGCTGCCGCGCAGCTCCTGCCTCTGCTCCCGGCCCTCGGCGATGGGAACGGGCTGGGGTGGGAAGGATGGCCCTTTGGGGGCAAACTCTGGGCTTTTGGGGAGCCATCGTGCCGTCGGTGCGGGTGTCTGGGCAGCTTCTGTGGGGGAAGCAGTGGGTCGGTAGCCGCTGTGCTGCAGCGTGATCTGTCACTGGAACCCAGCGTTTCCAAAAAAAGAATAAAAAATAAGCCCAACGAAGCCCCGTCGTAGTACTGCTGTAGAAAACCCTGCCGTGGCACTTTCCATTAATACAGATAAAAAATTGAGACACAGGGCAAACAATATTAACCCCATCACTGATCAAGCTTAAAAGCTTTTCCCAAGAAAAATTGTCTCTGGATTGCAGTTAAATAACGGGCAGGGGGGTTGGTGCCTGGAAAAGCCTCTGCAGTGGGTCCTGTGCAGCTTGCAGGTGCTCCTGCCCAGGGGGAGTGAAGGTGGCAAGGGATGGCAGCAGAGGGTCAAACATCGGGCTGATCCCTTGCAAAGCTTTAGGAGAGAAGAAACACAAAGTTGGTGCGGTGCTTTGGGGGGAGATGGTGCAGGAGCAGAGCAGCTGCCTTGGTGGGGGCCAGGCTGTGCTGCCAGAGGGTGATGAATTGTCTTCCAAGGCCAAAATAAAAAGGAATTACGATAATAAAACCTCCGAGAGAGAGAAGCTCAGCACAAGGGTTTCCAGCTTCCCGGAAAGCAGGGGTGGGGGTTGCTTGGTGGGAGCTCATGTGTCCCAGACATGGAGGTAGCTGGGGCAGGGGCTCCCTGCACCCTGAGAGCAGGGGGCTCAAGCATAGCCCCGCTCCCCTGCTGCAGCAGAGCTGGTTTTCCCTTTCCAGCCCCAAATCTTTGCCTTCCCTGCCTTACCCTGGCTCCCCAGCCCTGTTTGCAGGCAGCTCTCCTGCCCTTGCAGAGGGATGCTGTACCCCCAGCCTGTTTGGTCCTCTCCCGCCACTCGTGGCAGGCTTTGCAGATGTGAGCCCCCAGTGGGAGCCACCCGGGAAGGGCCGTGTGTGGGGTGGGGGGCTCCTGGGATGGGAACAGCAGCATCTCTGTGCGGGCCCTGCTATGTGAAACCCTCCACTGCTCTGGTCCCTCAGTGCCCATGTGGAGAGCAGACAGAGGCGGGGTTGTTTTGACTGGAAAAGGAAAAATGAGCAAACAACATTCTCCAGGTTCCTTTCTATCTTTTTTTTTTTTTTTTTTTTTTTTTTTTTTTTTTTAACGAAACTTTTTTTTTTTTTTTTTTTTTTTTTTTTTTTAACTCCTCTCTCTGCCTCTGTTGCACACCAGCTCAAAGGCTGTTCTTTATCTGATTCTCTGTAAAATTGATCTTATTCTCTTTGGAGGAGTTAGGTTTAAATCACAGGATGAAATCCTGGCCCCAGTGAATCAATATCAAATCTCCTATCAGCCTCAGCCTGGGGTGGAGATTTTGGCCATGGGGGGCTTTGGTTACATGGTTCCCAGTGGGAAATGTCATCTGTTGATGGAGGACGTTTTTGTCCTCGGCCAGCAAGCTGTTCCCAAGGTCTCTACTAAAGCATGTCACTTCTGCTGTCCTTCTGCTCCAGCCCCACCTGCCTGTGTTTGTGATTGAGACAAGGGCTGATGTCTCCTGCTCTAAATTTCCGTGGAAGTCTTCCAGCCCTCCTGCCAATTACCTCCTCAGCCCTCCTCTCACTCGCTCACCACCTCTGCCAGGAAGGTGTGAAGGTGCAGTGCGACGATGGCTGGCCTGACTGGCTGAGGCAGGAGATGTGCTCAGCAAGGCATGAGCTCTGTCTGCCTGCATCATCCGTCCTCAATCATCCATCCCAGTCTCCAAACCCCAGCACGGCTCTGCATCCCGCAGTGACCCATCCATGGTACAGGGAAAGTGCCCAGTACTGACACCCCCAGATGTTCTGGGGGCTCCAGCATCATGCTGTTGTGGGTTTGTTTGGGTTTTTTTTTTTTTGTTTCCTGTTGCTATAGCAATCACATCCCACCTCCTTGGTGGGCAATGGGGGCTGGCTGGACAGCCTGAGCACCTGCTGGGGCTGTGGGCAGGATCTGGCTGTGGCAGGGGAAGGGTCATCCTGTTTCTTCTCAACCCGCAGTGGAGCTGGCTGCTGGGGCTGGACGGTGGTAGGGTCCCCCCTTTGCAGACACATCCCACATCTCCCCGCTGCCGGTGGTGCGAGGTTCCCCCGAGGCAGATGGTACAGCAAAGCTGTGTCTTTATCGAAGGATACCGGTAGCTTTCAGCTGCTTTTGAAGTCTCCGAAGAGAACTGGGATATTTCTTGATCTGCTCTTAAATAAGTCATCGCCGCTGCTGTTAACTCGCATTAAGCACCGGAAGATGCCGGGTGTGCGGGGAGAGGTGTGCGCAGCCCGGCGCGCTGGGATGGGAGCCTGTCGGCGTGGGGTACACAGCCGCGGGGCACAGCCTCGGGAAGGGGTGTTAAATATTTCATGTGCAAAGTTTAATTTAGTCTGAGTCAGACTGGAATCTCTGCGCCTCCAGAATGCAGCTGGTCAGAGGAACAACCTCGTCTGGGTTTATGGTGGTTTTACACTTGGATTTCTCTTGGTGCTGCTGCAGTGCATTTCCACGTCACCCCCAGCCCCAGCGGGTCCCCGGCCACGGGGGCTGTGCCCGAGCTCTGCCTGCTGCCCACAGAGCTGCTCCCCAGCAGCACACCCTGCCGCTCTACACGGCTGACCATACGTGTTGGGACATCTCATCCCTGTCAAGGGCAGGTTTTGGCTTAAACGCACAACAGTTTGCACCCAGATTCCCTTTTTTTTTCCCCAATTATTTGCTTTCGTGTAGCTGTGGAAAGAAGGGTGGTTCTGCAAAAGGCTGAAGCAGTTTCTGGTGTCCGGGAGGTATTCGGTGTTAACAGAAATGTTGACAGGTCAGGCTGTGTTTTTTAAATGCTACTTTTTCACTTTTGACCATTCCCCTTGGACTTTTTTTCTCACTAGCAGCACCTTTAGCATTTATCTCATTCGAGTCCTCTAAACAAATCTTATCTCTACATTTATTGCATCTTTGGGAATAGTAATTTTCAAGTAAGCTTTCACATTACTCCATATTTGTTACTACTCCTCTGTCAAGGGAAAACCTGGCTCATTATTAGTTCTCTGCCTGATACAAAACATTTAATTTGAACAGAAACCACCAAGAGAGAGATACATATTGCTTTTCATAACCAAAGTGTCAACATCTTGACCGGACTGTAGCTGAAGCAATCTTTACCATATGGTGGATTTTTATACTTTAACGTCACATCTGCATCCCTGCTGCCTCTCCTTTCATTCTGGAGTTGCTGTGCTGGCGATAAAAGGCGCTGTCTGCATGTCCTTCCTCAACGCAATCACAAAAGGACCCCTCAGCAGATAAGGAACTAAACCAGAGATACAATAGCTGTGGCTTCCCACTGGCTTTCTACTCAATAGCTTTCTGCCATGCAGTAAAAAGGAAAAAAAAAAAAAAGGAAGAAAAAGAAAAGCAATGATGGAGCATGTGTTGGGAAAATAAGACCCTGTAAATCCCAGGGAGGGCACGGCCGCAGAACATGCTGGGAATAGCGACAAGAACTGGGCTGAAACAAGATGAAATTGTTAGGGTTTTTTCCAGATTCCTGGTAAATGAGATGATACAAACAGCTTTCCTGAAGCTCAGGAGCCTTCAAAGAATGCAGGCGTGTTTTTTAGGAAGAAAATGGAGCTGCATTAGTGCTGGCTTTTGTTGCAATATAATGCAAAAAAGTATTAAACTCGGATTAATTCTGGCAGGGATGAGTTGTGCGAAGTTGCTGGTTTAAAAGCTTGTTTGCAGCCACTGTGCAGTCAGAAAGCACCTGTACCTGCCATCAAACAGCAGGCAAAGGTTTTGACCAAGTGATGATGAGCTGGGCTTGGGGCCGTGCTGACAGCGGGTGAGAGTGCTCAGAGCATCACCTCTGTTTTCCGCTTGCTCAGGCACTACCTTGATTCTGGTCCCAAACTCCTCCACTGCTTCTCACCATCCCTTCTGAAGGATGCCACAAGCTTCATTCCTTCAAGTGTGCCGTTAGCATCGGTCCTCTTCCTGGCAGCTGAATTTCTTGGCATGCCCTCAAAATAGGCTACAAATGCCCATTTTTATTGTATTGAGGTTGCACAGTCTCTGCCACCACCTTCTTCCACTTCTCACCTGGGCTGGCCCAGAGCCCTGACCTGTGAGCAGGAGAACCAGGACTCCAATCCCAGTGCCACACACCGCACTTCCACAAAGGACATTTTAACTCTTGCATTTTCTTAGACTCTTACCTGTCCTTTTTTCTACTCTGCGGCTTCAAGTCTTGCTCTCCCACCTTCCCGCAGCTCTTCCCACATCCCTGTCAGCTTTGCAGAGCCCGGGGACTTTGCTTGGGTTCAAGTTAGAACAGGGTCGGGCTCTGTGCTTAGCACGTGCCCTAGACTGCTGCCTCAGCGTTTTGCATGCCGCATAGGATTTTATTGTATTGCTTTAATGGGAAGTCATGCAGCTCTGAACCCCAAATACACAGCTTTGTAAGAGTAGTGGCTGGAAGAATCCGCAGATAATTCAGTCCTGCCTCTCTTAAGTGAAATAGGATGTTAATACAATACAGTGGAGAATCGCTAATACAATCCTATTTTTATACTAGCACTTTCATGTCATATTAGAAGAAGATTCGACTTTTAGATCTTTTTTAGCAATTTAGCACAGTGAGGATTTCATTATACTGACAGAACTATTGACAAAAAGAAACACATTAGAATTGTGAGGATAATGGTCCTTGGGAAGAGGAAGTTTTGCAAGGCTTTTCATTTAAGTCTGGACAAAGTAACAGGCACTGTGCTGTGGGGAATAATCCTGCATTAGCAAAGGGGTGGACTAGATGACCTTTTAAGTCTTGTCACAGACTAATAGAAGTCGGAGATGGAAGAGACTTTTAGGTCACATCAAACGCTTCTTCCAACCCAGCGCAAGATTATTTCTTGATATATTTGATGGTGTTTTTTTCCACTTCTAAAACTTCCACGTCATGAAGCTTTTTCTCCTAAGGGGTCGTCTTCACGCTATTTCACCCAGTAAGCGTGCGCTTAACTTTGCGCGCTATCATTAATTCCCCTGAATTGAAGTCTCTGCAGGATTTAACAACTTTAATTGGATTACTCACAGCCTGCAAAGTTAAGCACCTGCATAAGGCTTTGCAAGAGGGAGGTTTAACAGATCTTAGCATTAAGTTCTTCTCACTTTTCCACCTTAATCTTGATTTTGCTTCACAGTCCTCTCACCTTTCCCTTGTCTGGCTCAGCTCAGTCTCTCCTCTCCCCTCCTCCTGACACAGAGACAGTTCTCACCTTCCCTGACGTCGGTGGTTCAGACCACGCAAACCTCTCGTCACCAGGACCGACTGTGACTCCGCAGGCATGCGAGAGATGGAGAACCGCGTCACCACCAGTGGCATGGCTTCTGGCACCAGGTCTAAATCGGGTTTGCTCTTGCTGCACCGAACAATTAAAGCACTTAACCCCTCCCCATCTCCACCTGCTTTGGAACAAGATGAGAAGAAAGCGTGGGGATGCAGCCCGGGATGGTGGCACCACCCAGCAGGCAATCTGGCGAGGTGGTGAACCTCGCTCGCGACAAGAGGAGGAGAAACTTTCCCGTTCCATCTGCTCCCAGCCTTCTCGACTAGGTACCCACTTTCCACACTGAGAGCAGATGTTCCTGCTGGAAATAGGCTTCCCTTCTGAAGTTGGAGCCATCACTTTGCATTAGAGCCTGCAAGCCTGCTTTCTGCCTTATAGTGCTTTCCCTGCTGACAGGGTGTGAGGCACAAAACATTTTAAATGAAGATCTTTACAATTGTGAACATGCTGCAATAAATATTAATGCTAACTTGTTAAATGGCGAATCAGCAATTTATATAATGGCTGGGGATGCCTCTCCTTAAGTGACACAGGGTGGTTTGCTGTTGCTCTGTGTTTCCCGGACGTGGTTCACCTTTTGCCTTTTGGAGAGGGGTGTTGCATGTTCTCCTGCTGCCCAGGGGACACGGTCCCTGATTATGTCACACCACATTTGACATCCTAGGGACTGCTGCACTAGTGGTTTGCAGGGAGGGCTTGAAGCCTAAGCTTCAGCTGGCTCCAGCGTAATGCCAGGTGTGCTGGGTGTTCCTCTCTATGAACCATTCGCAGGTGCCCAAGGGCTGCCCTGCAAAGCCCATTTCAGCTTAGTGTCTCAGACAGATTTGCAGCCCAGGTTCCCTCTTCCCCTGTTTAATCATCTCTAAGGGAGAGATGAGACCCCCACATACCATGGTGCTGGGCAGTGTGGATGAATGCTGGTAGAGTTGTCTTGATTGTGGAATAAAAGGCAAGTCAGAAGCACGACCTAATACTGTTGATTAACATATTACATTAATATGATGGAGATCTGAATAGGCAGATCAAAGCAAATGCTCAGGTTCTGCTGTTTCCCTGGTGAGCTGGGGGTTGTAAATAGAGCTTGACCAGGCTCCAGCCCAGCTCTCCAGCTCCCTTGCTTCCCAAACAGCCTTGTATTGTCCAGGCAGGAGGTGGATTTTCAGCACAGACAAAAGCAAGACAAGTCTCCTTTTTCAGATTTTAAGCTTGAGTTCATCCAGAGGAGACAATTTACTTCTCTTTGTTGTTTCCAGCATCATTCATCCCTTCTGTTTGTGCTCTGTAGAAGCTGAGCCTGGGATATCATCTGAAAGAAGTTTCTCTTTCGGGATCTTTGATGTTAGGTTTGTTATATGTATATTTGAAAAGTACTTCTGCGATGACAAAGCTCAGTGCTACTCCTGCTGGGCTGATGTGTGTGTGAACTGCACCAGTGAGTGGCAGTGATTAATCCAACAGCACCATGTGCTTTTGCTGCCGAATGACTTGCAGCGTGGACAAAGCAGCAGCGTGTTGGATTTAAATTGGTGACAAAGGCGATGGAGTAATTTTTCTAGTCCTCAGGGGTGGAGTTTTTGTCGGGCACTGGTGTGAACCTCACAATCTGTCAGGCTTCCCCGGCTGCAGTGTGAGGAGGGGTGTCCTGCCCAGGCTGTTGGGGATGGGCTCCTGGCTCTCTTTTGCCAGGGGGACTTCCAGCTTCCAGCCCTCAGTGCCCAGTGGAGCCTGTTCAGCCAAGGCATGTGAAATTCATCCCCAGGGTCTGCTCTGCAGCACCCCAGGTGAGCCTATGGTCTGAGCCATGAGGATGGGTTGACTTGTTGCACATCATACTGGTTTCAAAAAAAGCCTCCACCTCCTCTGCAGGTAGTTACCCCCAACCAGAACGGCTTGTTTGATGCCTGGATCTAAACCATCACTCAGATGCCTGCCTTGCAGTGCACAGCTGGATCACTTGAAGGCTCCTGCCGAGGTGCCTTTGACTCCAGGTTTGCTCTTTAGCACCTTCCAACCCGTGAGCAGAGCTGGAGGGTGAATGTGATAGCCCAGCTCAGGAGTGAGCTTCACACTCAGCTTCCAGCACCAGTCAGCAGCAGACACTGGGGAGCAGGTCTCGGAAGCAAGGACTGAGCTTTCCCATGGCAGAGCCTGCTGGTTTCCAGCAGCAAGGGGCACAGGGATGTCCCAAGCCAGGGATGGCAGCCAGGCTGCTGAGCTTGGTGGCCAGCAGATCTCCTTCCTTGTTTGTATGTTCAGTCTCTTTTGAAGCAGCTTGTGCTCTTGGCTACCACAACATCTGGTGGTAATAAATGGTACCATATAATTGCGTTCTGCATGGAAAAGGGTTTCCTTTTTTTAATTTCCTTTTTTTTTTTCAGCTTAAATTTACTACCTAACAATTTCATATGCCTGAGGATGGGTTGGGAATGTCATTGTGGCACTGGTGGTAATTTGCAGGGTGTTAATTTTGCCACTGCCTGTGGTGTTGTGCAAGACCCGATGCCCACAGGGATGTGCTGACTGCACTGAGAGGGCTGAGGTGACCCGGCGCGTGGCCCTGCCAGCATCTGCATCCCTGTTAGATGGGGCTGAGATCTGGTGTTGTTTGCTAGATGCTACATAAATAAAATCCAGATCTGTCACATTTGCTGATAATTGGTTTGCAAGGGCTGCTTGTTTGAATTGTGGAGTTCTCACAGAAATGGCTGACCTTTGGCAGTGCTAATGTTTCCCGAGCAATCCCCAAAGCTCCCTGCTTCCCTTGCTCCTGCTGAGAAAACCTGCTGAGAGGAGCTGCTCCCCTGGTCTCCCATGCTTTCTCCCCCTGCTCTCAGCAACTCTTCCACCACATGTGACAGGAAAGCTGCTTCATCACAACGGGTTAATTAATGAGCAGCAAAAGTCCTGTGCTCAGAGTTGTTAAGAAAGGGCAAGTGAAGCAAAACACCAGCTCTTTTGGTGGCTTCTGACCTGTTTCCAAGGCAGCATTCAGGGCACTGGCACGTCCACAGATGCTTCCCAAGCCGGGCTCTGTCCTGGAGAGAAGCAAACACTTCCCTGCAGGAGAAAATCCTGGCATGGCTTGGATGGTGATTTGCAAAGGATCCTGATGTGACTGGCAGCGAGGACAGTGCTCTGCTCCATCACTTCTCAGCCTTACGGCCAAGCCAGCTGCACCACTCAGCACGGGGACTGGGGCTTGCTGCCTTCGGAGCAGCCCAGCGAGCCATAAACTCTTTTTTTGTGCTCCAGCACCAGCACCAAGCTGTATTTTGCAGGTTTAGTTTTTTCTGCTGGTTCAGCTGCTTGACCTGGCTCAGCATCCCCCCAACCAAGCACTGGTGTTGGGCCAGGGCAGGGTGACGTGGCTGGGGTGAGGATGGAAGCAGGACAGCACCCTAAAACTGTTCCACAGGGAGCTGCCTGCAGCTCAGCAGGATTTATGCTATTTCCCTAGCAGGGTGCTTAGCTATTCCTTTCCCATCCATCCTCGCAGCATCCCTTCTTATTATTTCTTTATTCGTATTGATTTTAGTTCATTGGAACCTGAAACGCTTGGTGTGCAATTTGCTGGAATCTGTTTCTCCCTTCTGTGTGGTTCTTGGTGTGAACCTCAAAAAAAAAAATCCCCCCTGGAGGAGGGTGAGGGGGGTCAAGCCCCCCGTGCCAGCCCACCCACTGCTGGTGCTGCCCTGGCAGGGCTGCTCCCCTTCAGCCCTGCTCATCCTCACACAGTGCCTCTGGGTTCTGCTGCTGGCGGGGAGTTTTGGGTGACGCACGCTCAGCCCCTGCTATTTGTGCTCTCAGTTACCCGCTTAACCATGGTGATTTACATGGCAACCCGATGAGGCCTGGCATTTCGGTGCCTTTATGCATTAAGCAGCATCAGCTCCCATGTAATTTAATTGTCTGTGTTTTAAACATAAATCAGCAAACTGTGGGCTGGAGCACAGCAAACTCCTTGCCGGGCATGGAAGCTGCTCCTGCTGACTGCCCCCCTGGTGAGATGTGGCTTGTCCTGGTGTCCCTGTTCCCCCGGGATCTGCTGTGTAGAAAATTTAGGCTGTGGGTGTTTCACTTGGATGAGCCTCTCCTTTGGGGTTCCCAGTTTAGGTCGTATAAGTCAGGCTGGAGCCAGGAGTCCTGCAAATGGTGGAATCAGCGAGGTCCGGTTCCCTCATCCCCCGCTTGGAGCAAGGTCTACAGACAGGGCTGGGACCCCCAAAAGCTCCCAGGAATGTGATTCCGTGAGGCCTCCCCTTCCAGTCAACTTTGTCTGAAATTGGGCAAAGGGCTCAGAATTCATTAGGCACTGTGACTAATAGTTGTGACTCAAGCAGCCTCATTTCCTGAGGAAATTGGGCTAAACCCCAGTGCGTGCGTATTTTCCGCCCCATCAGACCTTCCGGGATACGGTCTCGCAGAGAGCTGGTCCCCAGCAAGGCTTTGATCCCCCAGAGCCAAGCGTCTGGGCGGGTGGTGAAAGGGTTTCTGGGTTTTGCTCCCCTTTCTTTGTGCAGCAGCTCCCTGGTATGAATAGGGCGAGAGAGCTCACGCCCGCCAGCCCCAGGGATGTGGGGCAGGGGATAATGTGCTAACAGTGTGGGAACGGGAACCAGGACGTGCTAATAGGACAGGGAAGCCTCTTCCCCATCCCTCCCCTTCTTGTAGCCTTCCTGACACCAGGGGATTTCTGCCGCCGCATTCCCACCGCCGCAGCTGTGTCCCTGCTAGCGATGGTGGGAAGCGTGCGCCAAGATCCTCGAGGGCGGTTGGCCCTGTTCTCCTTCCACCCCCAGCAGGCAGCCTCTGCGCTGGCCAAGGCCACTAGCTCCCGTCATGGCCATGGCCAGGGCTGGGCTGCATCTCCCGGCCAGGTCTGCGGGCTGCAGGGAGGCAGATGAGGCGATGCCCCCCGTGCTGGGCAGATCACAGCTGCAGGCTGAGCGAGCCAAGGTGATGCTTTTCCCAGACCTCCTGCTGCCCATCCCACTGTCCCCTGCCTGTCCTGCCTTGCTGTGTCCCCCTCAGGGGCTGCAAAGGTGGGAGGGGGTGCTGAAGCTGCTTGTGTGGCCACCCCAGCAGCTCCCTTCGCTTCTCTCGTGTTCCCTGGAGCACTTCCCACACCCCTGGCTGGCCGCCTCCAGCCAGCACACGGGAGCAGCAGATGTCGGTGCAGTGAACGCACGTGTGTTTCATCTTGGCTAAATGTTTTGCCCTTCTTTTGCACTCCTCTGCAAAGCATTTTGCAGGCTCTCTGGAGTGTACAAATCCTCCCATGCAGGGTAAATCAAGGACCAGAGGGAGGTAAAAAATAACTTCGGCAAAATATAAACCTCACACTGCCAGGTCTTTGCCAAATGTGAGCTACAGTACAGGTTGTATTTCTCCTAGGTTGGAGCTACAGCAGTAAGGAGCTTCCTTAGAGCAGCTTTCTGTAAGCCTTTTTGTATGCAAGCGCTCCTTGTAGTGTAAAGCATCTTCCCAGCAGCAGTTATCTCCTGCAGCAGTACCACATCCACACAGACTTTCCAGGGTGGGAAGGGGCTGGAAGGGTCACACGGCAGTCCAGGCAGGAGCAGCCTCCTAGACAGGGCTATCTCCGTGTGGAGCCTGGCTCTGCAGGCAACAGGAGCTCTGCTGCCTGGGCTTGGGAGGAGAGGTGTGTGGAGCTGATTACCATAGTTAATTCAGCTCTGTGATTTTTGCCTGAGGGGGCTGGTATTTCGGGGATGCAGCAGGTGAGGCAGGGTGAACCAGGCTGTGACCTGCAGGCATCCGCACAAACATGTTAGTGGGCTGGGGCCAGGAGGGCACAGGGTAGCTTGGAGCAATTTATTCCCTTAACTACATTCACAGTCTGCAGGTTCAAACGGGTAGTTACTTATTTTAGTGTGCTGGTTTTATGCCCATGGAGACACCCGTGTTCTGTCCTGAACGTATAGATCAGTGTGGGAGTATTGTGGCTTGCGTCGAGCAGAGTGACCCCGTCTTCCAGGATGGGCTGGAGGTGACTTCTGTGCCTGAGAACAGACCTGTGCTGCAAAACCTTTTCTTGCTGTGGTTCTGCTCTTCATGGCTGGTGCCATTTGACTCCCTCTTCAGTGGAACCCAAGTGGCTTCTCCCCCTCCTCAGCAGAAGAGCAACGGGAAGGCAATGCAAACTGGAGCTGCTTCGCACCCCGAGGCAGACGGGGCTCTGATGGGGAACAGGGTGTATGCTGGGCAGCTGGCCATGGCCAGGCAGGGTCCTGCTGGGTCATGTGGGCTCAAGACACTCACTTACAGCAGAAGGATTATTTCTGCTGGCTGCAGGGCTGGAGTCCTTGCAGCCTAGTGGAGCCCCTTTTACGGCAGAAGAGATGAGTGTCAGTCTCTTCTTCCAAGTAACAAGTGATAGGACAAGAGGAAGTGGCCTCAAGTTTGGACATTAGGAAAGAATTCTTCACCAGAAGGGTTGTCAGGCATTGGAAGAAGCTGCCCAGGGAAGTGGTGGGGTCCCCATCCCTGGAGGTATTTAAAAGACGTGTGGATGTGGTGCTGAGGGACATGGCTTAGTGGAGATATGGCAGAGCTGCGTTAATGGTTGGACTTGATGATCTTAAAGGTCTTTTCCAACCTAAATGATTCTATGATTCTAGTAGCACTGAGTTTGTACAGACGCTAGTGGCTCTGGATGATGGAAGAGTGATCTAGAAACTGCACCCCTCCGACAGACACAAGCTGCAGTTGTACTTATACCAGGTCATGCTCGGGCTTGGCTGCTGCCGAGGGATGTTGTGAGCTTGCTCCGAGCTCTGACGTGCACCCTCTTTGTCTGGCTGCCCACCTGGATCAGAACCATCTCCCAGCTGCAGCCTTTGCTGTTCACGGCAGCGCCCCGTGCAACGTGCGGGACCGTGGGGAGGGTGGTGATAGCAGCCCTGTACCCGGCCCAGCCACCACCCGTGGTCCAGTGCTGCTTGATGCCTGGTGGGGGAAGGCACTAGGCAGGCTCACTGCCTTTCTCATCAAGAAGCTCCTGTATAATTTACGAGGAGCCTCTGCTCTATGAATATTTCTCATAATGAGCGTCGGGCTCACTTTCACACTTTTCCTCTGCTGTGTTTGTTTTATTTTGTTTGCTTTTATCATGGGAGATCCAGTCTTTGCCTACTACCTAGTTTTCCTCTTCCCTCCTGTGCTGCGGTGCTCCCATCCCTGGTAGTGTCCCTGCCCCTTTGTTGGCTCCTTCCAGAGGTTGGAGCCCACCTCGCTACTGCTCGGGCAGCTTGGGTCAGGGAGAAAACAAAGGGAAACAAAGAATCCCTCTTCAAAAGGCTGGGGAGGAAGGCAGGTGGCCAGTGAGCGTTGGGGCGGGAAGACAAAGAGCTGGGAACAATGGGAGCTCCGTGAAGCGCAAACACTCGCCCCTCGTATTATCCACTCATCGCCCAGAAGAGTCGCACGCTGGGGCTGAACTCTGCATCCTCAGAGTCAGAACAGGGGAGGAAGGGCTGGGGGTAAAGAATGGGGTGCTCAGAGCGCAGGACTTTGGGGTGATTATCAGCTGGGCTCCTCCGGGTGCAGACACGTGCACAGGAACAGTCTCAGCCACATGAGTGCTGAGGCCATCTCCGGAGGTAGCTGGAGAAAGCTACAGGATGCAAGGATGGGGCTAACCCTGATGACCAGAAGTTCAGCAGCAAAGCTGAGGCAAGGGCTCCTTGGGGGCAGCTCGTGGTTCCCATGAGGGTGCTTTTAGCTCCTGGTGGCTCTTAAGTGGTGTTAGTGGATGCTTGCAACCTCAGTCCCCAGCGAGAGGAATCAAGGTGCACCTCTGGTGTTGCACTTGGAAATCATTCCGAGTGTCTCCTGTCCTCAGAGGGACCATGCTAAGCTGCTTTTAAGATGGAGAAATGCGTGCCTTTTGAAAAATGACACTGTCAAGAACAACGTAGAGGAAAATAAACCTCTTAGGCAGATGAATTCAGCAGGCCAGGTATTGGCTGCCAACAAATACAGAGCTAATGACTAGATTCTTGTCATGTACCAGGCATAACTATTCCAGGGACCTGCCAGTAAGCGGATAGAGGGCAGGGGCAAGTTTTATCTTAGCACACTCATATTCAAAGGTGCTACTTTGTGATTATGTCATTTTCTCCAGCTTTTTCCATTCATCTGTCTCTGTGATGAGCATCTGTTTGTGTCAGAACAAGGGCTTGTTGATTGCACTTGAGCTGAGATGCTTTGACCTGCACTTCACGATGCACAAAGGCTTTTCTCTATGATGATTAGCTCTGTGGTGCAATATTAAGGCTCTTTCTTCCTCCTGACGTACCTTTTACAGAGTCTGTTAGGTGGGAAGCTTCAAAGAGCTTGCTGGAGGGTCCTGCTGCTGCCCAACTCAGATCTGCTGCTGCCCTTGTTCATCCCGGAGCAGGAAACTATCCAGTACATGAGGACCACCAGAAATGTGCAGAGAGAGAAGAGGCACAGGGAAAGGTTATCACGTGGACCTACATACCACAGACTGTGAAGTGCTGTTCTTGGTGAGATTAGACATGAGAACAGGGTCACCTCCATCTCTCTGCATGTTCTCTGCTGCTCTCCTCCGTCCTGCAAAACAGCAACTGTTGGTCCTTGTCAGTGCTGAATTAGCTGGGGAAGAAACCCAGAAGCTTCCAGGCTGTGATGGTAAACTGTTCAGTGGTTGAAGGTCTTTAAGAGCTATTTCATGGACTCTCCTATAGATGGAGATAGTATTTTTCCTACATGCAAAAAAACTTGTTTTCACATTGTTTGGGTCTCCAGCTTTCTGGAAACATTTGGGACGTGTCTTGCATGGTCTCTAAGAGCTTTGGGCTTTCCCATTGTCATCTTAGCTCCTGGTGCCACCTGAACCAGAACACAAGGTCTCCATGGGCTGAAGTCCCACTGGGCAAAACCGCTTGCTGGAGCTAGACTTGAGCTTCAGCACAGCTTTTGGACTTGCATAGCTTCCAGAGCAGACGTGCAGGCACAGTGACCTCTCAGGGACCACTTCTCCCCCATCACATATGTATGAGCAGAGAATTAATCTCTTTTCTTCTTGACTCTTTTGGTAGAATCTGAGAAAGAGGGCCTTCCCCACCGCTCTCTTTTCTTTGATAATTAAATAAATAAATAGAACCCTTGAGCAAATGAAATGTCATTTCACATTCAGGCAAATACATTTGGGTTAGAAATCTAGGTCAGAATGTAAATTATCTTTCTGCCTTCTTGAAGGTGAAGTCCCTGAAATGATCTCGATTTAACTGAAATTGGGGATTTCCCAGTTTTTGCAAGCACTTTATTTTCCTTCTAATGAATACAAGGAAAAAAACTTCCCTGAAACTGCCAGGGGATACAATCTATCTTGAATGGCTATAATTCGTATAATAAAATAAACCTTAACAATAAATGTCTTATGCTCTTCGAGCCTCTATTTTAAGCACAACATGTAGGGTGTTAAATTTGGTGGAAAATCTGACCAGAAGTCAGAAAATCAATTATATTTTTTTCAAAATTGCTGCCTGACAAAGAGGCCTTTATTTTAGTGCCAAAGAGAAGAGGGACCCAAGGATGGTCCCCGCACGGGGCCAGGGATGCAGCTGGGCACAGCGCATCTCCCGGTGCTGGCGGCACCTCCCTGTGCTGAGGCACGAGGACCAGGGCCAAGTGCATGGAAAGGTGGAGTGAGAGGGATTTTTTTTTCCCCAGTGCCATTTTCCCATCCCCTGGACGTTGCTTTCCCCTTGCCTTGCTGAAGAGGTCCCAGCCTGCCCAGCTCAGCTGGACATGAACTACTGGTGGAAGCTGCGGCAGAGACAGGGATGCCCTGCATGGGGGGGAAGACATGAATTCAGTCTTATATTTGATAGGAAAAGAAAAACTTCCAGTATTACACTGGGATTATGACCATTTGTACAGCAAAAACTACATTTTTTTGGAAAGTACAACCAGGAACATGAGCTGCAATCGTTTCTGAGGGATTCAGTGGCAGGAGCTCTCTGCTCTCACTGCCCCCTCCCTTCTCTTATTCAGGGAATTAAATCCTTGAGTGTTTCTATTTACCACACAGTCAGTGTTTGTTTGTCTCAGTGTTCACATTTCCTTTCTTTTTTGTCTTTAATCAGCTGCAATTATTCAGTTATATTCATGGATAGCACTAAAATAAAAATAGGTACATTATGAATATTAAACTGCTGCAAACAAAGCCCTGAATTAGATGATTTGTGTGCTCTGTGTACATAGGTTTTTCTGCTTGGAGTATACAGTGAGCCATATATTTTTCCCCTTCCTTTCTCTTTCACTTTCTATCTGCACAGGATGAGAAGCAGTGTGAGCCCTAGAGGGAAGGGAGATGGGGAAATTCTGAGTGCCCTTGGAGCATCACTGTGAGGTGCTACTCACAATGGAGTCTGCAGAAGGGAGCCTGCACAGATGATTGCACATCTGGATTGCAACTGGGAGAGCAAGGCCAATGGGGAAGTGTCTTCTGCTGCTCTTCCCAGAGAGGGGCCACCTCAATTAGCCCCAGTGCCCAAGACCTGTCCAGAGGTGAGAGGGCTCCCTAGCCTCCCGAATCCATGGCAGAGAGGTCAGACCCTCATCATCCTTCCTGCATTTTCAGTGAGTCTGATTTTGAGGGTCCTCTCACAACCGGGTCCTTCAGTGTGGTTGTCCATGAGGAGCTTACATCATCTGTGGCTTTGGGTATCTGTAGAATATGGGGTTACACAGGGCAGCAGGTTTTTTGCCCTAGATCACTAGAAAACAGTGAGATACCTGCAACTGGGATTTTGGAGATTTGGGATCTCTCCATGCTGCCATGATGCATACCACCACCTATTCCCCTTTGTTGGCTGGACTGGGGAGAAGCTGGACCCGCCTCTGTTACCTCTTGCCAGGGCTGCTGCCTTTGCTCCCATGGAAGTGCTTTTGTGGGCAAAGCCAGATTTAGGCTCTAGCTTTTTCTTTCTCTCTTTCTTGCCTCAGATTCCTCAGGGTTTGTTGAAGGGAAGCGGGGAGCCAATGCCACAGCCTGACGAACCTGCCATTGCTCATATCCTGCGTCTTGTCTGCATGACTGGTTCTTTACATTTTTAATGGTATTTTGTATTGCTTTTCTTGTACTGCTCCTGGATATTTTGCAATACGCATCTTTGTGGATGGATGCAATGAATCAATGGCGAATAATAATCTAAGTCTAGAGGGAACAGCATTTGCAAAGCAACTCGCCATTCACACTTGTTGGAAGCGTGATGAGAAATCACGAGGATAAGGCCGAGTGGAGAGAAAATGACCTGGGAGAAGGACAAGGAGGAAATCCAATCTTTGAAAATGAAAATAGATTTTTTTTTAAAGGGCTGTGTAAAATTATACGTTTAATTCTTTTCCTTTTAGCATCAAGCCTTAGACAAGATTGTGCTGTAGTATCTTCCTTGCTGTTTCTGCTGGCTGACTCTCAGGAGCTTGGGTGTCTTAGTGAATTCTTTTTCTTGGTGCTGCTGAAGGTTTCTATCTTGTTCCTTAAAGGATTGGATTTGGGAGGCTTTTAAATCACTCCAGTCATCTCGGGTGAGCGGTGACTTTGACATTTAAGCCCTGCAGGCTGTCTGAAGGGGAAGGCTGCTGTCCTTAGCTTGGCTCTGCACAGCCCTCAACACAAGCTCATTCCCAAGGCTGCACCTCCTGCCACCGTTGCCCCTTGAGCTGAAGATGGACTGTGCCTCTCAGGCTGCTGTGCCCTGATGAATGTTCCTGGTGTAAATAAAATCTGCTACAGGGGCTTGAGCTGGTGTCCATGTTTGTCCCTGCTCCCTCCTGCTGCCCACTCTACAGCTGGGACGAATTGTCTCAATCTATCACAATTACAAAGACACTTGAACTAAATAACTTCGTAAAGATCTTCTGGCAAAATTCATTGGTTTGAGACTTTAGAAATGGATTTTATTTACAGTGTCCAGAGCATCATAGGGAAGAGGTGAGCTGGGTTGTGACCATGATGGAGAGCAGCCCAGCCCCACCTCGCATGCAGCCTGCACGCTGTCCCCACAGCCCTCACCGCCTGCAAGTCTTCATGAAAGGGTATCAAAAAACATAGCAGTACATCCAGGATTGCAGAGGGATGTTTAACCCCACCTTTGCTGGGAATAAAGGGACAGGAGGGATCTTATGTCTTAGGGGAATTTGATGGTGGTGCCTGTATCCTGGGTAAAGTTTTCCGCATCTCTTTCCTGTCCATGGGACTACCCATATCCCATTTTCAAAACTAATGTTAGCATCTGGGGCTTGCCAGAGATACAATCGAGTTACAGCAGCATAACAAATTACCCCCTGTCAGCTGAACCTTGATAGCCCAGTACGGATGTGCTCTTCCTCTGTGATCTTTCACTGGCATTTAAACTAAGCTGTTTTAAAGATTTAAGAGCAGTCATAACAGGTCATAGCAAAGGGCTGGCCAGCCTGAGCTGCTGGCCCTGGGATGGGCTTTGGCCGAAGCCCTGGGAAGCGTGTAGGAAGAGGCAAACCTGCCCTGTTGCCTCTCCGAGGGCTCTTGCCGCCCCCAGCACTGTGGTGGGGCTGGAGGAGCTGGGACAGGATGGGATGGGGCGGGACGGGATGCCTCAGCCCACAAGGGAATTTTCTCCTACTCATTTCCTTTCTTTTCTTGAACTCATGTAAATTTTTGTCATCTGCAAAATCCTGTGGCAAGATATTTCCAAGCTTAACCCCATGTTGGGCTTGGGGAAGTTTTGTGATTCCGTGTTTTTTCTGTTCAATGGATCATTTCTACCGTGGTTTGGGGTGTACGCACGCGACAGCTGCTGTGCTCCTGTGCCCCAGCCTGTCTCTCTGAGCTCAGCAGGGCTGAGGCTCCTAAATCCCACACATGTGGGTACCTACACCCTGTGCATCCCAGGAAGCTTACACAGAGGGTTAGGAGCAGCCAGCACCCAGCGGGTACAGTGAGATGCCCATTCCCTTCCCACCACGTGTGGTTGGATGTATCACTGGATGTGCTGGGCAGAAAACACTCTGACCCTGCTCCTGCCATGTCTTTGCTGCTAAGCATCCGGGCAGAGTGGCACATGTAGGGAATAATCATTTGTTAAAAATTATGTGAGTAGTGGTAGCTGAATAAATCGTGCTTATTTAGTGGTGTCTGAGGGAATGTGCCCTGCGCGCCTGTGGCTCGTCGTTCTCTGGAAGGCAGTCATGCACGCTCTGTCGGGGATAACACTTGTTCCAAGTACTAAATGCCAATTTGGCTCCCTTCGTTCGTTCCCATTTTACTACAATTAACTGTCTCTCTGCCGAGTGTGACTGGGGTGGTGAAGCCAGGCACAGGTTGGATGCTGGCTCTGCTGTGATGGGGCTGGTCCTGCCAGGGAGCGGGCAGGGAGCGGGGGGTCCATCGCTGCTGGTGTTCCTGCAGACTGCTGCATTGGCCCTGATGGATGGACCTTCCTTCCCTTGCTAATTTAAATATGATAATCTTCGTTTAGCTACTGCATGCAAATCCCTAAATATCATAATTTTGATTGCCTCCCCGGCAGTTTAAAGGATTATATCTGGGTTATTTTTAGCCCAGATCATTTCCTTGATCTGGTTTATAGGCTATGCCCAGAAGGAGCTGTAGGTAGGTGGGCTGCAGGGAGAAGCCATGGGGGCTGAGCAGCCCAGGCCAAGGCTGTCACCCACACTGTGTGGTGTGGTCTCACCACACCCCAGTATTTCCATCTCATAGAGAGAGATGACATGCATCACTGCAGCACAGCTGGGCTTGCGGAGGTGGACTTAGTGCTGCAAAGTGGTCGCTCAGCTTTTGTTGTGTTTTGGGAAAAAACTGTCATTTTCTTCACCTCCCTCTCAGAGCAGGTTTAGGGCAGACAGGAGGTGCAGGGCACCCTTTTGCAGCTCTATCTGCCTCTTTAGCCCCTGTCCTCTCTCCTTCATCTCCAATCAGCCAGCACAAGGTCTCTGGGCTGCCTCCTCCCTCCCAGCCCGAGGAGGAACATTGTCTCCCATGCTTCAAAGGCAGCATCAGCGGCACAGCAAGCCCCCTTGCTCCTTTCACCGGGGGATTTAGCTAATGCTCTCTACAATCCATTTTGCTTCCCTGCAGCTTAGTGTGGATTTTCATCCCCATCTCATCAGCCCACTTAGGGTGTGCAGCCCTCTGCCAGCCTGGAGGCATTTTAACCCTGCCAGCAGCCTGCTCACGCGGAGGGCTCCTTAGGGGCTGAGGCAGAACCAAGGGTGCTGAGCTCTAGGCGAGCACATTGTGGAGCAACTCCAGAACCAAGAGAAGGAATTAAAAAAAACCCAACCACCTAGTCTGTTATGGCACATTTAGGCTCCAGTGACCCTGCACGTCCCTCCCTCATGCCTGCAGATCCCGCAGGGGTCCCTGGATGGAAAGCCCACGGAGGAGCAGCAGCACAGCAGCACCAGCTGAGCCATCGGTCCGAGCAATGGCTCTCAGGCTGGTGAAGCTTCCCTGGTGATGGAGCGGGAGGTCTGGATTCATCAGTCATGTCACATTACATTATGCGATGCAACGCAACAATGCATGACTGATGCAACCCAACGTTAAATGTCATAGAGCAATGGATCAGCTCAAGGCTACAGTAATTTTATGTGCCCATTTAAGCTGGTATTTAAAAAACAAACACTCATAGCAATCTGCATCACACACTACATTTTGCAAAATTGAGCAGCAAATCTGTACCAAGCAAATCATATAATTCTGTCATCTCTCAGCCTTGTGTACATATGTGTAAATACTGTACTTGGGTTTAAAATTGGTGGTCTGACTTTCCTCTCACACCACGAGCAGCACCAGAGAGGTCCTCGCAGAGCCCATGATGGGGTCTACACTCTTCAGCTGCTGCTGGAGGCAGGTACTGGGGGCACATCCCACTCTGGTGTTCACCACCACCAGCCAGGGTTACCACTCTCACCAACTGCAGACAGAGCAGCTCCTGCCACCATCCTCTCCAGGAAATCAGCCGGGCTGGTTTAGATCAGCCATTTACACTCTTAGTCTGGAAATGAAGGGTTTTGCCTAAAGCTCATTTTAGGCACGCCTGCCTGAGCTACAGCAAGTGCAGGTGCAGGGGCTGAGGTTCTGCTCCCCCTGCACAGCAGCACCCACAGCTGTCTGCAGCTGCACAGAAATTCAGTGTTTCTCTTTGCCTCATGGCCTGCAAATGCATCTGTACATCTGCCGCCCGTCCTGTCCTCTCCGTGGTGTGTGCTCTCCTGCAGGCTCAGCCTGGCCGTGTCTTTCAAAGCATCTTGATGTTTTGAGAGGGGAAGCCTCCCCTGTTGTTCTTCCTCCCAGCCTTGCGTCTGTGTGGCCTTGGACTGGCTCTGCTTGGAGAGAAAAAAAAAAATCCCTTAAGCACTTGGTTCCTCGAGCCCAAATGAGGGTAGCACTTCAACATGAGCTGCATTTTAAGCAGGTACTTAAGGGCTGTCCTGGGATGCTTTCCCAGATCAGACCAGGGCAGACCTCTCCAGAGCAGAGACCATTCCTCCTTTTAATGGCCAGAGCAACAATAATGGTAATTAACATCTCCCCAGCCTGTCATTGCACTGTCAGATTTTATGACCAGAAGAAGTGCTTTAGTCCTTTTGCCTTGTCGCACTCCTCTCCCGTGTCCCCACGCTGGGACAGGAGGGCAGCGGCTCTGAGCATGGGTTCCCAGCCTGCTTAACCTGCTGGGCAGTGATCCAGTGGGAGGAAATGCCCCTTTTCCTTAAAGAAGCAAAAAGAAGAACTAAAAATCAACCTGACCCAAAGGAGCAGAGCCCACACTGCAGCACGGGCAGGTTTGCCCGTACACGTGGGTGTTTTCTGGGGGCGGGTGCTGAGAAGGTGTCATTGGCATCGATCCACTGGAGTCTCTGCTCACCCCATCCCCGGCAGCTCTCACAGGTTTGGTGTTCGTGGTGCTTTGCAGGGCTCGTGTGTCTGTGTTTGCAAACAGAGCATCCCCTTTCCCATAAAAAACTCTCTGTTGAGATCTGGAAGGGAGCAGACCTGGGAGAGCATGAACTTTCCCATCCAAAAACCCCTTCTCTGAGGCTGGACATTCCCAAAGCACTGTGGCTCGGGCAGGAGAGCTCACCACAACACAAACCAGAGCAAGTGGCAGAGACCGTGGCCAGGCTGGGTGCAGATGCTGCTCCGCACTCTGCCTGCTGAGCTGGGATCCCATGTTTACACTCACGGTCGTCGCTGCACAGACCTTTCCAAGGCGGTCTGTGTTTTGCAGCATTTGCTAATATTGCTGTGTCGAGACAGGTTGGGTTTGTTTTTCTTTTCCCTTTAATTTCTTACTGGCAGCGTGCAGCCAGGTACGGATCCGGAGCAGAACTGGAGTGAGCCATTTCGGAGAGGCTTTACGACAGCCGGCAGCACAGCCAGACAATGTAGCTGTCTGCAGGGTGTGTGCTCAGCAAACCCATCTCCAGGGCTCTGGAGGTGGGTGAAAACAGGTAGATGCTTGGAGCCTCGGAAGTCTGTTTTTACATCTTGAATCAGAAACATGCAATGAAAAATTCGTATTTTGGTTCAGATCTTATTTTTGGCTCGAGATCAGAAAAAAAATAATGTTAAGTGGGGAATCTAATGTGCATTTATATTTGCGTAACTTGCTAGCAGTGGAACTGCTTTGTGTCTTATACAGCTCATGCCAAAGTGAAGGATTTGCTCTTTCATTTTCAGCCTGGGGTGAAATTTTACAGTTGAGATTATAGGATCCTGAAAATAATTGTTGCCCCAACCTTAACTCTTACATTATAAATGAGGATGCATCATACTCGGCATGACTGGGAATTACAGAAATTAAGGATGAAAAAGACCTCGTCTTCCAGCCAGTGTAGATTATTTTGTACAGTGTGTTTGATTTTTTTGAAGTATTCTTTCCCTTGCAGACGATGGCCATTTTCCTCACAGAGCAGTGCTGCTAATGAACGCCTCCATTTCAAGTGAGACTCAACGGCAGTGTCCTCACACTGCTCTTCTCCAAAAAGGGAAAAAGATGTTTCTTTACCCTGCCCTGATATTCTTCTGGCCCATAGAGTTCAGAAGTATTCCAGGCTGAGGTTTGGATTACCAGGGATAACTGGATACTAGGGCTGCCAGCAGGCAGCTGGCTGGGCAGTCACTGCCAGTGCCCTGGAAGCAGGAGGTGCTGGTACCTGGGTAGGCACCGTGCACTGACGGAAGCACATGACCCTGGGAATAGGGAGGCTCTGGCTCCATCCCCACCAGCGACCTCCTAAACCTCCTTCTCCTTGCCCCGTCCCTTCTTGCCTTGCTGCCCTCCCTCTGCCATCCCCATGTCCTGGGCTGGAGGTGGCAGTGCTGGTGCCATCCATGCTGGGTACCCACCATCCTGCTGGGGCAGTGTGAGTGGAGAGGATGGGTACAGTGCCACAACTCTACTGACATTGTTTTTCTCCCTAAGCCCATCAGGCCAAATTTCTGTGGTGGAATGAATAACTGAAAGCTGTAAAAGGGAAGTTTTCTTTCTGTGCTTTCTTTTTCTCCCTCTTTGCCCGTCCAGGCTGGCTCCTTTCCACCCTCCTTCCACTTCTCTTTGTTGTTGCTAAAAAGATTAAACTTGTTTGACCAGGTTCTGAGTCAGCACAGTTGTAAGGGGAAGATGAATGAGGCTCTTTAACCCTGCTTATCCCTCAGAATGCCCTCCTCATGGGAAGAAACACACACACCTATGCTCCGGGAAACATCGGTTTTAATGTTCCTTTTATTTTTAAGTCATTCTTTCCCCCAGTCTTATTTCTACTTCTGTCAGATAATGGGGCTGCTCTCACTCCTGCTGCTCTCTGTACTGAACCTTTCTCTGCTTTTCCATGCTGAAAGGGCTCTCCCTTTCTTCTGGATCTTCTGCAGTAAGCCAGAGCAGGATGCGTGATCCTGAAAGGGCAAAGCAGCTCTGTTCTCTTTTGTCCCCAAAACCTTTCGCCTCTCAACCCAACTCTCACATCTTGATCCTTTTTTCCTCAGTCCTCAGAGGAGGCTGCTTTCAAAACACTTTTATCCCAGTAGTAAAAATCGGAAGTGTGAAGAGGAATCTGAAAGATGATGCAAGGATATGGGGCTTATACCTGGGGAGAGCAGGTTTGGGATGCGATGGGATACTGCTGAGCGACGAGGAGAACCCTTTGGTGTACACCTCCATCTTGGCACT
This sequence comes from Todiramphus chloris collaris, assembly GCA_025345505.1. Lineage (NCBI taxonomy): Eukaryota > Metazoa > Chordata > Aves > Coraciiformes > Alcedinidae > Todiramphus > Todiramphus chloris. The sequence continues at coordinate 6,709,394 of JANVCC010000049.1, read as the reverse complement.
TGCATCTCCTCGTGAACCAGTGTGTGGTCACACTTGACCAGAAGTGTCCCATCAGTCCATTCCCCTTGGCCAGCCTCATGGCATGGCACCGAGCCCCACGCGTCCGCATCGTGCCGCTCCCGGAGGCAGCAAGCACCACCAGCACCCACTGCCTCACTTCGTGCTGCAGGCAGCATCCCACTTTACCAACACCTGGACCCGACCGAAGAGCATCTTCATGCCCGCTGAGATGGATCCCAAGGCGGAATGAAACTTCAGGGCAGGATTTCAATCCCCACCTGTGCTAATTGCTCCCGGCGTTTCTCTTTTGTTTGACAGCCTGCCCCTAAAGCCCACAGAGCTCCAGGAAATTTCTTAAGCTGAAAGCTCGGGAGAGGCAAATATTTTCCAGTTTTCTGTTTGGGAGATAAACAGAAGTAAATGGTGCATCCATAATCCTGGATTCTGCTTTACAAATGCCTTGTGGTGGTACTGTGTGTCATTCATGTAGGTGACTTTTACAGTGAAAAATCCCATTTAAGCCTGACCTTTCACGTTCTGGAACATAATAGACTGTGCAACCAAATCGCATCCTCCTGGCAGGGACACCAGTGAACTGGAATATTAGTTTTGTAAGGGGATGTTTGGATTCTGAAAATTCATTTGTCAGAAGTTGTGTTTCTAACTATGGGTCTATTAAGGGGAGCGAGCAGGGGGAGCTTCATGGGCAGGGCAGGGAAGGGTAGGGGAGTGCCCCCAGGCTCCCAACACTGTGGTTTGGTGCAGGTGAGCATCTCCTGAGGGGTGGTGATTTGAATTTGAGAACGGGTCACCTGAGAGCCCCCTCTGTAGTGATGTCTGCTTGTCTCCCAGGGAGCAGGAGGAAGAAAACACAAAGATGGAAAATGAGGTAGGAACAAGGTCTCTTGCTCTCCACAGCAAGCACTGGGCAATGATTGCCTGGAATGGGGTAAGATGGTTTGAGATGAAATGATAGTAAGATGGAAAGAAACAGGGTGAAGTGGGATGAGCTAGGGTGGGATGTGACAATATCTTGTTCTTGCTCCCCAGCAGCCACTCTCCCTCATGCCCCAGCTTGGGCTGCAGGGCAGGAGAGGCGGCTTATGCAGGTGGGCCCATTTCCAGCCCAACAATTAATTATCGTTGCTGCTTCCCTCCCGGGGCTCTGTGTGCAGCAGCTCCCCACCTCGGCTGCCGAGGCTGCTAATTCCCCCCGTTCCTGCTGGCTCGCGAGGCCGCTGTGGCTGCTACTTGAAGCATTTATGTTAATACGCTATCAGGCAGCCACATCCCATGGCTTATCATTTTCATCAAGTCTTGGTTTTACGGTTGAAAGGAATTACTTTCAAAAGACCATTACCACCTCCCTGTTTCTCATGGCCTTATGCCTACCTGCTGTTAAGCTTTTATAAAGGCATAATTTTTTTTGTGTAAAGCTCATAAAAGCTGCTACTCAAGTCCCATGCTCGAGTCCACTTCCCTCACTCGCTGCCTGGGACTCTGACTCAGGCAGCAGCGATCCTGGCTGGTGCTGCTGGGAAGCTGGGAAGCAGAGGAGAGAGCAACTGCTTCTTCCCTGGCCAACCCATAGTTCTGTGGGGCTGTGTGATGATGCCAGCACAGAGTTAGACCATGTACATTTCCAGTGAGGATGCCCCAGATCCTCTTCAGAAAGGACAAGGGGCCACGGGTACGCTTCGTCATCTCCAGACACAGCTTCAGGCAGGAGGGCAGGATGCTGGTGGCCCTGAGCCCCTCTGGTTCCATTCATCCTAAGCACAAGTGTCAGCACCTCCTTTACCTGGGGGTCCCATCTCCCCTTTGCATCTGAGCTCCTCACTGCTGTGGCAGGCAGATGGTTTCTGCCCCCTGGGCTGTGCAGTGAGCCCTGGGCTGGGGCAGGCACCAGTCTCTGGAGCCTGCCATCAGGGCATCTGCTCCTTTAGAATTCCTGCTGCATTCTCTCCTGCTTTTTTTTCTTTTTTTTTTGCTGGCAAGTTGAAAAGGAGCACGCACACTGCCTGATAGTCACTTGCCAGTAACATAAAAACTCTTATGCACCAATATATCAATCAGCGTTATGTGTCAGCCTTGACTACTGCATTCAGCTTCCATCACCCAAACAAAATCATGCTGTAGCAGTCGAGGAGGAGGCTAATACCAATGACTGAAGGCATGGCCAGGCATACAAAGCAGGGGTGGGTAGCTGGGTGGCCGAGCTGGCTGTTGGAGCTGGGGAGAAAAGCCAGAGGAGAGGCAGGGTGCAGGCAGGGATGGGGTGTGCCAAGCCCAGCCAAGCTCGTGGTGCTCATTGTCCCATGAGGACAGATGTGGTGGCCAAGGAAGGGCAAGGGTCCCCCTGCATGCTCAACACCCCTTGAAGGGCTGTGGCACCCTGTGGCTCCACACTACTCAGCAGCTGAAAGGTGCCTGTGGAACAGCCAGGGTGGCTGCTATGTGCATCTCCCCCAGCCTCTTGCCATTAGTCTTGGTGCCTGTTCCTCCTCTTTGCATCCAATTAGAATAATTGCAGCTTATTAAAAAGAGGCAATGGATTTCAAGAGGGCCTCTGTGGGCTGTCCGAAGCTCTTTGCCTTTGGACAGCTGCTCCTTGTTAGCACCTTTTGCAAGACCAGTTGCTCCTGGGCAGTGAGCTGTGCTCTGGTCCTGCCAGGGGCAAACACTGCCCTGCACGGGGCCAAGTGCCTGGGGAGCCCACGCAGGCTGTGCTGGGTCAAGCAGGCATGACTGGCAGCAAATGCTAAAGTCCAAGGTATGTTTTGGATTAAATGTGCATGAAAACTTAAACATGACTGGGATGCAACCCCGAGGCCCTTGGCAACCTGCTGATGCAATGCTCTGTGTCTGCATCCATCTGGCTTTTGGAAAGGAGAACTACAGTGGGGGGCTCCCCAGGGTCCCCCTTGCAGACCAGGAGCTGAGATGCTGTGGAGGGGCCAGCACAGCAGCACCAGAGCCCCTGCTTGGGCTGTGCCTGTGCAGGGTTTGCTGGATGCAGCCACTGGGGCAAGGCTGGTGTCATCCTGTGGCACTTCTCCTGGCTGGAATGGTGCTGATGATGGCTCTCCCTGGTGTGGCTATGCTGGGGATGGAGAGGCTGCAGTGTGGGAGGTCTCACAACAGCAAAAAGCTTTGGGCTTTACGTTTCTTTGGTTAAATATGTGAGTGGCCACTGTATCTCCTGATTATTTAATTTGACTTGGAATAAGAGGTATTTGTATTCATTTCCAGAGATGATGTACAGGCCTGATCTTAAACTGATTTAGACAGTATTGTACATCAAGAAAAATGAGAACAGGAAAATCTAATGTATAGTGGTTTTTTAAAATAGGGCACTTTACAAACCTGCACGGAATTACAAGAGATAGGCAAATGCTGTCACAAAAGTCTTCCTTAAATGACAAAAGGACATGAAGAATAGTGCTGCTCAGCAGCACAATACAAGCTCCAATAATACGATCACATGCTTCCTCTCGAGTAGTTTGTAGTACGAGAGCTTTGACAGATGTCTTCTGTCAAATCTTCTTCTAGTAGCTGAGATGTTATTGGTGTCTCCTGTGACCTTTGCCAACAGCCACTGACCTCTTAGGCAGGGAGATGGCCTCCCCAGGCCACTGCATGTCTTCTGGGCACTTTACACCTCCATGTACACACTTCAGGTCCAGACTCATCACCAAGGCTCATTTTGTGGTGGCCTTTTTGGTGGGCCAGGTACAACCCCATTATCATGCTCACTGTCTGCACAGGGGTTGGAGCATGAGCCCGGAGGTTTCTGCAGCCTGGAGTTCTCTTTGGGATGGCTTTGTTGGGGATAGCCCAGGTTTAGGAGGGTGACTGGGAGAAGTAGGCAAGTGTCAGGAGGAGCTGGGTGAGAAATTCTGCTCTGCACGTGGGGAGGCAGCACATCATCTCTTTGGACAGACAGATATATGGAGATATAGGTGCTGCTCAGCTGCACCCAGCTGCTGAGGCAGAATGTGTTTGGTGCTTGGGTGGGCTGCAAGCCATCCGCTGTCAGAGGTGACATCAGGGGCTTAATAGCAGCTTAGTGGATACTGCCATCTCTGCAAGGGCTGAAGTTAGTTATTAAAGCTGATGTGATAAAGAAGGAGAGGCTGGAGCAGGTGCCCTGGCTGGGTCAGAGCAGGCCCACACACCTTGCAGTTTGGTCACGGTAACGTTTGCTCTCATCTTCCCTCTCAAATCATTGCAGAACTCTGCTGTGAGCTGCTAGGAAACAGCTGTATTATCGGATGTGGCTGCGTGCCTGTGGGAGGGATAGTGAACTGATCTTTTCTGGGAATCTCTTAGGATCAGTGAAAACCTTTCCATGGAAGTAAATATGCATTGGATGAGGGCCATATTTTGACCTTGGCTGAATGTGAGGTTTTAATTATCAGAGCTGGCTGAATAACACACAACATTTTGCCACGAGCATTGCAATTTCCAGGAATTTATTCCAGCATTGCTTACTCCTTTTGGGCTTCGTGTTTATGAACGTACAAATAAACCTGCTCCAAAGTGGGTATTTTCACCTAAACAGCATGCTGAGGGGGCTGTGATTTTATTTACATGCTTTTTATGCTGCTTCTTTACTGTGGATATAAATACAACTTACATTACAAAATCCTTTTTCTCCAAAAAAAGATGTGTGAGATCCCAGCTCAAAGGAGTCGCAAACCTGCCGTGAGTGCTTCAGGAGGGTTTGGGGCTCAGACCTGAATTCACAGCTCTCTCATGCCTGCTCCTGTGTGGTGGGAGAAGAGAAGCCATGGCAAGTGGTGTGACTGTGCTGGGGCATGCCCTCTCCTATCCCCCATCATGACGGCAAGGCGTCTTCAAAGGTGTCCTGTTTCCTTCCCAAAGCAGCCCTGCTCAAGCCCCAGGCAGGGTGTTTCCTGGTCTGGCCCTCCAGAAAACCAGGGGAACATTGGCTGGCATGTAACTTTGAGTTTTAAGAGATGCTTTTTGCCGTTTAAATACATAATAATCAAATGGAAATGGTCTTTTGCCGACTCATGGGAGTGTTCCATCTTCAGAGTGGTATGAAGTGATTTAGCCATTAAGGTTAATGCTCGTCTTCCTGCTGTCTGTTGAAACTCTGGGCTAGGCAATGCAAATAGCTTAGCCAGTACTTTTAAAGGTCATTGTGCATGAAAAAAATAAAGATCATACACCGCTCATGGAAATGTCCTTAGTAATCACTGCTTGCTCAGGGGAGGAGGCACAAGGCATTCCTGGAGCGTTTCTCTCCTCCCACTGATAGTTTGGTGACAGGCTTTGACTTTGTGGCATCTTTAGCTGCAAGTTGGCATCCCCTTCAATACCTGTGCCTCCCTGTGCCGTTTGTTTGTTGGGTGGTGGTGGTGCTGGTAGTTACTGAACACGGGGAATGCAGACTCCAGAAGAGCTCCTCATCACCAGGGCACGCACTCCAGTGATGGGCACGGAGGGCAGTTTTCACCTTGTTTCTTCTTTGGGTTTCCTGCCGGACTCCTTTGGGTTCAGATCTTCCCTTCTTTGCCTTCCCCACAGGACGTCTTGCTCCTAATTTATCAAGAATGTAATTTTAATCCTTCTCTCCTCAGACAACTGGCTACCTCGGTGCATAATTAATTTATTAACACACTAACCTACTTTAAGGCGATAATCACTTTAGGGTCACGGCAGCTCTCAACCTGGCCTTGTGACAGGGGTTTTCAGAGAACTCAAATTCCTTAGGACTGGGAGGCGTCTGGCCAGATACCAACTGTTCATCCTCTTCCCATTGGCTGTGCTCCCTGCAGCTGCCCTTTTCCAGCTCCTGGAGCTGACCCCTGTTCCTAGCTCTGCTGCCTGCAGTGAAACTGTGGCGTGAAGGGGATCTGATGTTGCGTGGGACCAGGAGGAGCCAGTCCTTTCAGCAGTGTCCTTTAGTAGTGCCTTCCTCTTTGTCGTTCCTGAGTGGAGGTACTGGATTGTGACTTCCCTGAGGAGGAGAGGAGGGAGCGGTTGCTTTGCAGCTGCTCTGATGTGGGTGTTTAGCACCAGCTCTAATAGCCTCCTCTCTCAGAGAAGTGAACTACATCCTCCGCTCATTACTGCAGCCCTTCAGAGGAAGAGCAGAGAAAAAGAAAAGATCCTATTCATTCTCACTGTTTCCAAACAATACAAAGAGGATGAGGACTCCTGTGTTTGTAGTGAGCTTATATAAGAAATAAGCAATAAATGAGGAAATCCTGGTGACCTGCAGTGTGCCCCAAGCCCTAACGTTTCTGGTGCTTGACTGTCCATGTACAGAGCTGCAAAGTGAAATGAAAGCAGCTTTTAAAGTCTCTATTCTTCTCTTCTGCTGTGAAATTCCTGCCTCTCTTTGTTGAGTATGATCTTTGTTGGTGTTTTCTTTGTGCCTGGAGTAATTTCTGTGTTGAGAGTCTGTTGTGCCGCTTTCCCGGCGCTGCCGCGCAGCCATTGTTCATCCTGACACCGACCCTTCCTGGGAAGCGCCTGCTCCACGGCTGCCGTGCCGGCTGCCAAGCGGCTGCACCAGGCAGACGGCAGCGGTGCCTCGAGTGCCAGCGTGGCGGGACCACAGACAGGATCCTCATTCCCACTGCAATAAGCACCCGCAGGCTCTTGGGCTCCTCGGAGGCTTCGAGCGGCCAAGGGGAGTCATAAACCTTATGGGGACTGGCCATGAGCTGGGAGATTCAGAGATGGTTGTGCTTCAGGTGGAGGTGGGAGGGAGACCACCCAGCCCAGCCTGTGGCTTTCCTGGTGCTGGGCTGGAGAGATGCAGTCCTGCAAACTGTGCTCAGATCCCTGAGACTTTGTTCTATGCTGTATAGAATGGATATTAATGAATATGAATAAATGTTGATGTTAATTATCTCAACCTGCTTGAAACTCCTGAAAAGTACATGTCTGGGGCTCTGCAAGATGCAAGCTGACCTTAATTCTGCTTGCACTGAGCAGGATGTGTTGAAAGCCTGGCATGTGTGCCGGCATCTCTGCATTATTGGTCTCTCCTGGGGACAGCTGAGATAACGCTCCATGTCCATGCGAGCAGTTAAACGTGCCTTGTACATCTGTGCAAGAGCAGGGCTTGCACCTTGTATTTTAAGGCTTTTCCTCCTTCTCATCTGTAAACTTCACAGTGAGGGTAACAGATGGGGACAGCTTGGACGTTGCAGATACATTTTGATGTATGTGGGCTTGAGCCAACGTCCTACTGAAGCTGAGGGTTGTCTTCCAGTCTCTGGATCACGGGAAATGAATTAATGCAGGCTCTGGGGTCATTAGAAATACTCACCCTGTCCAAGGAGTGACGGTGTCTGGTGTGTGGCTGGAATACTCCACCATGTGAAGGCAGGCTCTAGTCCAAAGCTATGCTGAGCTGTTTCAGCCCTGATGCAACGCTGATTCTTGCAGTTTGTCAGGCCTGACTCTGGGAAGCAGATGTGGGAAGACAATGATGCGATGGAGCCGAGAAGGAGTATTCCTGGAGAAGTCTGTAGGGCTGCCTTGAGACTAAAGCCCAGGTCTGGGCAGGGCTCTTTGCTGAGCTGGCTCCTCTCCCGAGAGCGGTCTGGGTACAGTAGCGGGTGCACGCCAAGGGCTGCTCACACCAGCAAGCAGGGCTGGCCAGGTACTGCTCCTCAGTCAGCAGTGTGAGGAGGCACCCAGCTCCCGAGATGATTGACCCTCCAGAGGGATCCCTGGAGACCGAGGGTAGATCCTCCTTTGAGTTTAGCTCCACTGGGTGATGAGTTCATGCTCCCCAATATGTATGAGCCACTCTGTGCCACCAGAGATGTGGGATGCTTCCTTCTTCCTGTCACTCGCCTTGTGTGCTTTAATGTCTTGGTGTCACTCCAAGGCATTACAGCCTAGGTAAGCAACATGATTTATTCTTTTTTGTCCCTCTGCTAAAGGATGTGATGTCTCCTGGGTGTTTGGAGAGTCAGACCTGAGTTTGCACACGACTCAGCTGTGTGACTGTGAGCTGGTAGGTCATGCAGAGAGACACATCACCCTGGCTCAGGATGCTGTGGTCATCCCCAGCTTGGCTGACAGTGCCCTTGCTGTCCCCTCTGGCTCTGGGGACATGGTGCTGTGCCATGCCCATAGCAAAACCTGGCTGTATAACTTTAGGTCTCTCTGTCTGGAAGCAGAAATGGGGGATTCAGCCGTCCACTTCTCCCCTCCCTCTCCCTCATTTCCTTGGAAAAAAAGCTGCTTTAGACTTCTTTCCCTGGCTTGTCCTGCCAAGGCAGAGCTCAGCGAATTGCATCTGCCTGTCATGTCATGTTAGTGTTTGCTGTGAGCCACGCCATGACATCCCAAGCAGACTGGCGTACCATGGAAATAAAGTTGCTCTATGTGAAAATGGAAAAGTTGTTGCTTTCCAGAAAACAGGCTGGAGAACATCAGCTGCAAATGGGAAAAAAAAAAAAGAAAAGGCTTGTCTGAGTGGAAGAAGGGATAGCTTTTAAAAGGCAGACCCAGCTTCCACCAATGTCAATGGAAAGCCTTACACAAACGTTAATGGCTATGGAGTCATGCCCTAAAGCATTATATTTTTTGGGATGATGTCAAATCGTAGTATCTCAAACAAAGCTTTTGTGTTACTATAATAAGGTCTTTTTTGATTCAACTACTTAGGTTAGCTCTTTAGTGAAGTCACTTCACCTCTCCCTGCCCCTGAAAAATAGCGCTCATGAAAGCTGTGAAACTTTATCGAGTGCTTTGAGATCTATAGGTGGAGTTAGACTATTGGGGATGTATTGTTATCTCTCTCTCACTAGCAAATGATTTGAGGGAGGAAAAATGTTTGTGATTCTTTGGGCAGATTTGCAGGAAAAAAAAAGAAAAAAAGTAATTTGTCCCCTATTAAAACACTGTGAAATACTCTGACTCTGGAAGAATTTCCCTTGTGCTTTTAGAAACCCCCTGAGTTCAAAGCATCCACCCCCTGATGCTCCAGCCTAAGCTGTATCTTGTAATCTCCACTGTACCCTTTGGGAAATTTCCCCACGGCTTTGTGTACACTAGAGAGACTCTTCTACGGAAATTTTATTAAAAAAGGCATTTTTCTTTTTAAAGTAGGATTTAAATAGTAAGCTACATTCTCTCTGTCAGCAGTTCTCTCCCTTCATACATAGGGGATCCTGTTCTTGAATAGATATCACAGAAGCATACGTGCCAGATGAGATGGGTAATAAGGGCAGGTATCTGGCTGAAGCAATGGAGGATGATGGTGGAGCTGCTGCTGCCCAGCTGGTCTGTGAACGCCTGCAGTCGTCGGGCAGTGCAGTTAACCACCATCCTTGCAGGTCCTGGATGTTGGGAGAGGTGACCATGCTGAAGTGAAAGAGGAGCTCTCGCAGAGCTGCTCCACCAGCTCTGCTGTGGGAGGTCACCTCCAGCCAGCTATGGGGACAAGCACTTGCAGGCGATGAGGATGCTCGCTGTTTGCACATCTATACGTTACATCTCCACTCGAGGATGCATTTTGAAGCAGGCTGATAGTTCCGTTTCATTGCTCATGTGCAGTCCTTATGGGGAAGACACTGAAACTTGTTCAACAGTTTTCCTGAGCTGCCATCGTAATCTGATCGTGGAGGTAGCAGCAGCCGCCTGAATATTATGGATTCTTTTTGTGTTGCTCTGATAAATATTGTCTACGGGGTACGTTGCAACAAATGATACAAGTCCCAAACACAGCACTTTCAGAGGCAGTACACACAACCTGATAATCTCATTATTTGTTACTCCTACGCAATAGAAGAGCAACATCAGATCAGCCTTAGGTGTTGCTGCAATAGAAATAATTAATAAAAATCAATCTGCCACCTATAATGTCTTTAAAAAGCATTAGAGAACATGCACAAGCTAGTCTGAAATAGCTCTGCCTGCCAGGGCTGGAGCTGGGAGGAACATCTTCTGCAACTTTTCACCTGAAAAAGGAAAGAATTGTTTTGCATTCAGATTCACTTTGAATATTGTAAATATTTTACAGGAGTTTACTGGCAGAAAATGGTGAATTTTTAAGGGCTTATTTGTAAAACATGATTTTTGAGCTTTTAGGAAGAACTGTTTATACGAGGTGCTCATTCTAAGGGTTACAAGTAACGGAGCAAGGCTCAGTACTCACTGCAGAGCCTCACCTACAAGCATCCACCATCATCTTCCCATGTGTCCTGGGTTCAGTTCAGGTTAATTATCACCAGCAGCTGCTGGCCTGAGCAGTTGGGAGGAGCTGCATCTGGGAGAAGCCACAGTCGGGATAAACAACTGAGACAGCCCAGGGGATGCTTGATACCACTTTGAGTCCTGCCCCTATATAAGGGGAGGGCTGCCCTGGATGGGGGTGCCTGTTTTTAACTTGCTGCTGTGTGGCTGGAGCTGGGGAAGTGGCATCTTGAGCACAGGTAGACCTCTCCTGACTTCTATTACTTGCTTTGTCTGTCATTTCATTAGTGCTGTTGCTTTCTTCTCTATTTGTGTTGTTTTATTGAAATGCCCTTATCTCAACCCCCAGGGTCTCAGGTTTTGTTTTGTTTTTTTTTTCTTTATTTCCTTCTGATTCTTCTTCTCATCTCCCAGGAGGAGGTGTGTGTGAAGAGGGTGGGAAGTGGTAGGTGAGCATCTGCGTTGTGTTTAGCTGCCAGCAGAGGTTCAACCACAACACCATGGCAATTTGCTGAACCACAGTTTTTAATGTAGGTTAATGATTATGTTGGATTAACAATTCTAAGCGACCAGATATTGGTTCTGGACTGCTCACTTGATTTTGCCAAGTGTGGAGGGATCTACTCAACAAGGCAGGTAGGGTAAATGAGGGAGGACTTTCAAAGAATGCTTTATGGGAAGCATTTCTCAAGGTGCATGGGCTATACCTCAACTAGGGAAGAGCAATCATGGAGATAAGGCTGTGGGATGCAGAGCTGCATGGTGTTTGCCCCTGTAGCGTGAATGCCAGTTGTCCCTGGAGGAAACGTCCTGTATGTTTGGTCCAGAGTTTGATTCTGGGCTAGTCTAACTCAAGTAGGAGTGTTTCCATCAGATCTTTCCCCACCTGATGGCTCTGGGATTAGTCTCTATCCAGACCAAAGCACAGTAATGCTTTGACCTCCCTCTCATTACTAGCCCTCCACACCAGGGCTGGAAGTGCCCAAGCAGCAAGCGAGAGGCTCTGGCTGTGTCTGTGGCATACCCTGAGGGTTTAACATTACTAAGCACCATTTAAAAGCAGTAGCAGCAGCAGGAGCTCGGTATTCATAATGAAAAATTCTTCAGCGAGCAAAGCAGTATGAGGAGATAGAAGGGAACTTGCCCAGTTGGGAGTCATTTGCAGATGGTTCTGGTTCATTTGTTGACTGCTTTTTCTCTGTCTTCATCAGCCACCACTTTCCTTGGCTTAGCATCACACTCTGAGCATATTCTTTGCTTTAAGCACCTGAGAAGTCCCATTGACTCCAATGGGGCGACTAATGTGCTTGATTAAAGGTAAGTACCTGCTTCAGTGCTTTGCTAAATCTGAGGTCAGGGAATAGAAATAGATGGAAGAATCCTGCCTACAGAGGAGGGACCTTCTGGGGAAATATTTGCTCTGGAGGTGGAAGAAACTGGTCCTACAGCAAATTTTCTATCTCCATCCCAGTGTCTTTAGGTATCTTTCTTTGGGAAGTTACCCACATTGAAAACACAGCTCCAAACTGAGCTTGGACCATTTATTTTCATGGTTGCAGGAGAAGAAAATTTATTTCACTGCCATAACCTGGTATGTAAATGTAGGAAAAAACCATGAAAGTGAGTAACTCCCCTCTTGGGCAGAGGTGAAGAAGGCACTATTCAACCTTTTAACCTTATACTGAGTTTAATTTAAAGCTGGGAAATAGGAATGCTACAGAAAACCTGTGTTGCATTCCCATATTGCTGCCTGACCTTGGTCAAGCCCTATTGTACAACTCCCTGCATGCCTCAGTTTCCCCATCTGCAAGATGGAGATGATGATAGGGGTCTCACTAGTGAAGTATTTAACAACCTGTTGACAGCAAATCTTTATTTGTAATGGTAACAACAGACAGGCTGAACTTCTTGTGGTGCAGAATGGCCTGAGCTCCCACAGCTGCTGCCTGGTCAGCAGGAGCCATGTCTGGACATCCCTCGCTGCACCCGTGCTCATACATGCAACAGATGCTGAGCTTAATGGACTAACAGCCTGATGTGGTTTGGTAACCTTTTTCTCTCTAATAGTTACGCCTGCTAATTATTAGTATTAATTACATACGGAGCAATGTTGTATAGGCAAAGAGAGGGCAAGTTTCTTGTCCCATAGAATGCGTAAAGTCAACAGTGAGAAAATCGGAGCAGAGCCAAAATGTTTTGGAGGAGGAAGCTAAGGAAGCCCATCTTGCCTTTCAGAGCACAAAGAACGTGCCAGGATGACTCTGCTCACCACTAAACAGAGGTGGGAAAGCTAAATCCAGCACTCCCTGAACACTTTGCTTGAGTCTGGCTTTGTGACACCCCTGGCTCCATATCAGAAAGCCCAGACTGGTCCCCTGCAAGGGCTCCTGGTTGAGGATGCCAGGTGGGAACAGGTTGGCTCTAAACACTTTGCCCAGCGGCGAGAGTGAGTCTCTTTGAGACCATTAAGTGCTGGGACCAGGACAGAACTAATGGGCTACTAGCCTCGGGGGACTAATGGGCTGGCTAATAAGGACATGGATTTTGACATCGCAGAGCAAATAAGAATTGGCAGGCATTAACCTCAGACATGTCTGCTACCTAGAGAAATCCAAGCCCCTCTCTCACTCTTCCTTCTGTTTAGCATGTTAATGTTTAAATCCATTAGCATCAGCAGCGGTGGCTGCCGTTCAGCCTGGGAGCTGCTTGGGCAAGCCTCAGGAGGTGCCGCTCTTGGAAAGGGGACCCCATGGCTGGCCAGGAGCCAGGATCAGGCCCTGGCCTGGCTCATCAGCAGGCAGCAGTTGCTAACGCCGCGGTGGCTCCCAGCAGCTGCCTCTTGTTTGTGCTCCCCTGCTAATTCAGCATCAACCGCTGCTGCCCGCTCCACAGGCTGCCTCCTTCCTGACATATGGCTTGTGTGTTTCATTTCTGATCACCAGAGGGATTCTTTCTGTCTGTCTTTCTCTCGTTTCCACTTTCACCCCGTTCACATTTAGGATGCAATTCCTTCACGCCTTCCAGGAGAAGCAAGGTTGCGGGAGCTGCAGGATGGAAATAGGACAGGGCAGCAGCTCCTCACAAAGAAATGAACCATGTTGATTCATCTTCTCCAGCCTCCCTGCTCTCCTCTCCTTGCTAAGTGGCAGTGGCAGCAGCAGCATGGTGTTCAGTGGTGCATTTCCCTGCATTCGACCCAGCAGCTCTGCACCTCTGGAGAGAGGATGGATCGCAGGAGGACAGGAGAGAAGCAGCCCCAATGTCTGGTGTGATCCCTTACAGAGCTTAGAAATCTAATCGGCATGGCGGTGTTCTATTTTTCTCTCCTTTTTCCCCTTAATGTTTCCCTTTTAACGAGATATTAAAAATAGGAATATTAATTTGGCAGATGGTGCAATTGGGCTTTTGGCAGGAGTCTACACACTGTGCTGCAGAGTCGCAGACCTCCGTCTCCATGCTGGAGCACTGAGCGATGCTCTGGCTCCTCTCCAAGCGCTGCCTTCCTCTAGCTCCTGCTCCCTCCTCCAGTTCTCTGTGCTGGGAGAGCCGTCTGGGGCAAAGGGAGCTCCTCTGTGTCCTTCCTCCAGCTGCAGCCAAGTAACTTTGATTTCTGACAGTTCTGAGCTATCACCAAAGAGTGGAGAGCTCGTTTCTGCTTTCACTGCAGCCAGGTTTGATGGCAGTGGGAGCAGCACGTGTGCAGGGCATTACTTCTTTAGGGGGTAGTTGAGCCTCAGTTCTGAGTTTGGGGGGGTTTCTGACTGCCTTGTGTTTTCTGCGGTGTGGGAACCCACAACTCCTTGGGAGGGTTTGTGGAAGTTGAGCATGATGGGGCTTTGAAAGAAGCCATGGCAGGTGGACCACTTTCAGCCAGAGTGATTTTACAGGCCTCTTTGGGGCACTGTGTGCTTCTTTTCTTTTTCTTCTTTTTGCTGTTTTTCTGGTTGATCTCAGCTCCATCCAAGAGGAGGGTTCTGGTCTTTTATTGTTTTTCATTGCCTGAATTTTCAGAAACACTACAGAGTCAAATTTCCCCTAAATTTTCTCTGCTGGAGCTGTGGCCCAAAGCTACAATTTCACCAAGGGCAAAATGAGCCCTAATTAGTTCCTGCATCTATATTGCATCCCTTTTGCCCATCTGTAGCATCCTGCCATTTAACATGTCTCTCTCTGTGCTGCCTCTGAGACCAACCTTGACCAACCCCGGTTTCTCAGGACTGTAACTCCTCCAGCCTCATCAGGGTGCTGAGAACGGCAGGGAACAAGAGGAGCATCAGGTCTTGCACTCGCCGTTCATTTTTCACGTGCATACAGAGACTTTTTGTTTTCCAGATCTTTTGGCATTTTTGTTGCTCTTTGAACAATTTCCAGCTTGTCTGTCTTTGTTACAATGCGATGCCCAGATCTGGGCGTGCTGCTTCAAACAGCAGCCTGACGAGTGCTGCAAAGAGCAGAATAATTACCTTGCTGGGCTGCAGCAGCCTGATGTTATTGACTTCTGTTCAATCGATCATCCCCCCAGACCACTCTCTGTTGTATAGCTGTTTGGCCAGATATCTCCATACAGCCTCTGTCCTTTTGTTTATTCCTTCCTATGTGTTAATCTTCTGCATTTGTCCTGCTGAATCTCTTCGTATTGATTGCAGGCCGCTTCTTTAATTTATCAAGCTCGTATTGTATTTTATTTCTGTCCTGCAAATTATTTGCTACCCTCCCATTCTGGTAAAATGTTCAGATTTGATTAGCATACCCCTGGTCTGGTTTCCAAGTTGTTAATAAAACTATTGAATTGTATTGACCTCACAGGGCACTCAGTGGGACCCCACTTAACATTTCTGCGCACTGGACTCTGAACTGTTGAGGTAGGCCCACATGTATTTTTAATCAGCAGCACGTCTTTGTTCTTGTAGTTAATCTTATTTACACTATGTAAAGAGCCACATGATGTTTTGATAATAAAAATGATGATCTGTGTAGCTCCAGGTACCCACCTGAGGATCTTCCCTGTGATAGATACAGTATCTGACACGATGGGCTCTCAGCCCTTGTATGGTGGTGAGCTGCTGATAGCAATGGGCAGGGTTTGTGTGAAGTCTGAAGTTAAACGATCATAGTGCATAGTCAAAAAACCCTCCAGGGCCTTGACTGTGTAATGAGAGTCCCCTGTTCCCCAGAGCTTTCCCACCAAGCAGGTGGAGGGCTTGCATTTGTAAAATCATGGTGGTGTTTGCAGCTTTCTGGTCCTGCTCTGGGAGAGAGCAGCAGCGAACAATTTGCTCAGAGTCCTGTGGACTCTAATTAATCATGACTATAAAGGTGGGCAGTCTGTAGAAGCAGGAGCTGTGCAAGGCTGGTGTCAGGTGATGAGGCTGGTCCCTAGAGCAAGGGGATAACCCAAAGTGTCAATCCCCCCGTGCCAGGGTTGTGGCATTTCTTCACAACCCCTCTGGATCATCCAGCTCCTGGGTGGTCTCACCTTGCAACCAGATGCTCTTACTCCTCAAAAGGGTTTATCTTTACCAGGTTTGTCTCTCTCTGTTGGGGGTAGAAGTTGTCTTTAAAAAAATAAAAGAGGTAACAGAGCAAAAGAAGCTGCTAATTCAGTTACATACTTCTGACTGCCAGAGCCAGCTTTTGTTTCACATGCCTGCTTTAGGTGATTGCCTCTTGCCTTCACTCTGCTTGCCATTGCCTCTGAGGCCAGGGCTTCTGGGACCATCCCCTCAGTTTTGGTCCTGGCTGGTGAATATCAACCTGTTCCTTGACTACTGATAAAAAAATATGTTCCCAGCACATGAGAAAATCAAGCCTTAATGAAAATAAATCCTACTGGTTTTGGGGCCACTTTAGAGAAGTTGGGGCTAAATCGTTCTGGCAAGCTTTGCCTGGAATGAACTTGCCTGACTTTCAACATCATCTTTTTAGGTTTTTTTGGTGGGTACTCCCCCTGCATGCTTCATCCCTTTCATTTTATCTGAGATTAAAGTAATGGGAAGCAGATCTGTGATTAGTCAGGTTTCTTCCTGCCTGTTTGAGAAACAGGATGTTTGCCCTCTCACCCTCCCAGAGGTCCTGGAGACAGGCCATGGGTCACCTGGCCCCATACTGGCCTCTCCAGCCCCAAGGGTGAGTGTGGCTGTGCCCTGATCCCCAGTGCTCTGTGGGGTATCTGTGTGATGGTGCTGCTCTTTCTGCCTGTGACAGCTCCTTTTCCTCCTAACTGTTATTGAATTACACAGCCTCTTAATTGTCTCCTTTTCCTTGAAGACTAAATCAAAGCAACTCTTGAGTTTATTAGTCTCCTTGCTGTCTGTCAGAACTGACTTTTTCTGACTGAGCCTCGTGTCAGGTGGTGCTCCTCCTTCCCTCACTCCCTGTGACTCTGAAGGAATTCACACCCTGGTGCTGTTTTTATGCCTCAGAGTTGCATTTTGGGGCCCCCTTCATGGTTCAGTTGCATGAGGGGATCAGCTGAAGGGAAGGGGTAGCTGGTCCTGTGCAACCTGTCCTGTCCTATGTCCCTGGTGGACATCTGAGCTTCCAAAAGTGCTCAGTCTGAAGATGAAAGTGACGTGGCTAAAGTCTTTGGTCTACTGGACAGAAATGCATCTTCCCACCATGTCTACTTCTAGTCAGAGCTCTTTCTGGCTAGTGCAGTCACCAGCATCTCCCTGTGTGCCTCTTGCTCCTGCTGTACGCTTGTCTGAACCGCTCTGTGGCTCCCTGGATGTTGCACATTAACCTCCTGTCCTCCTCAATCTGTGCCACCAACATGTGGTACCACATTGATGGGTGCTGCTGGGCACCTGAGCTGGGGAGGTCTTTTTACCTCTACACATGAGGTGCAAGGGCTGTGCCCAGGTCAGTGCTTGGGCTTGGGTTTAGCTTTCCCCACAGCTAAGCAGCTAGCGGGGCCCCTAGCCTAGAAGCAGCTCTCTGGTGGAGATGGACATGTACCATTCAAGATGCATGTGCTGAGCCCAGCTCCTCTGAGGCAGTCAAACTTCAGGCAACCAACAGCTTCTGCCAACAAAATAATGAAGGACCTTAAAGCCAAGGGGGTTGAAATTCAATTAGCAAGGGCTAAATACCACACAAAAGCCAAATGCTTTTATTTTTACTTCATAAGAGCTGTCTCTCCAAAGAATCTGATTTTCCTCTTTGTAAATCCCTGCAGAATACACAGCAGTGGTCCCACTGCTTTTGAGTGAGGCTGCAGAGATGCCCTGGATCCAGCTACATCAGACCTGAATTACCAGGATCCATCCTGAGCAACTAGTGGGACTAGAGGCATGAAGGTAAGAAAGGCAGCTCCTCTCCGATGCTCTGCCTTGCTGCTGTAGTAGCTCTGGCACTAGTGGTGACTGATCTCTGGAGACCCCTGGAGGGTCCCCTGCCGTGCCAGCATCAGCCCCTGCCACCTCCTTTCTCCCCACCACAGTCAGTTTGCACCATCCGTGCACTCGTCAGCTCTGGAGCTGCAGGACTCTCCTTAGAAAATGTGCTCTACTATAGCAAGAGCCCAACCCCGGTGACAGCAGCACGGGTGTGAATTTATTTCCTCTCTCCCATCACAAGTCATCATCCATTTGGGAGGCAGAACCCAAATCTGCAGGCTTTCCCTTTGCCTCCCCGATTTGGCCAGCCCTATATAAAATGAGTCACTGCTACTTGGGTGTTCCCATGGAAGGCTACAGGACGAGTCTTGTGTGAGAGTACAGCTGCACTTGAGGCTGGCTGGCAGAATCCAGCCCACGGAGGCTGACATATGGCAAGGCAATATATGTTTCCTAGCATGTGGATCCAAAAATTATTCCTACAAGGTGCAGAGTTACATTGATTGTATTACTGGATTATCAAATGATTAAAGCCATTAACAATCCACTCTTGAGCAATCAATGTAACAATGTTTAGTTGCCTTGCAGTAACAATTAAAAGATGAAGCAATTTGCAATAATTAGGTAGTATCTGGAAAAAGTAGTCCTCATTAAGAGAAGTTAAAAAGACTTTTTTTTGTGGTTGAGATGAACCTAGCAGGCCAATTTTGTTTCTCCTCACCCTCGCTCCTTCCCACCCCCACCCTTGCATTTAAGGAAAAACAATCTGTTCTTTTATAGCCTTTTATTCCAGAAAAAGATCAAAGGGGCTCTAATGACTGGCTGGCTCTCTCCACACTCGGGGGGAGCAGTGGGAATCATGGGACCACAATGACAGAATTGGGAGCTCCTTTCATGGGGAAGCTGTCCTGAGTCGGTGCTGAGTCGTTGGCCTGTTTTGTTGCCTGGTGGGATTTCAGACAATGAAGCCTCAGCAGTTTCTCTAGCAGGTTTGGTTCTTGTGAGTGAGTACTTGTTCAGGCACATGCCTGACTCTTCCCCTCCCTTGGGCCCTTGCAGAGGACCATGTACTGCTTCCAGGCTTACATTGTCTTGGCAGCCATCAGGTGACAATGAGCAAAATTATGAGGCAGACTAGGCTTAGGCAAGGGTCAGCAGTAGACCTGGCCACTGAATCACAGAAATGTCATGGTTGGAAAAGACCTCTAAGATCACCCTGTCCAACTGTCAACCCAAAAAGCCCCCAAAACCAAAACTCACCTCACTATCCCACTAGAGCATGTCCTGAAGTGCCTCATCTACACATTTTTTGAACACCTCTATGGGTGGCGACTCCACCACCTCCTTGAGAAGCCCATTCCAGTCCCTGACTACTCTTTCAGCAAATAAATTCTTGCTGATTTCCAGTCTAAACCGCCCCTGGTGCAACTTCAGGCCATTTCCTCTATTCCTGTCATTATTTAATTGAGACAAGAGGCTGCACCCACCTCCCTACGACCTCCTCTCAGGTAGTTGTTGAGAGTGATAAGGTCTCCCCTCAGACTCCTCCAAACTAAACAATCCCAATTCCCTCAGCCTCTCTTCACAGAACTTGTTCTCCAGACCCTTCACCAGCTTGGTCACCCTTCTCTGAGCTTGCTCCAGCACCTCAATGTCTTTCTTGTGCTGAGGGGCCCAGAACTGAACACAGTGCTTGAGGTGTGGCCTCACCAGTGCTGACTACAGGTGGATGTTCACTTCCCTGATCCCACTGTCCACACTATTTCTGATACAGGCCAGGATGCCATTGGCCTTCTCGGTCACCTGGGCACACTGCTGGCTTGTGTTCAGCTAGGAGTAGACCAGCATCCCCAGTCACTCTTCCCCAAGCTTGTAACATTGCCTGGAGTCGCTGTGACTAAAATAGAGGACCCAGCACTTAGTCTTGTTACACCTCATACAATTGGCCTTAGCCCATTGATTTAACTTGTCCAGATCCCTCTGCAGAGCCTTCCTACCCTTAAGCAGATCGACACTCCCATCCAATTTGGTGTCATCTGCAAACTTGCTGAGAAAGCTCTCAATCCCCGCATCTAGATCCTTGATAAAGATACGGAACAAGAAGTTGTGTTCTCCTCATGGTGCTGAAGTGGCCACTTGTGGGGTTTTAGTTGCTGCACACCCAGCTTCTGCACCAGGGGATGACATCGTTACAAGTACGTGTAGATGGGTTTGTGTGATGACTCTTGTACATGAGAAGAAAATGCTTTCTCAAGGCTCGGGAGTAGGAAAGTGAGTGCCCAACATTTGTTTTCTTTCTAGTTACTCAGCTGAACTCAAGCATTTTGAGGTCATGTATTGGGATTTTGGAATACCTGATGCTGATTGTACGGCTGTCCTCTTGCAGTGGTTGCTGTGTTGGGGACCACTGATATTTGCTTTAGAGGAAAGCTCATCTATGTGCATGTATTATTAACAGGCTTTGCTGGGTCCCAGCAGCTTGGAAGATGCTCTGTTTCCTCCTGTCCCTCTTCCGAGTTCAGCCTCCAGGCACACACTTGGTTGATACTCCTTTGTGCTTAGTGCCTCAGCCGCAGGGAAGCTGAGGAAGAGGGAGGTGGGATGTGCTTTGTAGCACAGGCTCTGTAAGAAACCTGAGTGTACAAGTCTCGGTCTCCATGTATGAAAGTAGAAACTAACCCTGTATGTGGAAGTGAGTGACCATCACGGAAGAGCACCAAGGACCTTCCAGTAACAGTTTTGTCAGATCCATAGCTTATGCAGGGATGGGTATGTTAGTTCACTGAAAAATAATCTCCTTGGTGACAGTCCAATCGTTCTGTCTGGATGATTCTGCTCCAGAATGTCAAACAGATTTTCTACCTGAAGGTACAAGTGAAGATGTTCAGGTCAATAAGTAATTACAGAAATGGGGTCTGGCTAGTACCCTGGGATTCCCTCTTCTGCACTGGCAGAATGAGCAATAGCCAGGAACTCTTCTGGCCAGCAGCAGGCAGGACTTCGTTTTTCTGCACCACCCAAATGGCAGCTGGTCTGTGACCTCCAAACCACACAGGACACATGTGTCCCTGGAGAAATGCCATCTATCTCCAGACAGAGTTTATAACTAGACTGATGATGCTCAGGAGCCTGTGGGAGAAGTAGAAACCGAGCAAGTTCAGAAAACCAGCTTGGGGAAGAGTGTGCGCAAATAGGGTTGCAAGACTTGCTTGCAACTCCTTGACATAGAAAAATGCATCGAGTGAAGTTGCCTCCACCACGTTTTGAGTCTACACAGCATGCAGAAATGGAGAGCTTGGGCTATGCAATTCCCAACACCATGTACAGCCTATAGAGAGAATATGGTGAGGGGGGGAGGGCCTGGATTGCCACTGGTGATGCAGCACCAGTATGTCCTCCTCTGTTGTGTCCATATGGAGTACCATCTGGTGGCAGGATGCAGACTGTGCCTTCGCGCTTCCTTGGAACACGCAGCTGCTGGGATGCGCATTGCCATTCGAGGCACAAAAATTAGAAATTATATCAGATACTGTAAAGTTGTCATGAACGATATGAACTGATAGGAGCCGATGTTCTTTAGCAAACTACTGCTGTCATGAATAGAAAATGAGAATGGATTGAGCTACATTAGGACTGTGAGAGTAAATCATCTGCAGTTTCTGGAATATTTAGAAATATGAGGATACCCTGAAGGTATCCTTTGCTGATGGGCAGACTGGTGTGAAAAAAGGCATTCAAGCAGTGGATAGATGGGAAAGATGTGGTCACTATCATTATATATATATACAGTCCTCAGAACCAGAGGAGCATCTGAAATAAATGATCACAAATACCTCAGACTATAGGATTTAGGCTCTTTAAACCCAGGCAGCATTCTTGTACATATTGCCCACAGTTTCTTTGACCTTCAGTATCATGGCTGGAACCAGGCTGACACCAAAGGGAGTGTGGTCCACGTTCACCATTGGATGTGATAGATGTAAACCAGACAGGTTTGTTCTCACGTTCAATGAAACATGAACGTGGATTACAATGCAAGTGTAGCAATGAGAACCTGACTCCATACATCACTGTCACTAGTCGATGTTGTTGGGCGCTGCTTGGATACATCATCCATTTTGGGCCCAAAGCTTGTGCAAACCAAGCACTCCAATCAGGAGTCAAAGCTGGGGGTTCCCTGGCATATGTGTGGCTGGAGGGAGCTGTCAGGTCAGCTGCAGTCATCGTGGTTACACCAAATCTCAGGGAAAGAGCTGGAGGCATGCTTGGCAGCCTGACCAGAGCTGAAGCCCTGGGATCTGAGAACATCTGCTGTTGGGGCCTGTAGGGCTCTCAGGGCAGCTTGGAGCTTATACATGAAGGTGACAGTGGTGGCTGGGCAGCACAGCATAGCCACCCATGACTTCTGCATTGGGCAGCTTTGGTGGGCGTGCTAACTTGAGGGGATGGAATGTAAAAACAGAGTGACTGAATGGTGTTTTGTGGCTTCTCTTGAGTATCCTTCAGTATTTTTAAAATACTTCTGTTTGCATATTTAGGTGAAAAAAATTGCTTTTTCCAGTTCTGTCCTCCTTAACTGATCCTTGTTTTCCTTCAAAAGTTCCAGTGTGCTCCCTCACACCCAGGGAAGGGTCTACTGTTGATCCTGCCTCTTGGGGAACCTTAAGGGAACCCTACCCTTCCCAGTGCTCCTCGTTTGAGGTGTCCATGGGTCTGTGTGTGCCTGGGCATGCCATGAGAGCACTGGTGCTTGGTCGGTTGGGTGTTGGTGCAACTCAGTGCACAGCATCAACTCTCCTGTAGTGACGGTGGGTAGATCCAAGCGTGAGGCTGCTGCTCAGCACGTACAGCAGAATGAGCCCCTTGTGCTGGTCCCAGGCCCTGTGGGAGGCAATGGGAGGACTCACACTGATGGTGCTTTGGCTTGGGCAGAGCAGAGGTAGTGCGGGAGTCTGGGATGAATGCTGCAAATGCTGGTGATGGACTAGCGTAAGGCTTGGTTTGTATTTATGTCGCAGGCTTGGTATTCAGACTGCTTCCCAGAGTAATGGACTCTGCTGAAATAATTTATTCCTGATTCCAGCAGCATGCGTGCATCTTTCTGCCTTTTATTCACAAATAAAAGTTATGCGGAATGCTGTCTTACAAGAACAGAAATATATTTAGTGATTCAGGTGGTGTTATAAAGCATGAAAATGAAGCTCATGTTGTCAGTCAGTGGTATGCCAAAATGTATTTATACCTTTGGTCATAATTTCCTTTCTATAAAATACCTGGTTCTGAGTCTGAAGTTGCATGGGAAAAGCAATACTACTGAAAGAAGAAATGTAACAGAGACACTTTAGAGGGAAACTCTTTCTCCGTGTATATATATGTATGTATACATAATGTATACTTTGTAATATCTATTTATCTGTCTATAATAGGTTTTAGACCAAATATGCTGTCAGTGCAAGACTGAGCCTTGTACTCTGATGAATTTGTTAGGAATTTTCAAAGTCTGAACATGTCATACAAGTTCTGCATTGACAACACTTATTAATGCTGAGGTTTTTATTCTAATGGGGCTAGACACTCTGTTGTACTGGGCAACGTACAGCTGCCTCCAGCAGCTTACAGAGCTGTGGCAAATTAATAGAAATAGGTTATTCTCACTTTGGAAATGGGGGTAAATTATATATTTGGTACTATCCAGGAAATCTGCAGCAGAGTAAAAAAATTGAGCCTCTGACACCGAGTCCCCTCCAAGCACTGCACTGCTTGTCTGTATCAAAGCTTTCCAAATGTTTTTAAGTCCTGAGTTCAGGTTGGCACAGTTCTGTGGTGCTTTTATGCCAATCTTGAAAGCAGTAATTATATAATTGCTTGCAAAATCACCTATAGGGAAAGATTATACAGTTCCTCACTCTGATTGCTGCTACAGTTAGATCTCCTGAAATGCTTTTCAGACTGCTGCCCAAGCCCCTGGCTGTACCCTGGTAGATGTGAGGAGCTCCATGCAGGTCCTCCACCCCATATTTCTGGCTTTGTCTCTATGTGGATTCCCATGTACAGCAAGCAGGAGAGGAAAGCTAAGCCCAGAGATGACCCTTGGCAAAAGGAGCTGTTGGGAAGGGACTGCCATGACCAGGTCCCACGTACTGTTTGGCCACAGCCATTGGAGAACAAAGTGTCCCAAGTGCATGATGCAGACTGAGCGCTTCCATGCTCTGATCACTTGTACTTTTCCCAGGAGAAGCAAAATGCACGTGTGCCCTCTCAGTAAAGGAAAAGCCCAGGTCCTGGTTCATGACCCATCTTCCAGCCCAGGTGACCTTCCCTGGCTGGTGACTTGTCATAAATTCTCATTAGGGCAGGCGTTGCTACAGTGATGGGTGGCCTAGTGTTGGCAAAAGAGAAGTCAGCTCCTGACTACTCGATCATATTCACACTTGGACTAATTTCTGGCTGCAATGGTGGCTGCTCAGCAGCACATAGAGAGCACAGTACGTGGGGAATTAATTAGCTGTGTACTTCTCCGAGGGAGTTATTCTGCAGATGCCCTGGGCACCGCAGCGACAGTGTGCCTTCTCAAAGCATCGGGGTCAGCCCTGCCTTTCTGCTGCCGTAGCTGCTCTAGAGCTGCCGGGGCAGAGTTTTGCCTCTCCTTCTGCATTTTCCTCTGCTGAGGAGGCAAAGGAGCCTACTGGGCTGTCCCTCCTGAGGCAGGGGCTGGCGGGCCAGTGGCAGCCTTGGCTCCTGCGAGCGTGCCGCTCACCCCGCTGCGCTGGCGAGGAGGTTTGACCTGCCTGAGAGCTCTCTGCATCTGTAGCAGGAGATTATTTTTTTTTTTTTCCCCCTGCTTGATCTTGTATTTTCACCTTGGGCTGCAGTGCAAATAAGCTGGGAGATGGCTGTGTGGTGGAGTTGGACCAGAAGCTGGCCAGAGGCCCTTTGCATATGCAGTTGTTTGATGTCTGCTCTCCCGTCCTGATCTATATATAGCTGAGAACTTTCTGCAAATTTGAGATTCGTTTTATGAAAACCTACCAAAACTTTCTTTAAATGCTTCCTTTGTCCCTGCAGTTCTTGTGGAAAGGTCAAGTTGTTCTCATCAATGTATTGATTATGCATTTCTCCTTCTATTGATCCTGGTTAAAGACTGTCATGATAGGTGCCCTAGATACTAATCTCTCAATGTATGTTTTGAGGCTGCAGGTAAAGACGAAGAATCTCCTAAGATTATTTCAAGGTTTGCTGGCTTCTTACATGTCAGCCAACAATTTACCCCCATAGAACAGCCCTGAAAGCTTGGGAAAATAATTCCTCTGACTTCAGAATTTTTGATGTTAGGTATTTAAGGGAACAACAAAGCTTTAGTGACTGTGTGCAGCTTGAAAGGAAGAAGTGTTTTTTTTTCCCCATTCCAGATTTGTGAAAGAGTATCTCTTTGGTACCAAAATTCAGAAGGAAAATACGATCCTGGTTGAGACCCATCCACATGTAATTTAGCAGAAGCCCTTATGGTTCAGCCTTAGCAGCCCCTTACAGCCAGGAGAAGCTGTATTTCTTGTTACCAATGCAAAGCTGTGGCTTATCACTAAATCTTTTACTATGGGGCAAAGGACCCACAGTGACGGATGCGTTTGGGTGAATTATGTCCTGTGGTGTTGTCACAGCTCTGCTGACAGTCAAGTTTCACTTTCTTGCACTGTATTCAGTCCAGTTCTGTCAGCTTCATTGCGAATTCCTTTCAAGCTGCAGGATGTAACACAGCAATTAGCATCATTCCCTGCACAAGTGCTGGAGAAGTGGCACCAGAGGATTGAACTAATATCCCCTCTATAGGGGCTTCTTGCAAAGCACTGGTCAGGAGCAGAGAAGAAGGAGCAAACCTCAGCCAAAGTCTGCAGCTGAACACACTCTGAAGGCTTGGCACAGCAGGGGAGAGAAAACCCCCGGGCTGGGAGGCCAGGCCAAGTGGGGTAATCGTGTCAGGGAGTGTGATGGAGAAGTTCACCTTTGCTGTACTGAAGCAGATAATTTAGCAAGAGCCCTTGGTTGATTACATTTGAGCACAAGAGGATAGTTCCCAGTGGCACACCTGACAGATTTGTGCTGTGCCTTATAAAGCAGGGGCTTGCCATAAAGCTGTGAGCCAGCTCGGCACACAGTGCTCCTGGGATGATGGTGAGGAGGAGTGGCCAGGGTGAGTCTGCTCCCATAATATGCAGTGGTTCAGGTGATGCGGACAGCAAACATGGTATGGGCTGTTTGACTGCTCTGCATGGAGATGAAGGGGAAGCAGATGCCAACCACCTGCAGACTCAACCAAGCTACCCTAAGACTGCTTGACTCCAGTTAAGTTGCCAAGAAGATGGTAATTGGAGCCGTCTTTGCCGTTGCCAGTAGAAGAATTTAATGTGCAAAGACCTCGTGCCATCCAAGAGAACTGAGACCTTGAAAGTTGCAAGCTGAATTAACACAACAAGCTTCAAGAGGACACTGTCAATAGCTGCCTCAATCGGAGAGCTGCCAGCTCCAGCGCTGGCCTGGCACAGCCCCTCGCTGCCGCTGCATGGGGTTTGCTCAGCCGTGTTTCAAGACAGAGCAGTTCTGCAAAGACAACATTGATCTGAAATTTAAATCCAATGTAGGAACTTAAGCATTTTAAAATGCCTCTAAATCAATGAAAATGATTGAAGGCAAAATCCAGATGGCCACATAGCTGTATGATATAATACTGGCCAAAGGTTGTCTTTTTCTGAGCACGGATATCTTTTAACACAGACTTAGTCTTCAAAGAATTTTAAATGCTGCAAAATACTCATCCTAGCAAAAGTCTTTAATACGAGCCTTTTTTATGCCCCCCTTGGTAATCGTCAGTTCTGTCACTGGGATTGTGATCTAATCCTTTATGGATGTTTTTCTGCTTCATGCTTCTCAATGTTCCAGGAGTGAGTCATGTGCATTGGTGAGCCCAGCCACCAATGCAGATCCGATTGAAAAATGCACTGAGGTTGTCTGAGAACACTCTCGGGGTCTCCCAGTATCTTTGCCACAGAAGACCATAATAGCAGCTCTATCTGGATAAGCCAGAAGATGCTAGATGTGATGGGTATTTAAGAGTTGCTTTCAGAGCAGAATCCTAGTAATACTTTGCTCTGTATTTGTGGATGTTCTGGTTGGTGCAGCCATCACTGGAACAGGCTGGATGATGAAGTGGAAGTCATTGCCTCTGACCGCACACAGGGACGTGGAGAGACAAGGAATGAGGGACCAGGATTTCCTCTGGTACCTTGAAGGTCCTCACACTGCTGAAGCTGTGAACGTGTGGGATTTGCTCAGGGTACTGGACTTGATGGAGGGGCTACTGTGGAAGTGCTGTTTTCTGAAGGCTTGACTGAGCCCATGCTCATGTGTAGCTGAGGAATCTTTTCTGACATGTTTCTATTTAATATAAAAAGAACTTGGGTGTTAGTGACCAACACCACCGTGTGCCAGCAGAAGGCATTTTGGATGTGGTTGTGCATTAGTTTAACTATGCAGCAGGGAAAAAATGGTTTCTTCTGTTTGTTTTGAACCTGCTACTAACAATTCCCAGACAGTCATACCTTCTGCTTCTTGTTTTGTGGGAAACAGTATAAAATTGTCTCCTTGATTTTTCCTTCATGACATTCCTGATTTTATAGCCTTCTTAGTTACTTTTATTTTATTTTTTTTTTTCCCCTCCAGGGGTAGGTAATCCCAGCCCAGGTAACAGCTTCTTGGATGGGAGCCCTTTCACATCTATGGTCACATCTGCACTCTTTATGATCATTTCCAGTTGTAAATGTTGAGGAAGCTGCAGACCAAAACAATGTGTTTCTCACTTCAAATACGCTGGGCAGCCCTGAGCAGTGCAAATTGCTTCGGATAACCTCCTCCACTGCAAGTGCTGATCATTTATTCCCTCTTTAGCTTTGTTTCTATTGAACAGTTGTTATTTCAAGAGGAGTTATTTACTTTTGCACCATGACTCCCTAGGTTTTTTAATGCCCTTTAGTAAGAAGTATTCCCAAAGGTGGTTTGAGGAATCCTGTACATCAGCTACATCACCCTTATTCCCACACGCTGCAGAGAGTCTTCCCTGAGAGATGATCTGTGGAGAGCAGCCTGCTATAAAAACCCACTAGATAAGGTGCTTACAAATGGGTGGCATCAATGCGTGTGTCTTGCATCCTGCATTTCCAGTTTTACATGAGCTGTACAAGGACAGGCATCCAAACATAAGGCACTCAGCTGTTCCAGGGGTGGAGCCTGTCTGTGCACACATGTATACATAAAGATTTTTTCCACCTTTAGATTGGAATAAAAATTCCACATGAGCCATTTGGGACTACCCAAGCTGTAGATACTATTGAGCTAGAATCCTGTCTTCTGAAAAATCCCTGTTGTAAGGTTTTGATGGTGACTCAGAAACTGCTAGAGGTATTGTATTTTAATGTGGTTTGTTTTCCTCTCACAGCTTGTGGTGGGCACACACCCACATGAGGCTATTCTCAATGGTAGTGACATTACATTTGCACCCTTAGTAAAAGGGTGTTTTTCAGCAATTCATATGTTTAATTTTGATTTTTTTTTTTGTTTTGTTTCTGTGTACAAATTAATGTCTCTGCTGGTACAAATACAGCTTTCTAGTAAGCCTGGAGGTGTAGGAATGAAAATTAGAGCTGTGCAAAGCTCTGCAAGGCATGAGATTGAGTTTGCTACAACCTGAAAGCTCGGTCCAAAATCATAGCAAAACCTGAACTGCAGCAGGGTTCCTGGGCCCTGGCAGTGTGGCACATTTGTAAGTGGTACAGGATGCTGGGAAGGAAGAGGAGCCAGCTCCCAGTGACAGCAGATTCACCCTGAGATACCAACTGCCCTTTCACATGCTGTGCAGTCGGACAGGATGCTGAGGTCACGGGTTCAGCAGAAGTCAAGGTGAGTTTGTGGTAGTTGTTGGGTCCTTTTGCACATACTAGTGATGTCCATGTTAGGATATGCTGCCTGGGACGCTCCTAAAGATTTACCTTTGTCCTGATGACCTGAAGGAAGTCACCAGGATGACACCTCATACCTCAGCACACAAAAGCAGTGTTGGTGTCTTTCCTCCAGAGACAGGATTTTGCCCCCTCTGCTCCGTCACAGCAGGGCAGGAACAATACAAACCCTGATCTCTCTGCTTGCATTAAGTCATGATCGGGAAAAGCAGCAAGTTCTGCTTTACATCTAGGTATGGTAATGAGATATCCATGTCTTGAATAATAATGTTTTAATACAGACACATAAAACTTCCTGCCTTAAGACACAGAATGATCTGTAGCTATTAGGGATTACAGCTGAATGTTCCTGTTGGGGGAGTTTGAATCCTAAGGCTGCTCATGGGATTTTAATACTCCTGTCTGGAACAGCTGGTGCTGGTGAAAGTGTGCTGGACAAGAGAGTCAATGGGTCTTGTTATATCCCCCATTCCTCTTTTCATATTTTTTTACTTCCATCTGTGAGAGATGTGCCTGTTTTTCAAGAGATGAGCAGAGAGCAAATGACATGGTTAATCAGTGGAAAGACTGAAGAGGGAGGCAGGAGAGCCTACAGAAGTAGGAATGCAACAGAGAGGCAGAGCAGAACATGAGACCAGGAGGTGACATAAATAAGTGGGGCTTTCACTGAGCCACGAGTGTGGGGAGCAAGGGGATTGAATGGTGGAAAGGCAGCTGGACAAAAACTCTGGAGGGAGACAAAATTTGGGATAGGTGAAAACAGAGAAAGGAAGAAGTTTGAAATGGAGAGCAGACAATGGACATGAAAAGGAAGGGGTTGAACAGGAAGAAAAGGCAGCAGAAGACATGTGAAAGAGATGCCAGTCCTGCACTGCATGGGGAACTGTGCACCTGGATGGGGAAGAAGCAATTTCCCTATTATTACTGTAACATCAGCCACAGATTCTAGGTGTGGATGAGGATCATCTTGGGCGTGTTGCTGCACAAAAAGCTTGTCTCCACATTCCAAAACTTTTTACATAAGAGACAAGACAAACAGAAATGCAGGCATTGGGATGGAAAAGTAGAGGGTAATGAGACCGTGGTCTGAACATGCTAGTCACCTTTTTAGACACTGTTTACAACTCATCAGCAATCTAATCAATGTCTATCTTTCTGTAGCACAAACTGGCATCTTAAGGAAATGTTTGGGGAGAACAACAAAGCGAATGTTTACAAAGGCTCAGTATAATCATGAGGGATAAGGAAACAAAGTAAGAAAGTGTTTCCTGGGGAACAGGACAGCAGAGGCTTGCACCTTTGGGCTAAAAAAAGTGTCATCTTGGGCTGGAAGTGCTGATCAGTCAATGTGGAGAACATGCAGAGATGTACAGGTTATGTTTGGTGTGACAGAGATCGGGGCTGTGGGAAGGCTGTACAAAGTGGTGATGTGGCCAGGGAAGATGCTGATTTTCACAGCAGTGTTCACCATGAGCTTTAATTCCTCAAGTTCAGGGAAGTTATGTTAATGGAAGTCTGAGATAATGAGAGCACAGACAACAGCTCCGGTTGTGTAGCTGAATACAAAATGCAAGAAAACATAATGCAGAACTTTTAAAAATTCAGACATGCTCTGGATAAGAGGTTGGAAAGTCTCCAAGTGGAAGTTAGTGTCTGAGTAAGGTGCCTTAATGACCAGCAGCACAGTGACAGTATGAGAAGGGAATGATCACAGGAGGGCAAGAGATAGCCTTCCATAGGGATTGCTGCGGGGTTGCTGACCTGCACACACCTTTCCACTGCGCCCCTGCACATAAACTCTTGCTCTTTGGAGCCAGTGACTCATACAGACATTTGAAGTTCTCCCTGTGAAGGTTTTTTGTGCACCACAGCAGGTGGGAATTGAGTTTTGAGTGTGTGAAGAGACGCATCCATCCCAGTGTTGGCAGTGACTCTAGTTTGAGTCAGTCTCACCAATCAATGGCCACAATGGAGTTTCTAGCTGCTCCTGGGGCGGGTTTGGAACATATGGTTTGTTGATCTGAGGGCTGGTGGGAAAGGACACATGACATAGCTCTGGCGTGCAGTGGCAGTGTACAAGATGCCGTAGCTCCGTCTGCTGGCCTGGCAGATCTTGCTGGGCTCCCAGGGAAGCAGAAATGGGGAAAAATGAGTGTGTCAACTCTGGCCATAGTCCCTAGGATCCCGCAGGACTGAGGCATCTGAATAAGCCCATCAGTTTGAGGGAAGAAGCTACATCCATTGTGCGTGGGGAAAACCGAGGGAAGCATAGAATGGAAAGAATAAGTTATCTGCCTGTGTGTAAAAAAACATTTTTTTTTTTTAGCACAGGAAAGATTCACCCGGGGCAAGAGAAGAAATAACTCTAATCACCACCCACTTGCTCCTCTCAGGCATTCTTGCTAATGCCTTGCTTCAGAGCAGTGCATCGCGAGCTGCAGCAGACCGAGATGAAGGACTGCAGTGCACAGCTCCTCCACTTACCCTTCTTTTATCCTCCCAGAATCCTCACAAACAACTGAGCAGAGGGATATTGCAGGGTTACTGCTTATCCACGGATGCAGGGTGCAGGTGTGCAGGGCAGACTCACAGCTGCTGAGACAACCTGTGCTCATCCCCAGCTGGGCAAACATCTGCTTAGATGCTTGAAGATGATGATGATGATTCTGTTGGTCATTTGTGTTTAACTCATCCTGGGTTATTGTAGGGGAAGGGGAGAGAATCCTGTGCTCTTAACTGTGAGCATGAAAGCCACAGCCCTGTTTTTTTATTCAGCATCCACATCCTCAGTTTGGCAGCCAGAAGACTGTACTTATCACTAAGTCAAAAGCCCACTTGCCAGTGTCTGTGTTTGTTCCATAGACTCACAATATCTTTAAAGAGAGCTTTTCAGTAATGCACGTTTTAGGGCTTGGAAATGGTTAATATTTCATGTATTTCTCTGCATACTTCCCCTACTGCTCTACTTCACCCAGTGCCATTCATCACAGCACGAGCGGAGCTCAGCCCAGGCACATGGAGATGCCCCCGCCGGGCCAGGGATGGCCATGATGCCGTGGTCTGGTTCTTGCCAGCCTCCTCACACCCATCCCCTGGGCTGCTCTGGGAAAAGACATCTCTGCCTGCCTCAGGAGCACCATTAAGGGAGAAAACAAGCTGGCAGGTATCAGTTTTGAGGCGTTCTTATCTGATTTATTGTGAAAGTCACCTCGTCTGATTTAGGTGGTGCTGATAGTGAACGAGAAACATGTGTTTCTGAAACAATGGCAATGGAAACATCTCTTGTCAGGGACTGTAGTTTATTGTCTTACTGCTTGAGAGGTAAAATATCCAGCAGGGAAGACACTGTGTCATCATAAAGCAAATGCGGATTATACAAAATGACACTAACTTCCTGGGTAATGCTTAAAGCTGCTTCTGAGCACAAGTTATATCAAGTTGTTTGTTCTTGACGACGGTGCTGAACTCCCTCTGACACTCAGAGGCTTTCCAGACCGGTGTTCCTAGACCTGAAAATGTGGAGCCTCTGTCTGTGGCTATTATTTTTGATTTCATGTTATCTCTTGCCCTGGGGATTTTCTCCAGAGAAGGTTCCCCACGGTTTTGTTCAACACCTCCTTGCTTTCCTGCATTGGGTGGCCCTCACAGATGCGCTCTCCACTAAGACATATCTCAGAGTACCTGAGCAGAAAAGCTTTTTCAGAATCAACCTTTGTGCTCATATTTACCACTTGAGACTGATCATATCTTTGGCTTCACTTCTTGGGAGGAACTGCTGATCCCAGCACAGGTGCTCGACAGCACACCCTGCACCTCTCTGCCCCTCTTGTTTTGCTGCCTGGGCTCCTCTGCCTGATTCTGTTTGATGATGTTTTCTTTCTCCGTTTGGGCAAGTCAGCTCACCTCTAAGCCTGATCATATTTAAATGTTTAACTGCTCTCAGACCTTAATTAAGAGTAGTAGCAGCAGCAATAGCTGTAGCTGTAGGAACAGCAGCGATTTCTCCGATCTTAAATTTTAATGGCTTTTGTACAAGGCTTTGCAGAAAGGGTGATTAATTGCACCCAAAGAGGCTGATGTAAATTTTTCTCCACGCTGATTTTTGCCCTTTCTATTCATGACCCCTTCTCTTGACTTACGAAAAACGAAAAAGTCCATTTAGAAGTAATTCTGTGATTATATTTTTTCTGGGGTTCAGTAGGTGCTTAATACAGCACTTAATATATGTCTTGAATAGGGGCTGATCTCTTAAAGACCCAGCTCTTGGTGGTCTCCATGCCAACTCAGCTTTGCTTTGAGCAGTAATTACTAATATTGTTGGTAGTCTCCAAGGATTCAGTGGTTTTTGGAGACTAAGCTCCCCTAGGCTAACCTTTATTTTTTTCATCTTTTGTACTAGTCTGAAAGAAGTAGATGGACTTTTCATTTGATAGAAACATCAGTGCCTGATGTTTTATTGTTTTAGGTTTGTAGAATGGGTCATTGAGTCATAAGATGTGAAACATCTGTTTGCATTTGCAGTGAGACAGCTAACAGTCTTAGGAACAAAAAAGAAAACAAAAGGGGGGGGAAAAAAAAGACCCAAAACAACATTGAAAGATGTGAAAACCCTCAGGTCAAGTGGCAGCATCATGATTGTTCTCTGGTACAGAAATTATTTATTGTGGCTTGTAACCATGTCCACCAGGCAGTTAATTAGCAAAGTGCAGATACTGTCAGAGTGGAAGTAAATGAATGCAATTCATAGAAAATCCTCCAAGATAAGCAGCAGACATAAAGGTGATTAAGATGTCAATAAAGAAGAAACACGGGGAGAAGGGGGGGAAAGCAAGTGGATTTCAGTGCATGCCCACAAACTAAACCTACGCCACAAAGCAGAGCAACCATTTACACTGACAATATTTGTACTCCTGCAATGCCTCTGAGTTTTAGCCACGAACCAGGATCCCACACTGCACTGATCCCAAGCAAGGAATGCCTTTGCATTAAAGAGCTTATGATTTATACATTAGTCAAGAGACAGGAGATGGGCACGAGCAGACGGATGAGCATGTACGTGGGACCAGCGAGGACTGCTCAGCGCAGAGCAGGCTGGCCCAGCACGACCACAACCTACCTCCTGTCATTTTCTTATCTTGTAAGCAACGTGGCAAAGGCATTGGCACTTTGACAGTGCGTGTACTGTGCAGAGACCTTCCCAAATGTTAATTAAGCGTCGTAGAGCCACAGCAGTATTATTACAACCCTTGTTTTACAACCAGGAGATCTGAGACAGCTTTGCGATGCTGGGCTGGGTAGCCCAAGGCTACTCGGCTGGGTAGCCCAAGGCTACTTGGCTGCGCAGCGGTGGAGTTGGGGGATGAACCTTGTCATCCGCACTGGCACTCCCCAGCTCACGTCTCCCAGCTGACTACACAGAGAGATGATTATAAGAAGTATTTACATGTATTTCAAAGAGCGTGAACAAAGGCAGAAGCAAAACTTTAGATGACAGTATGAAGAAAAATTATAATACGTTTTTGATTTTTTAGAATTGCAGCATTGTCATTCTCTGTGGGAAAGAGCTCAGATCTCAGCTCCCAGGTCTTTTTGAGCTATATAGGAGCATCTCTGCTTCCTCTTAGCTTGGCACAGTCTAAGATTAGCATGCGAGCACCTCTGGCTTACAGAGCCTAGCTGAACACGTGCCTTCTTTCTAGATAATCAGAGTACCGGGTCTAGGTTTTGACAAGTTATTTCTGTTTATTGGGCCATTTGTGCAATGATGGACCTCTGCAGAACCAGTATCCTGTCTCGTGGTATTTCCCTCCCTAATAACAGGTATGCGGTGTTAAATCTAAAATGCTTTAAACAGTTGTGTTTAGGCTGTATTGAGGAAAGAGAGTAACCTTTGACGATTTTTATTGTGTCTTTCTGGAAACCTAATGTGTTTCCTATGGCTTATGGCCACAATTCATTTCTAAGTGATTTTCCCTTAGCCAATTTCCATTTATCATTTAAATAATCTAGTAACAAAGAGGATGAGGTATTCTGCAAGAAGGTATATGATGCCGTAATCATTCTACCTTCATATCCCCTTTGGGGGGAATTATTAGAGATGAAATGACCTTCCTGGCTATCAGGCATTACCGTTGTAACATGGATGGGTAATATGACACTCCTGACACAGAGCCAAAGGCAGGTCGAGCTGAGCGTGCTGTACCCAAACCTGAAAATGACAGAGACTTGATTAAAATGAATGTGAGAAAGAAGACCAAGAGTGATGGGAGCTCTCTGCTAGCTTTCGGGAGAGAGGGGAATCTAGCTGTGATGTATCACTTTTACTGTACTTCTTATCTAGACCATGATGAGGGAAATTTACCATCTTTGCTGTCCTCTCGAGGGACCTCGTTCCGTTCCCTTCATGGTCTTTAGGAGGAAACCACGCCTAACGGATTGAGAGAAAAAGTCTGCCACTGGCAGCCTGTACGACAGTGTTTGACACCTGAGGAACTCAGTTTCCCCACTTGTCTGATGGTGAGTGTTGTACATCTCTTATACGAGCTGCTGAGAGCCTTGGTTGGTGAAATTGAAGCATGCTCCATCATACAAAACTACATGGAAAAGTCAGTATTATACATTAGCATGACTATTTATTTTTCCTCCAGAGAGTCCTAGAGCAGTCAACAGGATACTTCAGCACTTACTTGCTCAACTTTGGAGCTGAGAAACTTATGTAAGATTTTTTCTTTTTATATTCCCAAGAGCTCTCTTCACATTTCTTGGCTAGGCAGCCATCTGTGGCATGTAACGCTGCAGAACAGTGTCTAACAGAAATGAAATTACAGAGAAAAGTCAAGAAAAGACCATATAGACCCTCTGACTTGAATCTGGCCAAAGCAAATCCATCTTGTTAGTAGTATCAAGATTTTTTCCCTCAAGCAACATATGATATCAGAAGTGATATGGGAGCCTTAATGGCCCCTAGGAGGATATATAGCCCTGTTGTAAACTTCCTTACAGACTAATTTAGAGTGTTGATAAATATGGATAGTGCCAGGGGTCTTACCTGACCTCCAATGGTGAGAGCTTTGGCTGTAGTCATGACTGGAGTGACTGTGCAGTTAATCATGTTTTTTAAAAGCAGCGTTTGATTTAACACGAGGGTTTGCAGGCAGTGTAGCATAATGAGCTAGTTTCTTTAGATACCACCTTCCTTTAAACAAGAAACACTGAACCTGGGCTTTTGGGGAGGGGAAAAAAAAAAATTGGAAGGAATGATCAAGAATCAACTTCCTCAGACACAGGAAAGCAGGGCCAGAGGCATAGCTCTTGACAGGAGCCATGCAAGCCTGTGAATCTGAGGGGAGATGGGTGGTTCCACTCATCACATCGTGTTCATGCCATCGGGATGCACTTGCTGCCAAGTATCCTGCTGACGGAGCAGAGAGGTTCTCAAGTCCTCTAACTTCCTTTTCTGGTTCATCCTTGGGAATAGTTGTGCAAAGAGCATGATTTATCATGACGGTTATGGTGATCTACCTTGATTTAGTGGTGAAATTACAATGATGGATCATACTTAATTATGATCATTAAAAGACATCAAAAATGTAATCGGCTGTTCATCATATACCTTATAAAGGAAAAAAATACCTCAGGATTTTAAAGACCGGTACTCTAGGTGTTGATAAAATTAGAATATGTTTTATTCATGCTGTGACACAGCGTTCTTTCTTCACTGATCTTCTTGTCCGGGCGTTTCACTTCAGAGGCATTGGGGAAGGATTTGAATGAGACTTTAATGAAGTATAAACAACGGTGGATCCTGGTTTTACCACGGGCCCTGTGGGGTGCAGGTCGTGCCCCACGTTAAGGAAATCCATGGGGCTTTATCCATTGGGAAAGCTCATGTAACAGCACTAGCTGCAGATCAGCGCCCTGGCACAAGCTGTTTGGATTCTGGAAACGCAGATTTGCCCCCATTTGACCTTGATTAAAGTCTAGCACAATTTAATGAGGCAACATAAAATGCAAGTCAAATGCTCAATAGGGAAAATCTTGTCAGACATGAGGAACAATTGGGATCAAGTCAGTCAGGGCTTCCTTGGGCTTTTAATGACCTGTTAGATTCAGCTTTACTGTAGGCTTTATCAAAAAAAATAAGTGATAATGACTGAAGGGAGCATCATTAGTATTGGAGTGAAATGGCTAATGGCTCCAGATTGCTCACAGGTGTCAGAGAAGAAAAGTTTCTCCCTAGGCAGCCAGCTCTGTGATCACCACGAGCATTATTATTTGCACTGCAGGAGCTCCTATCAAGGTTAATGGAGACACAGCCCCCTTTTTGCTGGGGAGCCACTGGGATGTGTGCAGAGGAGAGGATATGGGAAGAGCGATCTCGCGGCTGGCATCCCTGCCTTGGTGCACAATCCGCTGAGCGGAGTTTGGCACGGTCTGGGGAGGAACCATATGGTTGAAGGCAGGGACTGGAACATTTGATAAATATTACTATGATAATGTGTTACTTTTATAATTCAGTGCCATAATAGGAAAGGTAAGGTGTGATTTGATTACGGTCTATATCGATCTCAGGAGCAAACCTGTTTGTGAGACTCCTGCTCAGCAAAGTGTGGAGTCCATGCAGGAAGCTGAGCACAGACATATCTCTCTGTGATGGTAATCAACGCTGGCACCATTTGCCACATTTCCTTTGGATCCTCAGAGTCTGTGAGCAAATCAAAGCAGGATACATTTTCTAAGAGGTTTGCTTTGATTCAAAAGAGAATTTGGGGAAGTCCAGTGGCCTCTATTATACAGCACTCCAACCCCGATGATTGCTTATCTTGTTTGGCTTTAAAACCTGTAACACATTATCATGCCCCAGTTAACAGATGGCAAACTGAGGACCAGAGAAGATATGCCCAAGGTCATACAAGGTTGGGAGACTCACAGGGTATGGAAAACATCTGGTAATTGCCTGTTGTAGTGAAGCAGTGCCACAGAGAGTCTCTGACGGTGGCCAGCAGGAGAAGCAGAGATGGTCCTTGTGAGGTCTTCACTCTCAAAGAGGTGCTTGCTCCTGCAGGAGACAGCTGAGTAGTGCGTAGAGGCATTGCTGCATTCATCAAGTAACAAATGCAAGTCCAACACAATGGAACATGACTGGCTCGCTTTTTGTCCTTCTTCAGGGTGAAGCTGTGACTCCCCTTGTAGGTTGGTGTGTGAGGGCATTTGGCTCTGAGCTGGACTAACTCATGGGCTGCTTGTGCTTGAGAGAGAAGCAACCACTCTCCTCACTCAGTTGAGAGAGGTCTAAGTCAAAGGTTGGGAGCTGCAGTGGGGTGTTTATGGGGAAGCTGGCATGAAGGAAGGACCAGTGTGGTGTGGTGGGGCCCACTCCAGTCTGAGAGGTGAGAGCGGTTGGACTCTGGTAGGCTCAGAACCATGCCATGCCCTGTGCCCCAGACAGTCACTACCCACCAGGTTTTCAACCTTTTTGTTTAGAAAAGCTTCTCTTCTTGTCAAAAGGGCAAATGCTTACAAGTGTGTTTCCTTCCCTCCTGTGGGCCCGTAACACACTTTCCATCTTAAGAGAAAAGTGCTTCTGCAGAGACAATTGAAAGAAATTAAGAATGGCACATCATGATCATTTATATCATGTGTATCTCAGAAAGTTCATCAATTCATATTACATTAGGGAATATGTAAACTAAATGTGCACTCATTTGGCATAGTCCTCAGAGCAATTATTCTTCAGTTGATTTAGTACACTTGATAAAAATAAAGGTTAAGGAGGATGTTAATTTGGTCTTTTTTTTTTTACTGATTTTTATAAAGTATTAGAATGCAGATTAATTCCAGACTTTGTAATACTGCATCCAATTCACTAACATATAAAAATAACTCGCATAAATCAGAGGAGCAGGCCTGATCCTTGTGCTCTAACACTCACAGGGAATTTTGACATTGACTTCTATAGGAGCAGGCCCAATGTCAAAACCTAGATATAACATGAATCCGTGCCAGACACGTTAGAGCTTTGCTAGGAACATCCTCATTGGAGCATAATAATTTGTGAGAGAGAGACACACACTGTGAGCACTCCTGGGGTTGGGGGCCCTGGGCAAAATGTTGGTGGCAGAACTAATTCTAGTCTGAGGAAACGAGAAAGCCAGTGTCATGAAATGTTGTTGCTTCCAAATCTCAGCCCATCTGACTACTGAAGACCTACATTTTTCTGTCCGATTTTGGAGGTGGGGGAGTGTTGGCAGGACATCCTCGGGAGACAGTGAAAAGAGATAAAACAATTGCAGCTTTTTTATCCATGAGTTCAAGAGAGAGGAGTGAAAAACCTGCCAGTGCTGCCCTAAAATTGCTAATGAAAGAGAGTGAGAGAGGCATTTGCTTCAATATGCTCAGCCAAAATGGGATTTTCAAAGGAGTCTGGATAAAGACATCAGACACAAAGAAATCAGTACCTAATAAAAGAACTTACCTGAGTCAATCCTGCTGATTGGCTTCAATAGCAGACATGTGGGTGTTGAAGCAGAATTCACTGCAGAAGTTAAAAAAAAAAAAGAGAGAGCGAAGAGGAAAAAGAAAAATTAAATGCAAGTAGTAGAGTATGTTAATGACATGACTAGGAAAGGGTCCTTCCTCTGCAGGGTTAAGGGGCTGCTTTGTAGCAGCTGAGAGGAGTGGTAGAAGTCTTTTTCCCTTAGGAATAAATCAGGCCCATATCCCATTGTGGATCCGGGGGCAGATGGAGTGAAGGAAATCTCTCCAGAAGAAAAATGGGATTATGAAAGTATTGAATAAGGAATTACATGGGAGTTATATATGGGAGATTTCACTGTAGAAAAATGAGGTTACATATATAAACTTGTGTCTTAGCTCAGAAAACTCTTATCCATGGCTTTCTGACTGAGGAATCACACGTCTTCATCCTTTTTTTATTGCCAGTCCCTGTCACTAGTGATGTGGAGACAGCCTTTTGTGAGCTGCCTCAGCCCATTGCAGCCACAGGAAAGGGTTTCCTCCTCAGCTTCACCCCTGTGTGCTGACTCCACTGTGCATTTGGGGCTTGCAGAGAACCCATTCTCCCTGGTAAATCCCAACAGCCGCCGCACAGTGCCAGGAGCAGCTGGGAGTCAACAGGAGTTGCTCATGGTCCTTTCCCCAACCTTGGCATCACCATCCTGGGGAAATCTGATCCCAACAGTGTCATCACCATCCTGGGTAAATCTGCTCACAACGGTGTCCTCAGCAACTGCATCTGCAGAGGGATGGGAAGGTAGCTCTTCATTTTATCTTTTCTGCATCACCCTTCTATTCTCTGCCCAGGTGGGTCCAGGTTCTTGCAGACACGCACTCATGAGAGGGGAAGATTTTCGTTTTCTCCTTTCGCATAGAATTTATTTGGATTTGTGTATGTAGGAGACTGCTGGATTCATGAGACATGCCAAGTTTCAGACTTCCTCGGTCCAAATCCTGTTGAACCATGTGCATCCAATTCTCCTCGCTCCCCCGCGTCTGCAGGCGCGGGGGAAGAGCTGGAACGCCCCGTGTGTGCTTCGTAGCAGAAAAGAGCCTTGCCTTGGCTCAGGAAACGGGCACTATAATTAGGCACAGATCTTCTGGCCGAAGTACAATGATCCAAAGATTTATTTCTATCATTTGTGCATCTTTGGGTGTTTTTTGGTATTGTTTTCCAAGTGTAGGCCTAAGGGTTTCGAGTGTGGATGGTTGGCAGCTCTAGTCTGCAAAGGGGCTTCTCTTCATGTTATCAGAAAGCACAGGCAGACCCATGGTGCCTTACTTTCATTAAGCTCATTTTTTGGACTGACGAGTAGAACTACACACTTGTACACTTTTGTAATAAGAGGAGCATGCTGAGCTGGAGTTCCTGAGATGCTAAATGTGATTTCACAGCCACTGTCCAGATAGGATTGCCCTTTAACATCATCCGAGAAGTTCTCATACACGAAAATTATTCTGTCATACATAAAATGGCCCAACTAATTTGGAGTGATTTATTTAATAAAATTTGGCTTGCTGTAATCCATGAACAATTTATGATGTTCTTGAATTTCCTCATAAGTCAGTTATTTCTTGCTAGATTAAGTTGGATGAATAAGTTGTGGCCTGTCGACTGCATGCAAGTTATTAATTAATTGCACATTTCTGGATGCTGGATTCTAAGTGTATTGGTCAGTTTAATTGGATCAGTAGGCCACACTGCATACGTCTGTTCTTAGGTTGGATGAATGCTTCTCCTTGAAAGAATCCTCCAAGACTAAAACTTCCTGATCAAGCATTTAAAGCAGGCATTCTGTCTGAGACGCCAGGACACAGGCAACCACAAACTCAATTACGTAAGTGCTGTTGGCATCCCAGAAAGCGAAGTGCTGCATTGTGCTAGTCTTCTTCCAACAGAGAACTTCAGCTTGAGAAAATATTCATAGAAGTATTACCTAATATTCACTTTGCCAAGCTTATTCCTGCCAGTGAGTTCAGTTGTTAAAACACATGTAAAGTACAAGCTCAACTGAAGCAAATTTCTATGAAAATTATGTACATCACATGCTTTCTTCCACTCTTGTTAGCTCCCACAGTACTGATATTAAAAGGATCAGTAACATCTCTCTTTGCACCCTGTTTATTTCAGTTTTATGTAACCTGAATGCCATGTACATTCTGGCTCTGTCATTAATTTTAAGCTAGGTCAAATTCATACATATTAGATAATAAGCATTTTTAGTCCCCAAATGTGTGCGTTAATTAATTTTATTTCATTCAGTGTAATTGTCCTTATAGCTCTGTGCTCATTAAAATAAGAGGTTGAGAATCCTCTTTTGTGTTAGGCTTAATTTGGGTAGGAATCGCAGAAGCTGCCTTATAACTTCTCTGTCAATGTAGATGAGTTCTGACTTGCAAGCAAGCCCCCTCCTCCCCACCACTATTACTGACTCAGGAGTCATTTCCAATCCCTCAGTGTAAGCACACATCACTCTAAGGAGACAGAAATTACATCCAGAGGACTAGAAATAGCCAGGAAGACCTAATTTCATATATTTTCCTTTTGAAAGATGTGAGTGCATTGTATTGAATGGAAATACCGACACAGAAGCAGGTGCTGGAAGTCCACCTGCTCATCTCCTCATCATCCAATGAATTTGTCCAGCATCTAAACACTGGCAATGGTGAATGTTCTCACTGATGGGCATTGCTGCCGAGTCTCTTCCAGTGTGTGTGAACCCTGTTCAGTGGATTTCAAAGGTGTAGCTGACAGCTCATATAGGTGATATTCTATAGTTTATAAGCAGGTCATGGGTGATCAGGTAGACCTTGCTCTAGCTGGTATGGATTCTGCAAGTATTGATGTGGGGTTTGGTTTTTTTTGTTATCTAGTGTTTTAGAGCTTGTGTGCCCCAGACTTGTCTTTTTCCTTCTGCAGTGTCAATCACTTGAGCCTTGAGACTGCAGCGCCTGCATCACTGCTACAGTTGATGTTCATTAAAGCACCTATTTGTCATTTATTAGGAATTTGTAAATGAATCCTGAAGAGGTCTTTCTCTCAATGCATCCTTCAGTGCTGTTAGCACTGGACATCTTTGTGTCCGCTTGTGTTTCTGATTCATTTTCGCTATCAGGGAAGGACTCTCAGGGTTTTTGATGTGGAGACAGTATTTGAGATGATGTGTTTATATGGGAGGTGTGGGTCACTCTTAGTTTTTACAGATCACAGCAGAAGATAAAGATGCTGAGCACCTGCTAGGTTTGTGAATATCCCCCGGTGGAAAGCTAACTACAGCTTCTGCCTCCCGTTCCCCCAGTTTTCACTTGCAGTTGACATCTTTCCTAAGTTAACTAGACATGCAATACCAAATAGCACGTTGTAGCTTTGAGTTAGCTACTTTGAGGTGTGTCTAAAAAATGTATGAAGCACTGGCCTGGGTCTTGGCTTCTTTGGTGAACTGCTGAAGACATGCTCAGTGAGGAAGCATTAGAGGAGGATGCAGTCCCAAAGGGGACATGCTCCTCCCACAAGCTGATCCTTAGGGAATAGAACAACTCAATCTCTTCCATAAATACACCGTTTCTCCTCATCTCAAGAGGGCAATGGGCTCTACAGTATGCCCTGGTGATCATCAGACATGAGTTCCCTGAGCAGAGGGGAAAAGGCCGTCAGGACCTGAGGGGCTTGCAGAGCCTACCAGCTAGTGGACTTTCACAGAAAGCACCTCTGATGGCACTGCACCGGAGAGTCCGCCTTTCTCCGACCCTCTTGAGGTTCTTTGTTTGCACCATTTTTACAATGCTGATCTGAGCTAATGTCTCAAATTCCTCTGCCAGTGTGGTCCTTGGAGACCCCTGGGCCTATTTAATTTCGTGCATGTGTAAGATACCTTTTCCCTTTTGGCACCATGATACCAGCTGCAGTCACTTTAAACACTGCCAGTCAATCCTAGTTATCAGGATCTGTACAGGGGACAGGAGGAGGGAGAAGATAATGGATTTGCCTTGAGAGCTCATCTAGAAATCCAGTCCTACACAGCAGACTGCCTATGTAATGTATTACTTTTTAATAATGTAAATATATTAACATTAGAGCAGTCTTCTCAATCTGCGGTACCTAAACATTACATCACTATCAGGGGCAAACGTAATTAGATATCATAAATATGAAAAATATCGGGACATTAACATAAAGAGCACCAATAAGTTGCTTTGCTTGTCATGTAATTGAAGAGCATTAAGGGTGCACTCTGCTGCGCGCTCGCGCGGTGAGCAGG
This sequence comes from Todiramphus chloris collaris, assembly GCA_025345505.1. NCBI lineage: Eukaryota > Metazoa > Chordata > Aves > Coraciiformes > Alcedinidae > Todiramphus > Todiramphus chloris. The sequence continues at coordinate 6,666,083 of JANVCC010000049.1, read as the reverse complement.
GATCAAGCCTAATGAGAAGGGACAGCCCCGATATGCACAGCCTCACCCGAAATAACTTCACAGGGACACTGTCAAGGGGTTTTTTTTTTTTTTTTTTTGGTCTGAAAGTTAACATTTCTGTAAAGTTGATTAGCGCTCGCAAATGTTCTGTGCTATTTTCTAATCAGTGACATTCGCTGTCTTGGTTATTTAATGGTATTAGCAGCAGCAAAAAGTGGAACCATTTGTTTCAGGCCAAGCAATCATAATCCTGCTCACTCTGGATGCTGGTATTTAAATATGCGTGGGATGCTGTTTTCATCCTACATTCCTGTTCTGTAAGATTTTTGCTCTACAAAGTTTTCCAGTCTCTTGGTCTTCTGCTTAGCACCCTCCAGGTAAGCCTAGAATTGAAGAAATGTCAACCATTTTAAATAAGGTACAGTGCCAAAATGACATATGAAGATTTTAAACTTCCAGAGCAAAAAGGAATTATTTAGCGTGGCTCTACTGGGAGTACAGCCTCACGCTGAGAAAAATGGGATGCTTTGAATGACTTTCTGGCAATGAAATCTGTGGAATAGCCCAAGAGGGAAATGTCAGGTCCTCGTTGCTGGGGTAGATTAGATCCGCACTAGAAGATACCTAATCTTGGCTGGAAGACAGGTCAGTGGTGCTTTCCGAACTGGTTGTACTAAGGGCTTCCTAGGCTGGTCACAGGCTTTAAGTGAGCACCTGGGTGCACATTATCAAGATGCAGGGGTCAGGCTTAGCTCAACACTCTGAACCAAGAGCTGCCGTCCTCACGATACAACGGGGAAATGGAGCAACTCGGCATGATTGTGTGAAACCAGGAACAGCGCCTGGCCTGAAATAAGTTTGCCCCTCCTTTCCTCCTGTGCTGTTTCACAGTACAAGCTTTCAGAAGTATCCACCATTTCCCTACCCGCTATGACACGCAAACACGCAGTGGGGACGTGCCCCTGGGTTTGCCTGGAGGACCCGCTGTGCTGAGTGGAGCAGGGTGGCTGGGGTTTTCCTGCTGAGGAACAAACCCCCTGAGCTCCAGCCTTGTCCTGAGCTGCTCCAGCCAACAGGGTGTCTGATGGTCCTGGGCTTGCTCAGGCTCGTAGAGTTGGAGGTGGTCTGATGCGGGATGCTCCCTTGGGTGCAGGGTGGCACTGGAGCCCCCACTGAGGCTGGTGTTCATGGCCGAGCTGGCAGCTCCAAAGAAGTCTGTCACTGGCAATTTTGCACATTTTGTCTTCAAAACCTGCTGCTTCCTGGAATTATTCTCATTCTAGATTTCGATGCCAAATCCTCTTTCACCTTCTTCTGTTTCTCTTTCTGTACACCCCTTGTTCTCTAATTAGTTGAATTTCTGTCTCTGCTTTGCTTCTGCCTTAGTCCTTTTCCCAGCTCTCCTCTTAGATCTCTCTTTTCTTTATTTTTTGTCTGCCCTCTCATGGCTGGATATTTATTTGCTTATTTTAATTTCTCTGGTGGGAAAGCCTTTCCCGCACCACATCTTGCAAACATCAGAGAATCTTCTCAGCCCCTTCCTGTTCTCCTTGTCCCTGTGCCTGCATTTCTCCCTCACTCTCTCCTCCTCTGCAAGTTGTGCTGTTGCTCTGCTCTCACTGCCATGGTAACTTCAAAAACACATGGCCATTTGATATACCAGGCAAAAGAGAAGTCTGCAGGAGTGTGTGCAGGCATGTGTATGTGTCAGGGGAGGGAATGGAACATCCTTTTCCTTTCTCTTTTCATTTTTAGGTTCAAAGCATTTCATTACAGCCACTGGAAGAGGCATTCCAGCTCGTAGGTGCAGGGTGAGGCTGTGGGACAGAAGCCCCATGCCCCATCCTCTGCCTGTCTCGGGGCAGGGGGTGCTTGGCTGCTCCCTGAGCCTGGCTCCTGGCTCTGCAGCAACAGGGATTAAAAAAAAAGAGGCAGCAACACCTTCAGAGTCTAAAGCATCAGAAGGAATAGCTCTGCTCCTGCGGGGAAACATATGGGGCATTAGGAACACTTTCCCCAGCTTGAACATTTATACTTGAAAGTTAACTGGGAAAGAAAAACACAACAGCTTCAAAACAAACAAGCCATAGGGGATCACAGGCTGGAGCAGCTGCTGGGGTGAAACCAGCAGTGTATTGCAGTGGGGAGCAGGGACCCACTGGAGAGGCTGGACAGCACGTGAGCCACCCTGCATCAGTGTGGGACAAAGTGTTATGGGGCTTGCTTTCACTCAGCGATTGGTCTGGAAATGGAAGCAGTGATGCCAGCCTTGCCCTGGTTGAGGTTTCTCAGGTGCCTTAAGAAGAGTGTGACCAGCAGGCCCAGGGAGGTTCTCCTCATCCTCTACTCTGCCCTAGTGAGACCACATCTGGAGTAATGTGTCCAGTTCTGGGCTCTCCAGTTCAAGACAGACAGGGAAATACTAGAGAGAGTCCAACGGAGAGCTACGAGGAGGATTAAGGGACTGAAACATCTCTTTTATGAGGAAAGGCTGAGAGACCTGAAGCTGTTTAGTCAGGAGAAGACAGAAAGGGGATCTGATCAATGCTTTTAAATATCTAAAGGGCAGGTGTCAAGAGGATGGGGCCAGACTCTTTTCAGTGAAACCCAGTGACAACAGACACAAACTGGGACACAGGAATTTCCACCTCAACATCAGGAAAATCTTCATTCCTGTGAGGGTGACAGAGCCTGGCACAGGCTGCCCAGAGAGGCTGTGCAGTCTCCTTCTCTGGACACATTGAAAACCCACCTGGATGCAATCCTGAGCAACCTGCTTTAGGCAAACCTGCTTTAGCAGGGGGTGGTGGACTAAAGGATCCACAGAGGTCTCTTCCAACCCCTGTCATTCTGTGATTCTGCAGTTCTGCCCAGTCCCATGCAAACCTGCTCATCCTGGCTCTTGCACCAGCTGGGAGCGTGCAGCACCCTGCAGCCAAATTCTGGAGCTGTGGAAGCAGTGCAGGAGGTTATTGGTGAAGCTTTCATCCCCTTTTCCACAGAAATGGCAGCACCATTAGCACATCTCTCCCCTGCCCTCCAGCAAGCTGCAGCACCCTGTGTACTGGAATGCTGTTTGCCCAGAGCCAGCCGTGGATGAGGAGCTGGAGCCAGAGCTGGGCTTTTTGTGGGTCTGGCAGCAAAGGGCCCCTCCAGCCCTGGGAAATACAATTACTGTTTTGGACTCGTTGTATATTTTCTCCACAGTCTCATTTTGAAAGGGATAATGATCTTTTCCTCTCCCCTGGGTGCTGGGGAAGCAGCTTGGGCAATTAATTGCAGAGGGGGGCTGTGGGAACCATTCTGGCCTGGGAGCATAAGAGTGCCAGCAGTGAAGAGAAGACCTCTGCTTCTGCCTCACCTACTTTGTTACCAAAAAGGTAAGAAAAAATAATAACTGCAGAAGTGTCTCTGTCTCAAGGAGATGTTTGTCTGTCTCATCGAGCTGCTGGTCAGGAATCAGTCCCTTGTGCTGGGGAGAGAGCAGTGCAGCCCCGAGCCACCTTCCCCTGAGGAGGATGCAGGACCACAAGAAACCTGTGTGCCACTGAAAGTGGGTCTGGGACATGCCAAGAGTGGAGGCAATGCAGGCACATGTTCATTCCAGCTCAGGCAGAAGTGGCCTCATCACTGCTGGGGACTGCACAACCATCTTTGCATGAGGTAGGCTTGAAAGCAGCTTTTCTGCTGCATGGAGCTGGGGAAGAACAAACCCGATGCTCCACAGGGACTGAGCAGGGGATTTTCTGCAAAGATTTCCTTACATAAATACCCTCCTGTGGCTTTTAATATGGCTGGGGAGGAGGGAGGAACAATCTGGGCCAGCAAAGCTGAAACTTGGTTTTCTAATCTGTGAAAACCAAGCAGGGAAAGAATAGATGGAGGAAAGAGCAAACAGTGGTGACCCTGCTATGGATCTTGAAGGAGCAAAAAGAGGTCCCTGAAATGATGGTCTGCCCAACCCACCCTGTCCCCATCCCCCTCACACATCTGTAGCTTTGTAGTGAACTTTAATGACTGCACAAGGGACGGGGCAGCTGCTAACGAAGCAAGATGCAGTTAAAGCCTATTCCCAGTGCTAACTAACGTCCATTATCTTCACTGTAACAGCATTGTGGCAAAGCCATATTAATGCAGAATACTTTTGATTTGCATGGCATTAATAAGTGATACATGAAAGGTTTTGACTGTGTTCCTGCTCCTCAACTTGGTGGTAGTGTTTACTTTACTGTGTCCTCACCAAGAAGCTGCAGCTGGAGACATACTGGGGAAAAAAAATGCAGCAGACCTTCAGCAGCAGAGAAAAAGAGAGGTACAGTTAGAGAGGCAGGGCCAGATTGGCCCCAATATTGGCCATGACCTGATGTTTTATGCAGTGTCTTAGTTCAGGTGCTGTGCTTTAGGAAGGAATGGGCCCATGGAAACTCCTTGGGTTTGGCTCTGCCTCTGCGTCCTTGAGCAGAGCTGCAGAACAGCCTTGTCCCCAGCTCCTTGGAGAGCTGGTAGCTGGTGGGGGCAATCAATGAAAGGAGGAAAAAGAAAATGTCATTCAGGTTAATTTTGGTTTGGTTTTCATCTGAAAGCATTTTAAAAAATTGGAGGACACTTGTAAATGGAATGCTGTTCTGAGCTGAAAAGACCTCAAAGTCTGCAATTGAAGGCTTTGACTTTTGTTTTTCTATTTTTTTTTTTTTTTTTTTTGTAAGCAAATAGCAGAAATGCACGGAAATGTTTTGATGCTTAAGCTTCATTTATTTTTGTTGAAAAGGGTGTTTGGCGCTTTGGTTTTGTTTTCACCAGCTGTATATTGGAGAAAAAACATCCTGGATGCAAACGTGTGATCCAGGAGGGAAACTGTGAGTCTGCCACCAAACACATCTTTTCAGTACAAAATATCTCCAGCACCAGAATCCTGGGTTAATTTGCCATTCTTCCAGGGCTACATACAAACTATTTAGCTGATTAGAGATGTGCAAACACACCCACCGTAGCATACACTAGTGCTCATAAACTGGTAAATAACAACAAACCTGTGGCTGCTTTTTTTTCTTCTCAGAGCCACTTAGTCTTCTCCATCCCTGCCCAGTTCCAGTGCTTAATGTAAAAATCAGCCTGTCCTCCCCAGAATCACCTTCAACTCTTGTGACCTCTTTCTCTCACTTTGTTTTCTTGCTGCCATCACCTTTATCCTCTGGTCTGAAGTCCCCCCAGCCCCGAGTGATGCTCCCTGTGCACACAGCAGCCTTGGGGCTTCTCTCCAGTTGTGGAGCAGCGGGGAACTGGACCATATATGAGCATGAGGATGAGGTGCTATCAGCCCACTTCGGAGGAGGAGACTGGAAAAGATGAATTTGGTGTGCTGGTCGGTGTGGTTTGGGTGGTGGCACGGGGGAACCGGTGCACGTGCTCCATCATGAGCAGCCGCGGGAGATTCTGCTCCCTCTGGGGAAGGACAGGCTGGATGCATTTCATTATGCTTCCCTTGTGGGCATGCATATGGATGAACGGCACACACTGGTGCATGTGCACAGCAGGAGATGGAGAGAGGTTTGTGCATTATGCTATCTGGAGGACCAACTTTTGCCCATGGACAGTGGGAAGACTGGGCCACCTCTCCAGACGGGATGGTTGGTAGGAGATGCAGTTCCCCGAGTGCTGCGAGGATGGGGCTGCTCCCTGCCATGCTGTGGCACCCCTGCACACCCTTGAGTGCAAAAGGACTGAGATGCCAATCCTCTCTGCTTCCTGGTGTTTTGGTTGCCCCTTTTACCCATGGCTGTGAGATCCTGCTGGGCTTGTTCTCCCAGGGGAATTCTCACTGGCCGCTCAGATGAGCTTCTTGTTGCTGGAGCAACGCAGAGCAGTCTGAGCAGCCCTGAGTACCTGGTTCCTAAAATACTGCTCTGTCACTAAAGCCCTACCATATTTACGAGGCAGTGTTGCCATATGTACCTATAGCTCTTCCCTGCCTGCTCCCAGTCCTGCCTGTCACTCAAGCACCCGCTGTACCTGATACACGCAGAACCCAAATTCTCCTCCTCGGAAAAACTAAAGCCCATGTCTCTTCTCATACAACAGGGGGAAAAAAAAAAAAAAAAAAAAAAAAAAAGAAAAGATGTATGTTTTACATTGAGCTCATATTTTTCAAAACTTCCCTTCTCTTTGTCCTTGAAGAAAGTCTCTTGGTTTCCTCTGTCTGGTCCCTGTGAATGGATTTCTGAGCAGGGACACCTTGTCAGCCTTTTTTTCCTGGGCTCGAATACAATGTTTCAAATGAAATGCCTTTTTTTAGTCTCATCTACTTCAGCTACAAGAAGAAGATGGGTGAAAAAAAATCTATTTTCTTTCTTCTTTCTAAAAGATTATTTTTTTTTCCCTCCAAGTGGCCTTATGGCTCCTTTTAAGAAATTATATAACAAATTGTGGAAATCTGGAAGGGAACTGGTAGTTTGATTTCTTTAAGACTTTCCCTTCTGCCACTAAGACAAAGAAAGGCAGAGTAACATTCAGCAGGCAAGAAAAAAATAAAAAATCAAAGTTACCATTTGGCTTTTGAACAAGGTGCAAATTAGTGAGTATTTGCTAAAATTTGAGACAGCAATTGTCTAAGAAAAATATTTTCAAAGAGGAGAAGGGTTTTTTTCTTCTTAAATAAAAAAGCCCCCGAACCTTCCTTTCTTTTAACTTCAAAAGGGAGCCAGATTGCAGAGGAAGAGAGGAAAAGCTTAAATCTCCTCTGAAGGGAAGAAAGTAACTTAGTCAAAGTGATCTTATTTGTGAGGGAATAATTTTCTGTTCACTTTTTTTTTTTTTTAAGATCATGATCAAGTGAGTCATAAATTTTTAAGTGAGGTGATGAAACCTCTTCTCTACCTATGGCGATGTGAAATGGCCCTTTCTTTGAGGATGACTGGATTATGCTGCGACCTGCCTGTTTGAGAAAACTTCATCAGCAGGCACCGAGCAGGAGTTTTCTCTCTGTTTTGCGTGGCTCTTTTCAGCATGAAAATGCTTCCAGCTCCCCTATGATGGCATTTTGCACTTGCTCCTGCATTGATGCAAGTAGCGGAACCATAAACACGCTTCAGGTTAGACATGGATCCAGGTCTTGGAGGAAGGTAAGTGGTGCCTGTCCTGCCGGGGGGCCTCGCACAGCTACTGCATTGGCAAAGAAAAAAGTAATAAAGAGAGATTCTCAGATGTGACCCACAGGTATTTCATGTTTATGCAAGCGATAATCTCTGGAAAAAAGATGCCTGCTAAGGGATGTCCTTGCAATTTATCTATGAAAGCAAGTGTCAGGCTTGTCCAGAGAAATATTAACCCTTGTACATGTTTATATATGCAGCATCTGCTGAGTCTTTGGCTGGGCTTGTAGGTTTGACATTGAACTCCTCATTTCCATCTAAACTTTAATAACGCAAGAGTTGCCACAGCGCAACAGAGCACCGATTCATCCCATAGCTGGGTCTGCCAGTGGCCCATGCCAGATGCTTCAGAGGAGATTGCAGAGCATCATCATACAGCTAATTGGTGGGAACACGTCCTCCTGCTGCCAGCTGGTGTTCATCAGCTATGTGTCCTGCAGCACCAGGGGCTGATGAAAATAGCCATGTGTAGTGCTTCTTGCCTTGCCTTCAATCAGAGGAGCACAAACATCAGTGAATGAAACTCCTCATATGTCGGGTATTGTGTTGTTGCTATCTGTTGATTGCCTGATATCAGGGGACGGAGAGCCAGCATCCTTGATGGAGGTTCAGCGGTTGCAATCACCAGATAGCATCAACACAGGACCCGACATATGAAGGGTTTTGTTCACTGATGTTTGAGCTCTTCTAATTTCCCTTATGGTCCAGGGAAAGTCAGGCAGCTCCTGCAAGCACGTGAAGAGGGCTGGGACCGCGGTGAGCAGCACGGCAGGCAAGGAGATGCTTCTGCATGTGTAAGTAGATTAAAAAAAATTAATAAAATTAAAAGAAAACAAAACTGAGCAAAATGTGGTAACTGCTGGAGACTGTGTAGGGCCGGAATTACAAACCCTGTAGCCCAGAGCTGGGCTCTGGCTGAACCTGCCTGTCTGTAGATGAACGCTTCCCCCTCTTTTGTAGAGCAGCAGAAGCTATTCTTGTAGCTGTCGAGTCCTTTTTTGAAAGTTACTGAGGGTTTTTTTTTTTGCCTCAATAACCTACAGCAGAGAGTCCTACAGGCTAATTATATGTTTCATTTATAATCCTTTAATTTTTTTGTAGTTCAAATAGATAACTATGTTTTTCTCCCACATCTTTGATTCAGACAGATGACTTGCTTCATTAATTGATATGTGGAGGAGGGGGTCTAGAAATGAGCTATATTTACGCTTCAAAAATAACCTTTTCCCAACTATGTTTTTTCATTATGTGAATCCTCATATTTATTTGCAAATTATCCTGAAGTGAACGTCATCAACCTTTGTCCAGGAGTCTTTTGCTAGATTAATTAGTCTGTAATGACTCTACTTCTCATCCTCTTTGATTTCCAGCTTTCAGCTTGGCCTGATGTCAGACTGCACCCAGAAAACTGCTTTCTACCCTGAGCTGTCAGTGTGAGGAGGAGCGCAGGGTACCGGGGCTGCCTGCAGAAACCAACAGCCTGGCAGAGATGGGATTTTGGTCACTGAGGTGAAAATGCACTTGGGAAGTATTTCTTTCCTGATGGAGCTGTTAGAAACCAGTGATCCCAGAGTGGAGCCATCCCAGAGTCCAGCCTAGTCCTGGTCCAGCCACTCTGTTGGGTGGCACAAACATCCCTGCACCAAAGAGCAATGAATTCAGCTCCCAGAGGGGAAGATATTGTGTAGCCTTGTCACTTGGTGATGATTATTTCAGCTCTTCCTGGCCAGATGGAGAAACTTGTGAAGGTCCCAGCCCTACAAACCAGACACCAAAGAAAAATCACACTATCACACTGTTGTCCCACCAGGCAGGGTCTCATCTCCCCAGGGAGTTTTCCAGCGCCGCTTGCTTGCTGCTTTCTCCTTGGCTTTTTTTTTTTTTCGCTTTCAACACACTTTGGTGAAAAACGGGTGTGAATCATTTTTCATGAGAAGCTTCCATTGCAAGAAGTGCTTTTTTTAGGAACTCAGCATCTTTTTAAGTGAAATGCCAGAAATCTCACAAGCTGAAGCTGAAATATGCTGGTTGCAACATTAGGTGCTAACAGTTGGCAAAGCTTGAGTCCCAGTGGCTAAAATACCAGAGAAAATGGCAGACAGTTCCTTGGCTTTTAAATTTGGGTTGTCTCGCTTGTGTGACAGGAGGAGAGAGGGTAGGACTCAGCTCAGGCTGGTTGGCTGAGTGATTGACACATTTCACAGACAGCTTTTTATGGCACTCATCATGGTGATGTTCCTAATTGCCTCCCCAGCATTAATGAAGATCTCCTATAATGGGCCTTCAAGGTAGGAAAATAATATTATCTCTAATTTCCAGATGAGCCTGACCCACATGGGTCCATTTGCCTGACATGACTGGCCTCTGTGATGCTGGTGAGGATGCAGCATCATGCAGATGCTGGTGCAGCCGTGGCTGCACAGGGCTGGGGCTGGGACTGGCCCCACGATGGCTCTTGGAGATATTCCCAAAGCCACTGAGAAACCCCAAGACCAGCAGAGTTGTAGGCTGAGAAATGTAGAAAAAAAAAATGCCGTGCTGACAGTTGGTTTTGTCATGAAATCTTCAAATCAAACCAGGAGGTGGGTTTAGAGGAGAATTGTCAGCGGTTTTGTTTAGATCTTGTCCCTGAGACTGGGGTTTTTTTGATAGAAATACCTGCAAAAAGGGTGCATAATGTGTTAGTAACAGTCTCCAGAAAACGAGGAGAGGAGAGATTTAAAAAAAAAAAAAAAGACTAGAAATGAATAGAATATTTTGTGAGAGTATAAATGTTTGATGCTGGCACTAGCTTGGGGTAAGGTGGGGAAAAATATTTCTGAAAAGCCATCATTCAGAATAAACCCTTTCATCTGAGGGTTCAGGTCAGACTTCAGCTCTCCATCGTGGCCTTGACCACTGGCTGGGTAGCCTGGCTCTCTGCTGCCTGAAATTTCAGACCCTGCCACCTCTTCTGCAGCATGCTGGGGACACACCTGAGGACTTCCAGCTACAGCACCGTGTCAGCACCGCTTGCTCCCACTTTCTTTATTGTCTGTAAGTAGCCACACGTGGATGACGACCACAAATGGCTCATAGGCAGATCTGTAGAAAGGTGTGTTTTGTAGGTCAGTGCCACGATGAGGATGCCTGTGTTGCCAGCTCTGGGATGAAGGATGAAGCTTCTGCTCTGGTTCCCTTTGACCTGAGACAAGCAGCAAAATCAGCTTGCCCTCTGGGTGGAGAGGTGGCACATATGGATTTTGATAACTTTCTTCTGTTTAGAGGTCATTTCCCACTTTAAATATTCATGTTCTAAGGGACATTAAATAAATAATGCTTAACTTGTTAAGCTGAACGGCTTGCAACTTTTGCATTTTCTGTCTTGTTTGCAATCAAGAAGTGATGTGAGGCTGCTAAATACAACCTGCTCTGTAATTAGGGAAGGTTTTGTTGTTCAGACCCCATTATCTGCTAGCTGGGTTTGCAAAGCAGGACTGAAATGGTTTGCAGTCGGGTTTTCAAAACAGGTGTCTCTGATAGCTACAGGCTGGTTTCCTCTTAAGGGGGGGGGAAAGGAAGGGAAAAAACAGAGTGCTACAAATCAACATTTTTGTTTTGCTCAGACACAGGCCCCCAGCCTGGATTCCTCTGTGGGGAGGGGGGAACGTTTCCTTCATCTGCCTACAACACGGAGGCAGGATGGCCCTGCTGCAGTGCCACCACTCCTCAATTGCTCCTTCCAGAGATGCTGGGTGCTCTTCATGGGTTGTTATTATGCTGATTCCAATGCATTGCCTGTAGGATCTGCATTAAATGACAATTTGGAAGAAATCCCTGTGGCATGAGATTGAAAATAAAAGGGCAGCGCCTCTTATTTTATTTTTTCCTCTATTTGTTTGGTACCAGAATATCCCACAGTGTCTTGGGACTTGAAGTTCGATTCAGACACTCACATTTGCAAAAGATGGCTAATGAATATGAGGTTTCGAGGTAGGAGCCTTTCAGTGACATGAGGTTTATATAGAGACAGTTATTATATTTCACCCCTCCTCCCCCCTGTCTGCTTCGGAAGGAATATGAATCACCAACTGAAGTCCTCCTGTATTTGTAAATCAGCTGAAACATAACGGTGATGTTGGGAAGTTGTACTGAGTTAACTGAGCTACTTCTCAATCTCAGAGCTTTACATAACCCCTTCTTAACGCACTGTTATTTCCTTTATAGATAGACTCATAAATTACTCCTGGTACACAAAATGCGTGGGAGGCTGCCTGTTTGCACAGCATGGGACCAAGACCTGCACATTCAAATATAGGCAGACAGCTGGAACACAATCTGTGAAAAGGCACTCAGAGCCTCCAGGTCTATTAAATACAAACTTAGACCATCTACCGAGAATTTTATGTCTTGCATTACATGGGTAATGCCAAAAAGAATAGGTGCAATACCCCTGGGACTGTGTCCATAAATGTCACAGCAGACTATCCAGAAAATCTTTCTTTCTGTGGGTAGGTGGATCGGTGTGCACACATGGGGCTGTGGGGGTATACGTGTGGTAATGCATGAATGTATATTTGTGTATAACTATGTATTTGAGCGCGAGATATCAGCCTGTGATAGCTATATTTATTTTAGTATCCTATTTTGTGCTGAACTCTACCCACACCGAGAGAACTGGGAAACGTGTCACTCTGGGTTCTGCAGTTGTTTTGCCGCAGTCCTATAAAATTACAATGTACATAGAACCCAAATTGTCCTTTTCTGAAGTTATTTGCTTCCCACTGTTGGGAAAACTTCCATTATGAACAATGCTGCCATCTTTGCTTCCAACAGTATGTCCAATTTACATCCATAGCTTCTAGCAGACAAGTCAGGCTGTAAGATTGGACTGAAGGGAGCGAAAGGAGGCAGGGTCAAGATTACAGAACCCCACCTGAGCACCTCTGGTCCAATTCCCATGTTACCATCATCTTTTTTATCTTACTGTCTGTATTATTCAAAACCCAGTGTCTGATTTTGAAATGCAGCCCAACTCTTATCCCAAACCCTCCAGCGGTGTGCGGTAGCATTTACGCTGCTTTTACCCTGTGTAGCTGCACAGGCTTTACTAATGTATTTCAGTTTCCTGTTACCCACAGCCAGTAATCAAAATTTGGAAAAATACTTTACTTCATCTTTAATCTAAAGGCCACCTCTTGATTAAGCTGTTTTTGAATAGGAGCCAGATACATCTCCAGCTGTGAATAAGGCCTAGGTATTCAGGCTAGTCATATGTCGAATTTGATTAGTAGCATAATCCATTGGGCATGGAAATGATTCACTAACATTTCAAAGCATCTCTGGATGCTGATGGGTTGTGGTTGCCATGTAGGAGCTGGTTGGATATAGCTGGTTTTTGGAAAGAGAGAATCTGATTGTGAAAGAAAGAATGCATCCAGATTTTATCATAGAACAGTTTGAGTCAAAAGGGACACGTAAAAGTCATATAGTTCAACTAGATGGACACTTGCAACTAGAGCAGGTTGCTCAGAGTCCCAACCTGAGCTGGAATGTTTCCAGGGATGGGGCATCGACCGCCTCTCTGGGCAACCTGGGACAGTGTTTCACCACCTTCATTATAAAAAAAAAATCTTCCTTATATCTAGTCTTAATCTATTTTTTTTTCAGTTTTGCTGTTTGTTTTAGTTATTTTGTTTATATTTCTTATAATTCCTATGTTGTAGTGTCATCTAGAAGCTTATAATAAGAAGAGGTAGCTGAGCTCATTTGGGTGCTCAGGTAGGATGGTCGCCGGCTGAGGGACATCAGCTCCTTACAAGCACCCTCGCTGTGGAAACAGCTTCTCAGAAGGGACAAGTGATGGAGATACATCAAACTCTCTCCCATACCCAAACCAACACTTAGGCTATACAGAGAGCACCCAACCCATATTGTTTTCCCCAGCACCCAAGGGTCAGGGCCATGACCTGCTGTGCCGGTGGGAGATCAGCCGGCGCCCAGGAACACGTCACCGCGCTTGACAGCAGGCACGGGCATGAACGCCGTGTTACTGACACCATCCTCAGAGACCTGGAACATAAACAGCTGGGAAGCAAATCAAATCCTCTGTACTTCTCCAAATAAACTGGTCTTTTCTGGGATATTTTTGTTTCTTTCAGGAATAAGGTGTGGTCAGGAGGGAAGAGGAGAGATATAAAAACAAGCAATGTTCCCTGCTCTGTTACAAAGCAAAAAGTCCCTTGTGGGTTAGGCGAGTTGGGGAGGAAAGCCTGTTCTCCTGCCAGGCTTGCTGCCTCTTCATGGATGACAGTATTTAAACTGCACCAAGTTTTGTTACCGCAGTGAATCTGTCGGTCACATGGGGATAAAAGCTCTTGCCTATGAGGCCTACTAGATCCATGGAAAATGCTTTGGGAGTTTTGACTATGAAACGCATGAAAACCCAGATAATTATTGCTCATTGCACTGCTAAGGAATTTTAAGAAAATTTGGTTTAAAAGGCAGGGATTAGGTACAGTACTGTGTGAAAACATCAATTAGCAGAAGTATGAAAAGCAGCCATACAGTTTGAGTTTGTTAGCAACTCCTGCTAGAAATATTTGGTGAAGTTTTTCAGGGGCATAAGTTGTCATGAGACTTTCAATTCTGTTCTTGATTCTACTGGTAGCTTTCTATTTTTATAACCATGGGGGAAAACCAAAAAAGATTAATATGTCTGTTTTATAAAATCTATCCAGGGTGGGGAAAAAAAACCCCACCTTCTTATACTTTGCCTTTCAGTTCTGCAATAATAAATTATCACAGTTTAAGAGACAATTGTTGTTCTTTTACATCTGCCAACTAATGCATCATGACACTGGGATTAGGCACAGTGTAGATGGCTCCTCCTGCCCATGCTCTTCAAGGTGAAAGCCTGTAAAGGGATCAAGGGAGCACTGACCGGCCAACTGGGCTGGATGTGGCCCAGTTGTACTCCAGCAGCCATGCCCAGGGTCCACGGTTGTCCCCTGCACCAGTGATGGGGAGGACACGGGGTACCCATCCCCACGCCAGTGTCAGATCTCCCTGCTGACAATGTTTCCATTTGTGCTCCTGTGTACCTGCTGTCCTTAATAATTTTTAAAAATAGTAAGAAGAGGGAAATTGCAAAGCTACTGGAGCAAGACACGGCCGTGCGCAGCCAGCGCACCCATGTGCTGCTGCCACAGACACTGTGTAAGAGAATGGGAGAGTACAATCAACAGCTATAGTGAGAGTAATGAAAATAGCCTTTCAAAACAAGGCTGGAAGCATACAGGGAAAAATCCCTCTATTTATTTATATTGATATCGCTAATAAAATTGCTTCCCGCAAATGTTTTGTGACTGACACTGCCTTGCCTGGTACGTGCAATAATGAAATTCCTGGGAAGGCAATTTAGCAAGTTGTGGGTTTGGTTTTTGGTTTTCGGTTTGGGTTTTTTTTTTTTTTTTTTTTTTTTCCCTAAGAGAAAAATGTTGCTTGTTCTTTCATTCCACCAGCCCGGCTCTGCATCCTGCCCGCTTCCTTCTCTGCTGTGCTCTGCCCAGGCTGGGGTGCTCCCTCCCGAGCCATCTGCTCTCCACAGCTGGGCTGGCGGAGGCCGCACCATCGGTGAAGCCATCCTGAGCCGCGGGGCTGCCCGAGTCCAGCTCCCTGAGCTGAGCTGCTGAGTTTGGACACTCCTAGGCTAGGGCAAAATTCCTCAGCCCATCTCCATGAAAACATGATTATTGTCATTAAATACACACTGTGATACACAATGTCTCTGCAATACTCCCCGATGAGCCTGTGCACCGAACCTAACGACTCCTACTGTAGCTAAATACCGTACTTGGCTTTTAAGACACCACCGCACGCTCAGCTCCTACCGCTGATGAGTGGTCTAAGAAGCAGCCTGATGATTTTCTAAAGATCTGAGATCATGGTAACACCATGAGAGTCGCAAAAAAAATGATGTCTCATTTCCCTCCCTCCCACTCCCAGCAAGGCTCATTTTGCAGACTGCAGCTGCTGGAAATGGAAAGCCAGCTAGAGCAACGTCGCTGCAGTGGCCTTACGGAGCTGGGCTGCTGCAGCAGAGAGTGAAGGCTCGAAGATGAACACCCTGGGCTCCCAAAACACCATGGTTCGATGGACTCTACTCTCCCATGGGTGAGAAAAGAGCCGGAGGAGCCGGTGCCAGCGCTGCTGGGTGGGTCTGGTGGCGATGGCCTGCGCTCCTGCCAGCGCTGCCAGGAGCACGTGCGGCCACGTGCTGCTGGCGCAGGCCAGGGTGGCCACCCTGCAGCACCCCGGCCGTGGCTGTCCCCAAGCTTGTCTCAGGACCAGGTGAGTAGCTGATGGCTCTGGCCACCAGGTCACCGTGCGAATCCCCCGCGCCTCGTCCGACTACTGCCACCTCCCTTCTTGTTTGGCCCCTTAAGAATCTTAACGGAGCCCATAATATTTAATGGTTTTGCTAGTGATAATGTCATTTTAAGTGACATAGCTGTGATAAATAGCTCCCACACGTCACTGAATTCTGTTTCTAAATTTTTATGTATTTTTGATAGGCCAATTTATCCCTGCTACAGCTCCAGCCCGTGCAGTCAATGGCATTCCACTGGGGGTGAATTTTGTCTGCTATTTGCAGTGTGTGCTTTTAAGCAGTGATTGGTGTGACAGTGTGATCTGTACAGCTGTCTCTCTGTATTTATTCTTTTGCCTATAAGGTGGATTTATACTAGCTCCAAAAAAAAAAAAAAAAAAAAAAAAA
>JANVCC010000049.1:6574476-6650077 GCA_025345505.1 Todiramphus chloris collaris | reverse complement strand
AAATAACTGATTAACAATTATTATTAGCAGGGATATAATGGAATGGGGGGGTTGCAAAGTTTATGGGCTTGGCTGAGCAATTGCACGCAAAGCTGTTGTGTGCCCCTCTCCAACTCTAAACCTTTTCTGAGGTTTTCTTTATAATTGGACAATGCCCTCTGGGCTCAATCTGACTTGATGTGCCTGACATGAGGGTAGCAGTGAAGCTGCCTGCATGGGGGATGTCTGATGTTCATGTGCAGGGGGCTGGCATTGTGCGGGTACCCGCCAGGAGCTAGGGGTGCTCCGCGCCAGCCCATGCCTTCTGGGGACATTACCATCCCCTCCACCAATGACAGTGATGACTTGCGGGCAGGGAGTTCTTCAAGTGCTTCACTTGAACTTGTATGGTTCTCAGCAGCTTTATTTACATGGATTTTTATGAGCTTAAAATGGTGACTCTCTAAGGCAACATCCTTTCAGGCTTCTGCCAAGTGAAGAGCCCCTAAAGCTCTGTTAATAAAGCCAGCTCTCTGGGTTGGTCTCTGTGGCTGCAGTGAGTTGCCTTCTGCCCCTTCAGGTGCTGAGCCATCCCTCCTCCATGGCTTATTTGATGCCATCCCAGGAGTATCCTAGAGAGTTTTGGAGGAGAGCAGTGCCGGGTTAACCCCCTCTCCTTGGCTTTGAGTTTCTTCTCTCCTCCTGGACTGACAATAGCAGAGTCCTGGTGGACAGAAACACCCGCAAGCAGCAAAGCTCTGCTCCCATGAGTCCATGGGTCCTGGGGATGGCACAGGGCTGGGCTTCTTGCTGCCATTGTGCCCTGCCTTGGAGAGCAGCACAGCCAGCATCCCCTGCCTACCTTGCACTAACCCGCCCTGGGGTGTCAATCAGTATCACTCAAACAGCAAACTCTCTTCTGTCAGAGCAGCTACCGTACAGTTAACATTTCCCAGGCCTGGGCTTTCTGAGGTGTTTATTCCAGCAACATTATTCTACTTGAGCTACCACCTGTGGTACCAAATAGGAGGCAGGATGGCTACATCATGTGTTCATGCCCCAAAAGAAGAAGGCGATTGCAAACCAGAAAATGCCATGTGTGTTTTTCAGAAGGTTTAACTCCAGAATGTGTTTTGATGTGTTTGTGACAGGGTAACCAGAAGCAGCCTGCAGAGCAATACCAGAGGGGTTCACTGTCCCCTGACTGCACAGAGTGCAGCCATGCAGCTAGGAGCACCCTCGCTATTTACTCGGCAGATTTGTTCCTCACAAAGTCCTAGGAAAGGAATAAAACAAGTTTGTTGTGGTTTTTTTTTTTACTAAGATGGCAATACTTCAAATGTAGTATAGGATAAGGCAAAATCCGGGAATAAAAAGTATTATTGTTGCCATTATTATTAATCACAGCTCAAGTAGACCTGCCTGAGAAGCACTTTTATTATGCGGTTTGCTTTCCTCTGGTTTATGTTCCCTGAGCAGAGATCGATTAAAAACTGTTGCATCTCGTTTCGCTCACAAAGGTTGATGTGCTGTGTGGCCGTCACCTGTCTGCAGCCAAAATAATATGACATATCATGGAAGTGGTGGAGTACCTGTTACTGGTTTTGATCTTCTTCAAAATATCGTTTTCACTTTATATCGCTGGAGAATAGCTGGCCTCCTGCAGTTCCCATTCACATCTCATCCTTGAACAATGAGGAGAAAATCTGCCTGCAGTAAATGTTCAGTTTATGTTGGGGAATTTTTCCAGTACAGAAAGAGAAAGGGAAATAAAGCAGCTTTATGAAATAATGGTGTCATTCTCAGAACAACAAGGATATTTTTGCTGTTAACTTCGTGAATAAGGGGTAGTAAGGAGGTCAACTGCAGCCGAACTCATGTCAGAACTGCTTGTCTATTCAAAGGTTTTGGACTTTTAGGGTTTTGGGTTTTTTTTTTCCTTGGGTTTTTTTTTTTGGGGTTTTTTTTTTTTTTTTTTTTTTTTTAGAGATGCTTAACTCACACAGATTTTACTTTCCTTTATCTAAGAAGGACAGGTTTTTTGCAGGTGTAGCTGCATGTCTGCAGTGTTTCAGTATCTGGGGGTTCCTCAGGGGCTGACAGATGCCATCTCCTCACCATGGGCAGTGCCACGCAGGGCCAGGCGGGTGGCAGGGTCAGCGTGAAGCCAAGCGAGGGGGAGCTTGTTGCGCTGGAATGGTTCAGCTTCGTCACCAGTTTCCCTGGTGCCCAGGGAAACTTGCTGTTGAGCTGTTTGGCTGTTTCCAGACCTGGAACACTTTTCTGCTCACCTGCCTGCCCTGGCAGTGCTGATGTGCCAGTCCAGCAGCAGCTCAGTGGAAATGGGAGTGCAAAGCAGGTTGCTCCTGAGTACTGTGGTTGTATGAAACATGTTTACTAGAATGACTCTGCAACCAAACATCAGCTCAACTACTTTTTATTATTAATTTCAAGCTCCAGCTGCTGCCTTGAAGCATTTTGTTTTGTCATTCTGAAAGCTGCTGCTCAGAACAAACAAAGGGGGAAGAAAAATGAAAGCAAAGCCCCTAAAACTCATTAGTTACGTGAAGTCTAGCAAGGATGGCTAATGGTGCCTAATAATCCATCAAGGTGGCTCATCTGTCAGCTGTAAAAAATGTCATCCCTAGAAGCTGACTAAAGCTTCATAAGTTCTAAGCAGAGTTTCCTGCTCGTGGCAGCAGCATGGTGATGGTGCAGGAGGCATCGCATGGCCAAGGAAAACAGCACAGTGCCCACACTGTGCAGGAGCAGCACTGGGAGCACAGGCCACATGTGTGTCAGACCAGAGAATGGGGTGTCCTTCAGTCTTGGCTGCAGAGGAGACAAAGGCAGTCAGTGCCTGGGTACGTTACTTTGGCCAGAGGAAATCGAAAAGCCCATCAGGAGGGGGACTGTCAGCTGGCTAAGAGGTGGGACCTGCTGCAGGTGGGTACCTGTGTCTGGTTTCACACAGCATGGTTTGTTACTCTCCTATTCTTGCAAAGCTTTCTACAGCATCAGTGTCAGAGAGGATGGGGTATCTGTTGGGGATGTGAGGCGAGCTGACTTGTACTGGTCTTGCCAAAAGCCACTGGAGAGAAGCTTTAACCCTGCCTGTCCTCCACCAGCAGAGCCACTTTCCTCCCTAGCTGGGCTCTGCCTGGGCAAAGCAGGGCAGCAAGCTGTGGGGTGGCTCCATGGAAAATAGAGGTGAACTGTCAGAGCACACACAGAGGGCACATGGGTCCAACTGAGCCCAGGAACTGCTGAGGTTGGTCCATCTGGAGTAAACTCATACTAAGGGCTTCATAAGCAGTACATGACTATTTATCACCAACACATACACTATGCCTCCTGCAATGTCTCAGTCACCTTCTATACTCTCCCTTCCAGTGACTTTCCCTTTGCCCTCAACTAATCCATCATCTGGTCTGGTCCCTGGAAACAGCTCGTGGTGTATTTGCTGCTTTAAACTGCTGACCTTCAGGCTTTGCTCCTGCAGCAGCTCCCGGTTCACGCTGATCCCTTTTCCCTGTGGAGACTGGTCTGGTTTTGAAACAGCTTCATATAAAACTGGAAGGAGGTCTCAAATCCAGATCAAGCTTAACATCTGCCGCTGTTCCCCCATGCATCCAGCCTCTTCCCTCCTGCAAGTTTTAAGCCATTCTTTTCACTCTGCTGCTTTGTGGGGCTAATGAGTTTACCGCTGCTATTCCCTCTGACGAGGGGATGGGAACAGTCACACAATTGCCGCAAAAGGCTTAGAAATATTTCTAAGTGGTTTGAGATTTTCTGTGAAATCTGAATTTAAATCCCCACTCTCAGTAAGAAAAATAAAAGGGAGAAACACCAACAACTTTAAAAAAAAAAAAATCGTTTGCAGGGAGTCTGAGGTTTCTCTGCCTTTTTCTCTAGACGGGAATGTTGTAGTGTTGCCTACAGAGCCTTTCTTCTCTGCATTAGGCAAGCGAGGAGATTTCATTTCATACATCATTTACAATGGAGCGCGTCAAGAGCAGAGTTGGTGCATATTAACACAGGGATGTGGGGAAAGAGTTGGGTTCTTTGAAAGTTTCAAAGCCTTTCCACCGAGGAGGGGAGTCTGGGTTGCTGATTCCCTTTCACTCCGTCATAGAAGCTGCGTGAACCAAAAGCCCATGAAATGGAAAGAGGAGAACAAAGGCACTGAAAGGGCTGTAATGTGCCAGCATCAGTGGGAGCTGGAGTAGCACGGGGACGGTGAGGCAGCCAGCCCCGTAAGACTCGTGAAACTCTTCTAGCTCTTCTTGCTCTCCTAAATGCCTCCTGCCTTCCTTTATATTCACACTGCAGTGGGCACAGGGGCCTCCCTGTACTTGCAAAGAATAGTCATGGGTCGGGAGAACATGAGGAAGATGTTGTCCTCATCCTTCCAGACCCATAATCACACTGTTGCCCCATGCATTACTGTGAGCCAAGTGTTCACATCCCCGCAGAACATCCATGCTGTGTATTGATTAAAAAGTCTTTTGGATAATGATTTGGATTAAGAATGAATGTTCTTTAATATATTTGGGTTCTATTTCATCATGAAATTTGCAGGCATAAGATACACTTGTGGGAATTGGAAATTTTAAGTCACTATGAACGCTAAAACTAAATTGAGGGAAGCTGATGTTGTCTCATCACAGGAGCCCAGGGGCTGGAGCTTTCTGGGAAACACCAGGCACTACAAAACTTGCTGTAGAAGTTATGGAACTGGCAGTGAACTGGCCACGTCCTCTCCCTTCCCTTGTTATCATGAGGTTTCCTCCTTTGGCAGAAGCTGCGCAGCCTACCCTGCAAAAGGGAACAGGAAAGTCCCTGATGCCTTGTGATGGCTGTGCCAACATCTTAGCCACCTTCCGTGTGGCTGGAGAGAGCCATTGGGCAGGGATGCATGGGACCTTGGGCTTTTGTGCGTGAAAAGTCCTCTATGCATGTTATCCCTTGTCTTTTCTGTGGAAGACCACCTAGGGGGTCTTGAATTTTGGGTAGAAGTTTCAGGCAGAGAGCCTTAGGAAAAATGCCGATATCAAGGGCATCTTCCGGGACTGTCACACTGGAAACACACTGATGATCTTATCTGCCTGATGCTGCTCTTCCACATACACAGTTGTAGGTCAAGGGATTCAGAAGAGCTTTAAATAGGAGCTCCCATGGCTCCTGAAATTAATACAAAATCTTACTTGGCTGATATTAACATAAAGCCTTTCTTGGCTGTTATAAAATTCACTGCATAGTATCCCGGTGGGTCACCTTAGTGCTATCTGATCTGAGGGAGTGCAGAAACAGCAGCAGAAATGCCCACCATGTCTGGGAATGTCTGCTTGGATTCAAACCCTTCCAGCTTTGTTCAGTAATTGGTGCTGTACAGAGATGTTACCCTGGATTTACAAAGTTTATTTTCAATTAAGCTGTTGACTGGTACTTGCTCAGAGTCTGTTCCAGAACTGCTGATGGATTTAAGTCACTCAGGAGACATTCAGCTTGCTCCAGGTAACTTCTACAAGGTTACAGGAGCAAAAAAAAAAAAAAATCTGGATTTCTGTCAGCTGCAAGGTTTGCCCTGTTAAATAGTTAGGAAACGGAGACTTTTCCCATCCCTCCCCCAAGACTGTGCTCAAAACTCCACAATCTATTTTCTCTCATTCTTCACCTCTTCTCCTTTATATTGGCTGCTTTACGCCAAAAGCCCCATAGTTACATGCACTTTGACACTTGCATTTCAAAATGCCTGATTGTGGAGTTCTGCCAATATCAGCAATTGATCTGGTGCCACAGACTGGCTTAATTATTCAAGGTCAGTCTCTCTCTGTCTCTTCTTGTCCAGGGAGCAGCAGCTATGGGGAATAAAACTTGAAGAGTCTTTAAATTTTAATCATAAACTTTAGTAAGTCACAGATTTCTTTTGCTGTATGTGGGGTTTTTTTTTCGCCTGTACTTCCTGCAACTTCTCCAGCATCGCCACTCAGAGCATGTCTTCATCGCTCAGTACAACTGTGTGCTTTTGTAAAGCACAGTATTTTACACTGCTATTTAAAATGCATAAGTTGTGTGATCTAAGCAGTTTCCAGTTCACTTTTGAGCTCCTGTAAAACGTATCCCTCAAGGCATTTCATCTGAGCAACTAAGAAGGTGAGGGTATTAGAGGTTGTGAAATGGCTTGTCTGCTAATTCTTTCTATGTGCATCTCTTCAGATAAATCTCCTGTGACCTCCTGC
Source organism: Todiramphus chloris collaris (assembly GCA_025345505.1). NCBI lineage: Eukaryota > Metazoa > Chordata > Aves > Coraciiformes > Alcedinidae > Todiramphus > Todiramphus chloris. Next base: position 6,643,856 of record JANVCC010000049.1, on the reverse strand, counting down.
TACAAGCAGAACATTAGTTAAGTATCTCCTTGGTAATGGAGTGTCCTGGACCTGATCTTACACTAAAGTAAAGACCCTTCCTGCTATCTGGGAACAGCATGGCCTTTGGGGCAGACAGGAAAGATGTCCTAGAAGCAAGTGAGGTGCAAGTAACTTCACTGAGCCGTGCTGGGCAAAGGCCCTGATCCTGCCCTGCTGCTGGTCATGGGCACCGAATCAGGCTGGAGGCTTATTGGGCATGCTCTGTGATAGCTCATGCAACAAGACTCAGATATGGCAGCCTTGGGGTTGCCCTGATTTTTATCTGCCCCAACCTAGGGGAAGATAAAGAAGCCTTTGAACCCCACAGTCTGTCCCTGAAGCAACTCTGAGAGATGGTAGAGTCTAAGGAATTATGTTAATAATAAATCCTAAGAATAATTATTCTATATTATATAATTATTTTATATTATACATCAATTAGAGCTAAAATATTACAAGTATCAATATTATAATAATACAATATTTTTTTAATGTTATAGAATAAATATTACTACTAATAATGAAGAAAGAAAGAAGAAAGGAAAAGAATACCCAAATGCCTTTTTTAATCAATAATAATAATAATAATAGCAAATCCTAACGTGATGGGGGGGAAGGGGGGGGGGGGGGGGGTGGGGTGGTTGTGTCAATACTACAAGGATGCAGGAGGTACAGCTACCCCTGTCTCACTGGGATCACGGGAAGGAGCACTGTGGGAACGTGAGGAAACTGAGGCTGTTGCCCAAGGGACAGGGCTCGGTGACAATGGGACAGAAACCTCCTGCAGCCCCTGCCACAGGTCCTGTGCTCGGGAGAGGCCACGGGAGCTGCGCAGAGCTCTGCAGGGGTGCGGCTGGGGAGCGAAGGCGACCAGCACAGAGAGGCAATGGGGAGGTGGCCCTGGGAGGAGACCCCACCCCAGCCTGGCCACTGCTTGCCACGCAGTAGTGCCAGCTGGCAGGGCCAGAGGAGTGGGCACCTCTTACACAGCTTTTCTGTTGTTGTTGGGGGGGGGGGAATAAAGCCCAGCAATCTTTGCTAATTTTCAAACTCTCGGCATGGTTACAGTATCTCTGTTTTACAGCACCCAGCCATTAGTGAAAAACACTATGCAAGTCAATTAATGATAATGTCTCTTTCCTTGAGATAAAATAGTTCATTCTTACAACCAGGCGGGATGCACAGAAAGGCGAGCTGCGTGTTGCCCTTGATGGTGCAGGATGAATAGAAGCGCAGATTCGCTTTCTTCCGGTGCAGTTGCTGGCTTTGTTGCAGATTTAAAGCAGCACTGTTTGAAGCTCTGCCTCTATAGCTATGTTATGCTGTCCTCCTTTGTAATGAAAACTTCTTCCTTTTCATCATTTTTAATTTCAAAGCCTTCAGGGGTTAGCTTCCTCAAGGCTACATCTCTGGCTGTGAAGAACGGTGTGTCTAGCTATGCTCTTCCTCGCCAACACAATGGCCAAGGCTAGTTGGCTTTCACCTTCTATAACAGTAGTTTATAGCTCTTGGCTGATGTTTACCCAGCACCTTGTCTTCCTTGAAAACGTATTTCTGGATGTGAAGCCATTTGTTCCTGAGCTGAAGCACTCACTGCTAGTTTGGGGAAGGTTTGTTTACTGCAGTAACCAGCTTGCTCCGTATGTATTCCCATCACTCTCCCTTGCTATAATACAAATCTCTCCAACTTATTCAGCTCAATGCTGGAGATGGTTTTTGAAGTCTTCTTTAAAGTATACTGAGTGCCCTTAAAAATTTTCCCTGCTTTGAAAGATTCTACCTGTTCTAATGCAATTCCCTATTTTAAAGATAAGGAATAAATATCTTGGGGATGGTTGTCTCACATACACCTCCTATCTCTTAAAACATTAATGGTCCATGCTGTTTGATTCTTTTTGAAAGTACTCTGCTCCTGCTTTGTTTATTTAATTTCTTTTCTCTGCACTGGGACTTGCCAAATTGAGTCCTGTTCCCCCCCACCCCCCACTCCCGCTGCCACCCTTTCATTCACAGGAATAAGTGAGATGTAAATACAGCTCATTTAGTTTTAGCATTGCCAAATTTTGTTTCAAAAGTCAGATGCAAGGTCCCTTGAATTTTGAAATGAGTTTCAAAAACCCTTATTGAAGAAATAAATTCTGAATTATTTCTGGATTTGCTTTCTGTATGTTGTGCCTTTGAAGGCTCACACTTCCGAGCCTTCATGTACCATCATAAGAGACTGAAACTTGTTCTACTGTTAATAACTGCTGCATCCCCTGCAATCACACAGTTCCAAGAGGGAGCCACTGTAGGAAATGAGCCAAGTCAAATACTGCAGCTTAATAAACGCCTAAGACTTGACAACAATGAATTTTGCTCCTGAAAATTGCCCATTGGTTTGCCTATAGCAGCTACAACCTCTGGGAAAACAATATGGGAATAGAGCAAACCAGGACTGTGCTCAGGGCTACGCCATAAAATAAAACAAAAACCACTCCATATTTGCATGCTGCATTGTATGACCAAGCCTTTGCTAACTCGGCCTAAAAGCTTAGGACTGGCTTAGGCACAACCCGAGATACCTCTGGAATGCCCCTCTCGCCAAGGAGCGGGTGTGTTGCCTCCCACACAATGTGTTTGGGAGCCCTCCTCCAGCAACTGCTCCCTGCTTTGGGGGTTACAGAAATCGAGTTTGAAGATAGTAATGAATTTGTGCCCTGAAGGGTGTATTGACCCTTAAGGGGTTTACCAAAGCTCAGCACTACTCTGTGTTAGAGCTGGTCTTCAAGCCTCGGGGCTAAGCTGGGGCTGTTTGAGCCCTCTCAGCGACATCCCTCTGGTTTGCCTGCGACTCCACTGAGCCGCAAATCACTGCGCTTATTAGCTGGAGCTGTCTCTCCTATATTAGTGTCATTTTAGCTTGTCCTGTCCTGTGGCAGGTATCCATGGTTGTTTGGCTGGGTATGACTGATGTCTCCTCTAATTCACATCAAATGTTGAGAAGAGAAGAGCTGGGGGAAGAGGGAGCTGCCCTCAGCCAGCACAGAAGGACCAAGCAGGGGATCCTGCACTGGGGCCGGGGACCCCAATGTCACCATGCGCTGAGGAGAGCAAGGCTGGGACCGAACCGGTACCCGAGCACCTCTGATGTGAGCACAGGAGCAAAACTTCTGCTGGTCACATATTGCTGCTGTAGTTTTGCTGTGCATTTTGTTTTTCGCAGCCTCTTGTGCAGAAGGTGAGCCGGGGCTGAACAAGAGATGAAGATGATTCAGTCTGTCAGAAATATGGACTGTGTTTCTCTGCGGTTGGGATATGTTGATGACACCGCACAGATGGTCAGGAGATGAAGCTCAGGATGTCTGTGGCTGGTCATCACTGCCCCACGTCTGGGTGATGTTTACAAGAGCTTGCCCAGTGAAATCTTCTCAGATGTACGGTCTCTTCCTGACACTATCAAGTGAGGGAGACCGAAAGCATATGTGCAGAGTTTTGGCACTTAGCAACAGAAGCATGTACAGGCGAGGGCTTAATTAATCAGCCATGTTATCTGGGCAGCCGGGGCTAGCAGGCGGGTCACCTAACCCCTCAAACTTCAGTCACTGCACATAAAACCCCTTTTCTTTTCTGCCTTTTAAGTCTTTTATCTTTCCTGTCTGTGAGATGTGAGATAGCAGCACAGGCTTGCTGCTTTTCTCCTTTATTCCTCACACACAGGGTATATATAAAAATATATATAATTTATAGATACCATATACATAAAATAATATTCTGTCTGAATACATGCAGACACACACGAAGCATATTGTGGAGCCTGTGGGAAATAGTCTGCAATGGAGCCTGCTAATTATAGCAACTCTAATGGCAGCTTCCCCCCACCCTTCCCAACAGCAACCGAGATCAAAACCTTTTTTGTTTAAAATATTTACTGTACAGCTTGCAAAGCTTTAATCAACGTAACATGACTTTTCCTTGCAGCAGCCGAGTAATAAATATGCAATTAATAGGGAATTGAAATACACCCATTAGCTGTTTGCAGAGTCTCTACTTCCCCACTGTAAAAATGCTTTCAGAGCGTTTAATGCTCTGCCTGCAGTTGGCTGTGCCGCCGAAGCGCGGGGAGCGAGGCGATCCCTCGCCTTTCGGTGGGGAGAGTGACGAAGCGTTTCAGAGAAGCTTTGCGAAGTTTGCAGGGGAAACGAGCCTCGCTCCCTCTTTGGTGGCCGTCACAAGCCTTGGGTGACATGGGCAGGGGTGAGGCAATGGCTCCACCCACAATTTAGATCTCTCTTGCCTCGGAATCCGGCTTTTGAGACTGTCGATTTTGTTTCAGTTAGCGCGACTCTGCACAGCTTAACAGGTCCCGACACGCTGAGTTCCAGAGGCTTCGTAGCTGCCTGATGCAGGGCCAGCGGCAGGGAGCTGGGCTCCATGTGTCCCTGGCTCCCATGGAGTCACAGAGGGGCTCCTCCTAAGCTGGGACACCCCTTGGGCAGCCCAGCGCTTGCCGGATGGGCTAGAGCTGTGCTGGGTTTGTACTACAGTGACCCATCAGCCAAGTTACCATGCTTTTTCTGTAATTTTTAAGCTGCTTTTTAAAAAGTTCGTTTCCCACCGTGGTTGCGGCACTGTCCTGGCTCTGTCTTGGGTAGCACGAGGCAGTACAGTGGTGGCTTGAAGATCCCTGATAACTAAGTGGTAAGATATACCCGGCATAACCACTTCAGAACATTCTCCAAATCCTTGTCCCACAAACCACATGATAAACTAAAGCCACCACTTGGGACAAGAACCTGAGTTGCCATACCAGCCCTGGCAGCTTGCCCAGCAGCCACCACGCTCCTCATTGGTGGGCCTGACAACATCCCCTGCGGCCACCCTCCTCAGTGCTGCTCAGGAGTGGTTTGAGTGATGTCCCGACGGGTGTCAGGGTGCTGGAGCTTGTGGAGCTGCTCCACACACAGCCAGAGTACCAGCCAGATGCTGCTTCCCGGAAAAGCCTCCCCATTGCACGGGAGGAGGTGCAGAGCCATGTGCCTCCCAGCTAAGCATTAGTGAAGCTTTTTAATCTCTCACTGTGGGATTTCTTTTTGCTTCAGCATCACACCATAAAGTATTTCAGACAAGGTGACATTTTCCATCTGCATAAAGTGCTTGCAAACAGTGTGAATTTAACTTTTATTGGCCTGATTTAGGGGTATGGGACTGTGCATAAGTCTTGGTCTCTCAACCTATAGTCCTGCACTTTAAGTGATGAATTAGTCAGTAAAATAAACAGGGCATTATCTAGCTGTACACACGTCTGCATCTTCCCAAGAAAATTAAACCTTGTTTGAACGTACAAAAGCTAATGACGGTGAAATCGCCTTGGCTATAAATTACCAAAAACTCACAACTAATCCGGAACTTTCTGAGAACTTGCAACCGTTCTGTCTGCCAGAGCAGAAAGCCGAGCAGGCAGGGTGGCAGCGTGCGACTGTGCCAAAGCACTGCATGGTACTGTCCATGACACTTTGTCCATCCGTCTGTCTGTCTAGATGCTCCTCACTCCCCATGAGTTTTGACCAATGGATGGGGCAAGATACTGACGTTACCACAGTTCCCATTCCCTTCCCCATGTACCGAAGGAAAGGGAGATCCATCAGTTACCATCTGCCGTGATCGACAAATGGTGATGTCTTAATGACAACCACCATACCTGCAGCTGGGGTGTGATGGAATACTGATAGAGCCATTAGTACCCAGGCTGGCGATGTGATTTTATATTTCATTTAACCCAGAACACAACATGCTGCAATGTATATATTTGTAACTGCTCCCTTGATGGTCTCTCCTGAGCATTATAAAGATTTATCATGTAGTATTTGGTCAATACTAAATACCGTGAAATGTCAGTAGAGCAGTTCTTGGGATTGCTTGAGCAGTAAATAACAGAATCCTACAATATCCAAAAAGAAATGAGCAGGTGAGCAAGTAACCTTAAAGAAACAAAACTAAACAATCCCAATCCCTAACCTTTAGAAAAGAATAACAAAGCAGCAAGGATTTTATTATTAAATCCTCTTGACTTTTAATGAGATGTACCAATACTTGTCATTTAAGTGCTTTGAAAAGGGTAGTCATTTAGATCTTGAAATGCTGTGCCAGGGATTTTTGGGGCCAGGCACCACATTACATATCCTCTCCCGTACCTCCATGAAACCCATGCTGGGCCCGCTTCGTGACCCTGTGGCAGCAGCCGTCCTAGGGTTAGTGAGACAGCACAAACATCCTCAGCATCCTTCTCTCCAGAAACCTGCCTGAGAAACAGCAGCTGCTCCGTGGGAGGTGGGGTGGACACCCCCACCCAGTGCTGACACGTTCCCTCCTAATCACTCCCCAGCTAATGGTGGGGATTGCTCTGAAAAAAAGCCCCAGGTTTTTGGGTTTTTTTACAGGTCAGAAATTGGCTACTGCTTAAACATATGTTCCTCTTTCCCTGTCTCTGACTTGCAGAATAGCTGCTAACTAACCAAAAGACAACATGGTGAGCCAAGGCTATTAGTGAATAATAATGCCATTTGCAGGCAGCAAAGGCTGAAAGGCTTCCAGAGCAGTTAGCAGTCTGCAGGCATCTCCCAGAAATGCATGAGCAGAGCTCCTGTGCATCAGCCAAAGAGCAATTATTCTTGGAAAGCACGTCTGCCTCACGCTTTCAAATCTTTTCTAGTGCCTTGATTTAAAAAAAAAAATAATAATAAAAATTGAAATGTGCTGAAAGAAAGCAGAGCAACTGGAATAAAGGACTTTGCACGCCGTGAATGAAGATGCCTGCAGGTGTGTGCGCCCTCCGGCTCCACGCTGGGTGCCCCATGGCAACGGCAGCCGGCTGGGGTGAACCCAGGCCGAGCAGCACAGAGCCTGCCCCTGAGGAGGAGGCCACAGGTAAAGAGACCCCTCTCCGGCCTTCCCAGGAGCAGAGATACAAGCAGCCTGCAAAGCTCCTCAAAAATTGTGGTTTTAGGATGAACTTCAGTTAAACAGGCTTGTTTGTTGTTTTGTTGGGTTTTTTTGGCTTTCCCGTGGTTTTTTTTCCCCCAAACATCTCATTTGTAGCAGAAGATTATATTCCTAACGGGATCATTTTGAGTGCAGTATTGTACACAGTTCTGCTCTTTAAAGAACTAGCACGATCCTAACAGCTCTCCAGGCAGGAAATCTGGTGGGAACTCTGCTTTCCTGCTTACTGATCTAACGCTGGATCCAGCGATCCCACTGAGCCCATCAGTGCAGTGTCTTGGTAGCAAATAATGACACAGGGAGCCACCAAAGGACTGGTTTACGGTCCAGACTTGTTAACTTCAAAGAATAGTCCTTTTGCAACATTATATTTTTTGGCAAAGCACTGAGACACTTGCTAGTGTACATCACATCTTTGTTTAACCACTCCAGTGCTATTTTTTTTTTCTCTTTAAATTGCATATTTCAGTTCCTCCATGAGACTTGTTGTCAACAATTTGCGTGTGTGTTTTTCTGTATGCTGTTGCGTCTTATTTTGGTTCACTTATTTTAATTATGCATTTTATTTTAAGTACATTGTTTTATGACAGCACTTGTTAATTGTTCAGTTCTCACTCTTTTTCCTCCACTTCTCTGCGGTAGCCTTGAAGTGCTGTAGGAGTGTGACACAAACAAGAGAAAAAAACCAAAAAAAACCCCCAAAAAGTTGCCTAAAGACCTAAAGATGCATCGTAGACAGTTCTGCACTATTTAATTACATGTTGTTCTGTAAGAAATTAGCTTCTTTCTCAATGTTTTAAGAGCTTTTGCAACTTGTCCCCAGGGCCCTGGCAGGTGAAGCCTGCGCTCCCAGGCGGGCTGCAGGGCTGAGCTCCGTTAGCCCGGGAGGGGGGATGTTGTGATTTGCAGTGGGCAGAAATTGCAGGACCTGTGGGGTTACCGGCTGACGTGCCACTCTTAGGACTAGCAGCATCTTGTGACACTACAGACATCGGCGTGGGGAGTGCGTTAAGCAGTCAGCTGGTGCCTAAAAGGTGCAGGTTAACAGGCGGTGCACTTGGCCGTCACCTCTTAATGCCCTCAGCTCACCTGCTGCTACAAGTCCATGCTCCTGCTCTTTAATTTACTCCCACACCAACTTACTTGCCACATCGTGCCTCTCACCTCACTGTAGCTTTTGGGTCTCGGCTCCCTGTTACCCTTTGCCTCTTCAAAAAGGTGACAGAAGCAGTGGGCTGCATCTCACTGTCATCAGCCCTGCGGGAATTTCAGTAGAAATAACTACAACCAGAGCACACCCCAAGCGATGCAGCTGCACGATTAGTCATAGGTGTTACCCTGGACTGCATCAAAAGAAGTGTGACCAGCAGGTCGAGGGAGGTTTTTCTCACCCTCTACTCCGCTCTCGTGAGAACCCCCTGGTTGTGCTGTGTCATCTTTCCTATCACACTAAGTCCAAGGACTCGGACCAGCTGGTATGAGTCCAGAAGAGGACTATAAAGATGATGAGGGGCTGGAGCACCTCTTCTGTGCGGACAGGCTGAAACAGTTGGTGTTGTTCATCCTGGAGAAGAGAAGGCTCCAGGGAAATCTTACTGCATCCTTCCAGTACTTAAAGGTGACCCACAGGGAAGATGGGGAGGGACCCTTTATCAGGGAGTATAGTGATAGGATGAAGGGTAATGGTTTTGAACTGAAAAAGGGTTGATTTAGATGAGACATTAGGAAGAAACTCTTCACTGCGAGGGTGGTGAAACAGTGGAACAGGTTGCCCAGAGAAGTTCTGGATGCCCCTTCCTTGGCCAAAGTCAGGCAGGATGGGGCTTTGAGCAGCCTGGTCTAGTGGGAGGTGTCCTTGTCAATGGCAGGGGTTTTGGAACTATATGATCTTTAAGGTTGCTGCCTACCCAAACCAGTCTATGTTTCTATGATCTACGATGGTTACGCTGAGCACTGTATCTGTGGACTCAGAAGCAGCCAGGTACACACACTTTGATAGATGGACGAAAGCAGTGTTGTGGTCTATAGATGCAGATATATTGAGTGACTCACTTTCATTTTGGAAAGACAAAGGTTTGTGTCCTCTCTGACAGAGGAAGGACTGATACCGGTCTTGTGCTGTCTGAGCAGTTGGTCAGTGCAGACGAAGGCAGCAGTGCCCAGGCAGTGTGTGCAGGCTGGTGTTAGGGCAGTAGGGTTTTGAGTAACTCCCACTCAGACTGGGAGACTGATGAAGAAGTGCCCAATTCCTCTCCATGCCCAGCCCAGAGCTGTGTGTGACTCTTACCCTCCACATAGCTGTGCACACTTCCTATCATCCTTCTTATCATATGAAGCCTAAGTACAGCCTGGAAGCTGGTTGAGACACTGAACTCATCATTACGCAGCTCAAAGCACACCAGGTGCTCCTCGGCATGTCCAAGTACAAAACAGTTTCATTTGCAAATCCATAATGTATATTAATTTGGAAGGGATGTGTGAATTGATGGCTCGTGTTTCTGTTAGGAATGCAACAGTTTGTGACCCATTTATAATAAAAATCTGAAAGACAACTAAAGATGCTGAGATTTCTCATATATCCCTGCAGTATCTCACTTGTTTTACAGTAATTTGATGCTGCCTGAACACAGTAGTCGACCTTTTCTTACTCCTGTTTGCAGGCTAGAACAGCAGGGATGATAAACCTTATGCTTTAGTTCAGAAATAGCACACATCAGTGGGAGCGACCAGGGTTGCACCACGGGAGAGAGTGGGTTGTGGCAGCTCAGCACAATACTGATTACTGAGGTTTATTATACATACAAGAAAACCATATTGCCTGCCAGAAGAATTGCACATTGTCCTAAAAGCCTGCTTAGGGTTTGTTTGCTTTTTTAAACCCAGACTCATATCTAGTTTCATGTCCTTTCTCTCCTGGAAAATGTGTTCATTTTAGAGCCCTGAATGACTAACTCCTGAGAACCCGAAATGGAGACTTTCACAAGCACCATCATGGTCCTGCTCCACCTAGAGCTGTCAGTGCCCAGAGTCCACATCAGCTGAACACACATTCAGGTTGTTGTTCTTTCCTAAAGGCAACGTTAGCATCTCACAATAGGCCAGGTAAAAAAACAACTGTGAAATAGCTACTTGAGGTGGAAGAGGAAGCATGGAGTGTCCAGGGATGGGCAATCTCACTCTGGCCACTTAAAAATTGTATTTGTGACCTAAATTAGGGAACAAAAAATCTAGAGTAGGAGTGACCTTGCATTCTGTGCAGCCTCTCTGTGCCTGGTCTGTGGAGGACCAGCTTTGTTCTTGGGGCAACACAGTCACAGGCAAAGGTAAACCTCAGCACAAACAGTGTGGAGAAAAATAATAAAGCAAAACTAGCACAGGATGAAAGCAGCACTCGGGGTCACCTAGGTGCTGGATAGCATCTGCTTTTGTGTATACAGAAGGAAACATAGCATGAGTAATGGCTCTGAAGCAGCTACGCTGGATGTTTATTGCACAGAGATGACTGGGGCAAACGAGAACGTTTCCACTTCTTCAGCAGGCAGCACACAACGTGCGTGACTCTCACGGTGACCACAGACCTCAGAGCAGTGGGCAAGTGCCTTCCTTCCGGTAAACTGCATAATCTCTTTCCAAAACCGTGAAGTCCAACCTCAGAGATCACAGGAACTTTGCCTGATTAAAGACCAGAATAAATTTCAGGGCCAGGTTGTCTGGCTGTTGCAGCAGCAAATGTGGGAAGAAGGGCCTCAGGCTATTTTCCTTGACATGGAAAACTTACATGACACATCATTTGATGTGTTGATTCTATTTTTTAAACAGTGCCTAGCAGAGAAATCAGAGCTGGCTGCAGCTCAGCCAGCCGTCAGCTCTGCCCTGCGCAGTCCAACATTTCTACCTCCCGGGGCAGGAGCTGTGCTGGCCCCCATGTCTCTGCTGGCAAGGACCGTGCTCCCACACGGGAACGAGCATCTTTTCTCAGGTGTCTTCCCTACCTCCAGCACAAGCTAATCATATTCCCTCCCTGTGTTCCTCCATGAACTATTGACATGATCGTAGCCAGCCTCTGGCACGGTTTCTTGCCAACACCATAGCAGTAAAGGCGCTCTCAGAACGACTGCGCTGCCACCAGCTAAAGCTGCACTGCAAATTATCTCAGAGTCTGCAAAGTGTCTATATGGCCGTCAGCTGGGTGAATGGTCCTGCAAGACACATGGCCCCAGATGAACCTGGCAGGTTCCAGAGGAAGCATTGCATCCCTTTTGTTACTCACAGAAAAGGGCAAATTCCACTGGAGAGTCACTGGCCCTGGGTCTCATCTTCATAGGTGACAACCTGGGAGGAAAGCCCAACTGAGGAACTTTGCTGAGCTCTTCTTACATTTCACATGTATGAAAGAAGACATTCTCAGGAAAGGGTTGCTTGGGAGACTTGAAGTAGCATTTGACTGGTGGGATTTCTCTCTTACTGGTGCTAGGGTGTGAGGAGGACAAAAATGAGCCTGACTGTCATGTCCTGGGAAAAAACATGCAGCTCAGATGTAGGACAAAAAATTTTAGACTGTACTTTCTGCTTTATTGTTGATTTTTCTTTTTTTTCATAGTTTTAAAAGAAAAATTGATTCTTTATCTTCAAGGTTGAATTTTTGGTTTTGTCAGATTTTCATTTCGATACTAGCATTTCAAAGCTTGTGGACAGAACTTTAAAGATTACAGAGAAGGATAGTGTTGAAGTGCACAGACAGCTGAGACTCTTCCAGTTGGAAGAATTCTCCAACTCGCACTTCCTGACAGAGGCAATGGGAGATGGCAGATGGTAGGTGGCATCTTGTTTATGAAAATAAAAACTGTGGGATCTCTTGAGGTGCTGGAAAAACTCTACAGCTGAAGTGAGTAGCTGTCTGTGTGCACTTACCAGCTCTTTCTTCTGCATAAAAAAACTGTTTCTGTTTGGTGCAACTTGCAGAAAAATGAATTTAGCTGAAAAGAATTAACAGGAAGGACGTTCATCCTGTGCTAGGTTGGGAGACAAGGTCACCAGGGCTTACCATAGCCAGAAAGCCCAGGGTTTTGAGCCCAGAAACCATCACTAAGGGTTGGAAGGGCATCTACACCAGCAGATAACATGAACCCCACTGAGATCCTCAGTTCCAGTTGTTTTAAACCACACTTTTCGATGTGCTTTCCTTGTGTTCAGGTCTGTGTACTCAGAAAGTGATTGGCATGCTCTCCTATTCTCTCTTTAATATCTAAAATACTCAGAGGCTATTTGATCGGAGAGGCTGTAGGCCTGGTGTTTGGGGTTTTTTTTTCCACACATGAATATTGCCAGGCTCTATAAGAAATGTATGTTTTTCAACATTTCTAAATGCCTAAGACTATCCCAGTTTTGGCCTAGAAAGGGCAATTAATCCAATTTATTCCTTGTACGCTCCAAACTCCACAATAACCAGGGTAGCCACAGGAGAAAGATGAGGTGCTCAAGATGCAGCATAACTGTAGCAACCCCATGGGAGCTACCCAGAAACTGGAGGTAAATGCCTCCTCCAGAGAACACTGAGAATGAACAGGGGCTTCCTGTATGGTTGTGCAGTTTATGAGTGCTTCCCCCAGTGGAAAATACTGAGGTGGTTACGCAGGTAGCAAAGTACTCTACATACCAAAGCAGATGTATGCCCAAACAGATGTGGTCATTCTGCCACAGAGGCAAAGCCAGAGCAGCTTTATGGATGAGAATGGAGATAAATTGGAATAAAAAAAGGTACGGGAGGAGAATTGGAACACTAATGTTGCTTTTTCTTTCAAACTGATCTGCACACATGTCACACAGTTGGTTGTATGAATAGTAAATTATTCTATTCATTTCTTACTCTTGATGAACAGTAAATTAGTCTAATAACATTTACTGTTCAATTCATTGATTGTCAGAGGGAGATTAGAGGCAAATAGCTTTTAAGTCTTTCCAGCTGCAAACATTAGAGTTGTCTAAAGTTATGATTTTTGACTGTAATTATCTGCAGCTCTCCAGCCCCCCCCACCAGCTCCGTCTGCGGCACGCAGGCGCGTTCCCCCGACCCCTGCCCGGCCGTGCCTCCGCCAGCCCCTGATCCCAAAGCACTTCAGCGAGGTGAGCTCTTGCAGCTCCCTTGACAAAACAGGTAACGAAAATAACTAGTTTCTTTTAAAAAACATGTACCCAAATGGCCTAACAGTGCTGCACAGCGAGAAAGCTGGGAAGTAGATAATAAAACCTGAGAGCTGTGAGGCTGGGGGAGGGTGTATGGGTCTGTGTGTGTGGGGGGGGTGGGTGTGTGTGAAGTCAGGCTCTGCCATGGCATGAAAAGCCTTTCTCTTCTGTGTCTGGAGGGTCTGAAGTGCTCTTACACAGGAGGACTTCACTGAAGTTACTGTACTGACACCAGTGGAATACAAGTGTGCGAGTGAGGAGAACAAGGCCAATAAAACAGCAGCCGAGTCAAGTGAATTTAAGACAGATGCCTGCCTTGTACCTGGTGTGCCTTCTGTTTGTCATCCTTCTGCCTGTGGCTTCAGCTCTGAGCTGGGATTCAGTCCTATCAGTAGGAAGGCCCTACCGGCTATTTAACAGATACAGAATTACTTGTAGCCAAAAGAAACCATAAATAGCAGAATCATTTCATACACTACGAGAGCTTGGAGTTGTTTATTACCTCTATCTAAACCCTCGCCCCCCTTTTCTTTCACATGACTAGAGAAGTAAATAAAAGTAGTTTCTCTTGCTATGCTAGTCAGGTTTTATCTCTGTTAGAGACATGTTGTGCTCACTGCAAGCTGCAGGTGGGTTGAAACGCAGGTGCTGTGGGGAAATCAAACCTCCTGCCAGCACAGGAACCCCGCTGAAACCTCACACCAGCACCACGAGGCCAGCAGCGACCACCTCCAGCGTGTCCCTGAGATCCAAGCAGCTCCTGCCAGAGCCAGGCAGCCTTTTTTTCAGGCAACACCGTTTGGTCTCTGGGGGGGGAGAGGAGAAGACGTGAGACACCCCTGGAGCCCTGGGAGATGAGGGCAGGGATCAGCCTGGAGCCTCATGATGAGCTGCTGGGGGGAAACACAGGTGAGGCTCTTGGCAGAGCAGGTCCTGGCTCCTGGCACAGGGTGGCCAAGGAGGCCGGGCAGCGGTGCGGGGATGGGCGGGTGAGCTGAGGGGCCTGGGCAGCTGGGACAGATGGGGCTGGCTCCGCTGTTGGAGATGTGGCTTCTGCTTTCTAAGCGTGTGGGCTGTATGCAGCGATAAAATGCCGCTCATCATATTTCAGGGAAATTCTTTTCCATTGGAAAATGGAAGTCTGTTAAACTGTCTGTGTGCAAACAGTTGATTTTTGATGGAATATTCCACTGGGAAACCTGAAAAGGTATTTCATTGACTTGGAACATGTTGGGTTTGGTCTATATTTAGTTTTACACTCACCCGGGCTGTCGGCACTTCCATTTCCAGGGGCACGTTGTTGTCCTGGCTGAGGCTGACTCATCTCCTGTGTTTGGAGCTTGATGGAAGGGGAGTACGTGGTGCAGAAGCTGTGGGGAAGAATGGGACCATGATTCCCACAAAGGCCAATAATACCTCAGCTGCAGGCGAGGATTAATGTCAAAGCAAGATCTTATTAGAGACAAAACTTCTAATTTAAACTTCTCTGAATATTTGCTCATTTAATTTTTTTGCTCTCTCTCCTTCCCATATAACAACCCACAGTAATGACAAAATAGCAAAACTTGGGGAACTGCAGTTGTGATTGTTTGGAGGGGGTTGGTTTTAAAAGCTTCATGCCTTTCTTATGCTAAGGTTTTCAAATAGAAATATACACACACTTTAACAACAAAAGGCTATAATGACTGCATTGTCACCAGATAAAACTGTACTAAAAATAAATAAATGCTGCAGTTTAACATGATTCAATAGGCTGGGTCCTTATTATTCCTCCACCATTCAAAGGAAGACTCAGTTTCAGCATAATATCTCTGGATATCTCTGTAGCATCCCTCATCTGCCTAGTGCTTCTTTCAAAGTTTCTGTCTGCTCATGAATGCAGAGGGTTAAGAAAAACCACAGGCACGAGTGTTGTGGTCACTGATGCATATTTTTAAGTGGTAGGACATAGTGAGGAATCTTGGTTTAAGTGTAATAAAAGTGAGGTCCCGATTTGTTAATGAGGAGCGTTGTCTGCTGCAGACACTAATTTCACTACAGGGTGCAGTCTTCAAACTTTTCATTCTAATTAGAATGCATTTCCATATTCTTTATCAATTTCTTCTCTTACTGAAATCTTCTCAAATGACCTTTTTTTCTTCACTTATGACTCATCCAAAGATTTTTATTTTTCCCAAAACAATCATTCAGATGCCACTGCGTTTTTCCAGTAAACACGTTCAAAAATAAATGACCTTGCCAGCTCATGCCTACACAGTGGGAGAAGGGCATTAGCAGTACAGAGGCAGCTACTAATAATACACAGGAAAATTAAGTATGGGAGAAGATCGTCTTCTTCTAATTCCTTGAGCATTTAATTTCCAAATGCCCTGCAGTGGAATGTGTCTTGAGCAGGAGCTTAATGGCTACCAATGGAGTTCCAGCAGTGGGAAAACAAGTCCCAACAGAACAAGGGGCATTTTGTGCACAGAGGAAAATAGGTTATCTGCTAAGAAGGAATTTTTTTCTTTCCTTCAGTCCTCCACAGCTGTGTCCAGCTCCAATTTTTATAATAAAGTAAATTATTAACTCAAGTTGACAGATTGGTTGGTGTTGGTAATAGGCTTTCAAAATGATTAGTGATATATACTCATTACCCAAATTAAAAAGCCATATTAAAAATAAGGAGAGGAAATGTAGCAGCATTATCAAAGTAATAATTTCTATTTAGCGCATATCTTTCCTGAACTTTGGCAAATGTTGAATTATGCAAGACAAACACTAATCTGAAAGCATTCTAATTAATGATGGTATTTCTCTGCTATCAAATTGAAACCAACACATTCACAGTGCATCTGACTTAAATGTTACTGCAAGTTCTTCACAGATTGAGGAAGATTGTTACGTGTTTTAAAATATTGTACCTGTACCCAAGTTACCAGGCTTGAGCCATATTTTTCCCATGCAGAAGAGTTATTAATGGGAAAGACTTACATGACTCAAAGTTCACCCAAATATTTGTTTTGTTATTCAGTACTTCAACCATCTCAGGAAAACAAAACAAAACAAAAAAGCAGAGATAAGTATCTTGACATCAATTAATCACAGTGCTTTGTTATCCAGGGTTTGCTATAGTTTTCACCAACTAACAGAATCAAACAGTTGTTTTCACTTTAAAGATGGCTTATAGATGAAAACACCTTTACAAAACTCATTCAGAATAAAACAATAATCAGGCAGCTAATTAAGCACATTGTAAGTACTGAGCTTTTGAGTTAAAGACCTGTCCAGGCTGTAACATCATTTTTACTTTGTTTTTATACGCAGAAAGCTAATAAAAATATAATTTTGAAAAAAATCACATTAATGATTTGCAAGAGTGAATGTAGATGTCAAAAATGCTAATCTAGAGAAGCTGTCAGGAGTTTAAATAGGTTTTTCACTGACTTGCTGTTCTTAATTATAGCTCAGCACCCTGTACAGGTTAAAAATGCCGGGTTCTTTCGAAACAAACTACGAGCTCCTTACCATCTCGTCAAATTCTCCTTCTCTTCCTTTCAAAGGGATCAATCAGATGCCAACACATAACATTTTTCATTTCCATCTTTTCTTAAGCTTCCTTATCCACTGCAATTATTTTTTTACCCAAACCTATCCTGAAGGGGATAGAAGAGATTTCATGGAAGAGGCATAATTGGCAATTGAGCTTGCTCTTTCGTGGGCTTCTTTACAAGGAAAGATAGCGGTTTATGTTGTAGAAATTCAGCACTTAAATTAGGGGGTATGCTGGCTACTTAGTTAAATAATCTAGAATAATCAGGTCAGGAGGGAATAGCACATAGCTTTCACTTAATGTTTGGTATTAATTTTTCAGATAATGTAATTCTATCTACTATCTAAGCATTCGAGAGCGCATCAAAAAAGAGCTGCAAACCGGAGGATTGACAAGTTGCTAATCCAATCCTCTGTCTGTCACAGGGTGCCACCTAAAAGGGATCCTTTGTTCTTTAAGAGCTGATTGAGTTCCATTAGTATCCATACTGAGGGCCCTGGGCACAATATTAATGCTAATACCGTTGTTACGGAGATGGAAAGCCGTTAAGAATGAACAATAATCAGCTCACAATATCATTGGACATATTCATGCAGCTTGTAGCGTGGTGAGATCCAATAGCTCTAAACCTTTCTAAAGAGAAAACGAAAATCCAATTAACATCTTCTGTGTAAACCTCCTCGGCTACTTTCACTGGAGATGACCTTGGGCAGCTGTGTTGCAATTTTGCCAAAACTTCAATTATGTCTTTAATTCAGCAGTGTTGTTGGGTTTTGCCCAAACAGAAGGCCTGGCTCTGCAGCCCGCCCCTCATGCTGGGTAATAGTTGCTCACACAAGTTGCCTCAGCAGCCATTGGCATGTTCTGTGCCGAGCTGTAACACAGATGGGCAGCAACCAGGCTTCGGGCTTTACAAGCCCATGGGGATGTTCAAGTGAATCAGCAAGGAAGATGGTTTTCTTTACCGTTCTCACCTCCAGTCAAAATCCCAGCTCTCAGATGTGCTCTTCTGCCATGACTTGGGCAGTGTCCCCGACGTGGCTGCTCTAGGGCAGATGGCCAGTGAGATCTGGCAAGTGGCTAATTGCTTCCCACTGATGAAGCATGCAGCGAAAGGAGGAGATGCTTCACTCCAGCCCAAGGGGAATGGCAGAGCCAGGCCTTGCAGCTCAGTTCCCTGAAATCAGGGTTGTCTAGGCTATGTTCAAAAGAAAATCTGATCCTTTAGAAAAAAGGTTGCTTTCAGTCAGTTTGAATTGGGCCTAGAAAAACTCTAATTATAAGCAAAATTTAGCCTGATAGGACACACAAAAAAAAAAAAAAAAAAAAAAAGACTATTTGGTGCAGGAGATGAATTTACCTACATCAACTGCTCAAGGCAGGGTGAAGAAGTAACTGCTGTAAAAGAACTCACAAGGATCTTATTTTTCAAGTATTTTTACTGTGCTGTCCGCTTGATATTTTTCATTAAGCCAGAAAGTAAACATAAATTTTCACAGCCTGTCCTCCATATCTCTATTTTTTCTTTTGACAATCAGCCTAGCAGGTATTGCATGACACTGAGCACTCACCCTGGCGTCCACATGGCCCAAGACTTCCACTAGGCAACATCATCTATAGCAAGGTCTGGTCCTAATCACCACAAGTAGGACTCCTGAAGGCGGGAGGATCTTGATGGGAAGAAGCGCAGTCATTTCCAGCCAGCACAGACAGCTTCTGGACATAAAGCTTTTCCCTCTTGTGACTGCACAAGGGAAAGAGGTGAAAGACTTGTTCCTGTCTGTGCTAATGCCATTGAGATGTTCAACGTGAACTGCAAGTTGTATTCAACCTGAAACTTTGCTACAGCTGCTGTCAACACCACAAGTGAAGGATCCCAAAATATAAAGCATTTTGAAGTCTTTTCGTTTCCTTTTCATGACACCAGGATGAGACTGCCTTATCTCAAACACACTTTCATATTTGCACTCTATAATGGAGAAACAGCACTACATACAGGTCCCTAAAAGTAAACGCCAAACTCTGCAAATCTTGCATATAATTAGGAAGATTCTTCTGGATGTAATTCCCCCCCCTTCCCCCCAAAACTGTTACTGCTTGATTTGACTGTCATCTATGACAGTCTCTGTGTTGGAAAGGGAAAATCAGAACTACAAGCTAATATCTTGTTACAACAGTGATAGTCAAAGAAGAAAATAATGAAGCCAAGCTGCTGACAGCACTATGGTTGCTGTATCTCCTCCTTAAATGAAACAGGTCAGGATTACCCTTTGCTTCAGAGGGTCTCTCTTGGGAAGGACCAGCACAGACCTTGCACCTGATGGACACACACATCTTTTGAGTACTTGTATCTTTTACTGGACAGGCACATATACATTGAGCTGAATACTGGCTGTGACTTTAGATGGAAAAGAAAACAGTTTCCCCTTGAGTATCCCCAGCCCAATATCAACAAAACAAAATTCAGTCTCAACTTTATCCTTTTGATTTAATTTCCTAGTGTATTAATTTTGGCTATTCAATCCCATTGATCTATTGAGTCCATCTCAGCTGTGACCTTGATTTGATTGGTTAATTGGCTTAGCAAAGCTTGGATGCATTAGCTCTGTAATGTGCTTGCTTGATTCCTGTACGTGCTTGCTTATTCCAAGATCTATAAAAAGTAAACAGAACTTATTTTACATAAAATGGCAGGCAAGCTTAGAAATTCTATGGCAAAGATAATCTCAGGTATATGCCACTTCTCCCCTCCTAGCATAAAGCAAAATAGCTTAATCTTGCCTTGTTCAGATCTGGAAATTTCTGAACGTTGACATGTGCCCTTCAGTAAAGCTTTCTAGTTTAACAGATTGCTGTCCAGTAACCACTTGGCTGAGGCATGAGCTCTCATTTACTTCAGATGGCTGCTGTCAGGGTTGTTTCCACTGGTAAAAGCAGAGTAAGGAAGAGCCGATGGCAACATCTTCTGCAGATGCAGTAAAACTTTCCTGTATGTTTCACTCAGGATCCTATCATCATTACACCTGACTGAACCAAATCTCTGCTGCTGCTGTGATTTTAAGCATGCCGATGCAATGCACTGACATTTCTGTGTTTGCTTCATTTGCATTTAAACAATCAAGGTTCTTAATTAAAATGCATAAATGAATCATCCACAAAAATCCCTATCTCCTGTGTTATTTATTTTTTATATTAAACCTTCAATTTGATGGATAAGCACTGTCATTGGTCATTTCTGCTAAAATGATCCCATCAGCAATGAAATATTTGACAAATCTGATGTTAAATTTTTCATCCCTAGCTATCAGCACTTGTGGTCCATTAAGATAAATAGTACATCTCACACTTTTGATCTATTCTTTGAAGCTCTCTGTGGCCAGCACTCTGTTAAAGAGGGAGAGGTACAGGCCAAAGGGATGGCTTGAGATACAGTGCTCTCCTTATGGCTTTTAATTTGTGTAGCCCAGCACATCCATGGTAGCAAGAGTGTCCTTTACTTCTTCAGTGTCTTCCATCTGTGATGAATATCATTCCTTTCTTCATAGTGACAGAATTTGGGGGTTTAGAACCAACCAGTTGAGGGACCAGAAAGTAATGTGGACTTTCTCCTAAGTGAAACCCCTTTTCTTTTTTTTTTTTTTTTTTACTCTGTGACAGTGGTATCTGCAATCACCACAAAAGTGCCTACTACTTCCAGAAAACACTACTTTCCAGCAAGGCACTGAAATTTAACTTCAAGGAAAGTAATTTGTCCCAAAAGCTGCATCCTAATACAGGAGAATAAAGCAGAAAACACACTCTGCTGCTAGCTTCTCTCAGAGGATTACTGTAAAACTAGACTAATAACAATGCAGCATTCTTTCAAAAACTGAAATCTTGCTCACATGCTAAGAAGCTGTAAGAGTAACAGCATCATCTGGTGGCTTCCACCACAAAAAATAGATTAATTGATTTTTTAATTCTACTTTCATTTAAATTTCTCATTTCTCAGGTAAGGCCAGTTCCTGAAGGAACGTGTGAGAGGAAAAATAGACAGAAAATTATAAAAATGAGAGAAGGTAGTAATGAAATCCTCATCTATACTGAAACATTAAACTGCATCTGAATATCTCAGATCTTTTTAAAAGGATTTTTTAAAGAACATTGAAGAACACCATCCTCATTGAAGTCAAGCTTCACTTAAAGCAATGCCAGATGTAGCTGAGATACTGAAGCATACATTATGAACAAGAATGATGCTGCTACAGGCCTTGAACCTTAGTTACGGACTGGTGTAAACCTCAACAAAATCTTAAGACTGTTCCTTTCCACTATTTCTTTTGTAAGTGCCAAATCAAATCCTTCCAACTCCTCCTGTATTTTCCTTTTGGAATTCTTATTATTGATCCTCTTAGCTTTTGGAGAGGCGGTATGTAAAAATGAGATGAACATATATTAGTTTGCAAAGGAGTTTGAGCTGTGAACAAGTGCTATTATGATTATGACTGTAAAACAAGCTAATCCACCACAGCTTACATGTACGGTTCACGTACAAGTAGAGGCTGAATCAGGCTGCCTTAGGTATTAAACCTCCCTGACCTAAATGGGCTGAAGTATTCCCAGAAGCATCCAAGGTCCCCAGTAAGAAGTTTACCACAATCCAGATGAAGCAGAAGGGCCACACTAGCCTATGGGACCTAAAGTCTTCAGGATTAGTTGTTGCAAAAGCTTATTAACAAGGCAATGAAATGAAAATTATTCCTTCTGGCTTTATTGGTGCACAATGTCTGTTTTACATTCATGCAGTTTCTGTCCTATCCTTGGCAGTTGTCTTCTTTGTTGTATTCTTACAAAGAGAGAAATATCAAAACATTAATTTAAGCTGTCACAATGCAAAGGGCTGACAGTCATATAAAGAATTATCATTATGGCAGAGAATGGAGACAAGTTAGCGAAGGAAAATTAAAGTGACTAGCTAAACAGAACCAAACTTCTTGAAAAATCTAGGATATTGCCATGACAATTCAAATTGCTCCAACTTTTTGTGTTTTTCAGCACTTTCCTACACAGTCTATTACTAACCTGATGGGGAAAAGAAAGAAAAAAAATCGCTTAATATATATGCTAGTTTTAGTGAAATATGTATTTCAAAAGAGAAGATTCATCCTATAGAAGTTTGCGCAATAAGATAAATTGCAACTAACATCAATCTTTGTAATTTTCCGTAACTGTAGAAGTCAAACTGACCAAGATTACAGCCTGTCTAATCCTTCTGACTAATGCATACAATATAGAAATGTTTCTTTGTCCTCTTCAGAGCTTTTTTGGATAACAAGAATGATTCCTTTCTAGCAAACAGTAAGATTCCTGTAGGTGGTGGGTCAGGGTCTCAAAATGTTTTGTATATTTCTAAGAATCATTATAATTATTTACAAATAAGATAAGGAAGTAAGTGGTTAAAAGAAGAAAATAACTGCTTTGCTCTTGTGTTATGCTCTCCAACAATAGCTCTGGGAACACTTTACTATGGCTCTGAAGAAAGTGAGAGTACAAGAGTTTCAAGATGCACATCGATGCCCAGCAAGCCGGACTGCTGTAGCCTGAGTAACTTGCTTTCTCCTGTAAAGTAAACCAACAGATTCTTTGTCATCAGACAAGTTTTCATCAGGGAGCACAATGCTTAGCCTTGTGCTCTGCCCTCTCATCATACGCTACCCAGGTAAGAGGAGGGTTCTGAGAATGTAATGCAAAGAGCTGGTGAAAATCCACATCCTATCTTCCACTCCGACGTCCACTGCCTTCTAGCTATAGTATCTGCAGTGCAAATTAAGTCAGTTAGCATTGCAGTGGCTAACTGATCAGACTACTAATGAAGCATGAGTCCGCAAGATTGCTTTACATAGTCAAAATTTATAATTAATTCTCATATACATATGCAATCACTGAGTTAGTTCAGCTAGCACATGAAAACACCAAAGGCTGAGCAAATCGGTCTTCCCAAGGTAGATGAACGAGAGGCTTACATTGACTAATGCCAACAGGACAGAGGCACAAAACTCCCTGTGGATGTAAGGACATAAGATCCTTTCCACTTGCTCATCATCCTTATGTGCCTTTAAGCACTGTAATCCTGGAATTAGAAAAGCAGTCTGTTTAGAACCACCACAGTAGGTAGCCTTGAGGTTGCATGTATATTCTGTAGCAGTAGGCACTCAATTCAATAAACACCAAGACCAACTTGCCAGCACTGTCAGCCAGAGCTGTCTGGCCAGGGCCTAGTGTGTCCTCACAGGGTTGGACTCTGCATGGTGAAGTCACAACTAAAATACCTACACAGATTATAACATTAAAAAAACGATCTCAAAAAAAAAAAAAAAAAGAGGGAAGGACTGCAAATGACTATTATTGTCCAAATAAATCAGATTTACATTATGACCTGGGAAAGCAGACAAGAAAACAGATATGTAATAAATGTGAATTGCTGCAGTCACACCTAATGTAGCTTCTGTTTCATAATTGTAACAATTACTTTTTACGATTGTGATCTCAAAGATACTAAGTTTTGCTACAAAGATGTATTTGCAAATCATTTTGATTACAGTCTGTGCATAGTGTGTGTTTAAGAGCTTCTGCATATTCACTTTGGCCCTCTGACCCCTCTTTGCAGTGTCCTGAATCTGCTGGCAGAACAGTAGGCACTTTAGACACTCCTACTTGAAGCATTCAGACAGTCCTGGAATTATTTGGGTTACTCAAATGGAGAGTCTTTGTATAAGCTGGCCTTTCACTGATCTCAGGTCTCTTAGAACTGACTTTGCTTTTCACATATCTCTCTCTCTTTCTTTCATTTTTCAATCAGATATGTTTTACTGTGATGAAGAATTTGACCATTTACTATTGTGTTCTCAGAAATAAGCCTACTAGACTAAGCATTCAAGGTAATTTCATTTTTGCAATAGGAGGTATAATTGAAGAATCGTATTTTCAATGTAAGACACTATCTAAAACTAGACCCTGCTATGAGCCCTGGTCAACTATATACAACCCCCTTTAATATGGCCTTTGATAATACTCATTTAGCACTCAAGTGCAAAGCTTCAAAAAGGGCACTGAACAAAATTAGTTTCCTGAAGAACTGGAATAGTAACAGAAGTCTCTTTCTCTAAATTAACAACAATCTTAAAATCTCAACTGCTTTGAAACAGCACATTAATCCACAATGAAAATGTTTGCATAGCATTTAAAAAATACAAACAGGATTAACAAAGAACTTTCCAAGGACAAGATATATTTGATTTGATTTTAAGACTGAAAGGAAAGTTCAGTGTCTTAACTTTTTTTTTGTAAAGAGGTTTAGAGAGAGAAACTATGACTATCTGAGAGAAAAACACAACCCTCCCCTCCTTTCCCCTAAACACCCATTTAAATATTGCCAGTTTTATTTAGTAACCATATATCACCATTGTAAATTTCAAACTAACAACTTCTTGATGTAGCATGGTTGGCAACAGGTCTGTAACAGCATTACACATAATCACTCTTTCCAGCCACTGTTGTAATGCAGCCTGAGTCTGCAAGAGCTTCCTGTACCCCAGAGCTCTCCAGTGCTCACATCAAGATCAATGACAGCAATTTAACTGGCCCAAGGAGCAGGATCTCTGAGGAAGTACTTTTGGGTCTTTTCAGTCATGCAGCTCTACAGCCTCGAAAGGGAAGCACCTAGTTCACCATTAAACAATTTTGTGCCAAGGGAAAGGGAGGTACTTTGAGGGCAGGGAGCCATCCCTTCTATCCCAGACACCCATTTTATGATAAGATGAACTGACTCCTCTTTCTGTTGATTGCAGGAGAAGATACAGCAACAAGCTTGGACTAGATAATCAAGCTTCAGAAGGATAAAATTGGACTCTGGGAATACTACCCAAAACATTCTGGGGTCTGGTCTTCACCTAATCTACGTATACTTTGATCACTCCCCTTGATGGAGAGTGTGCTGGTTTCCCCCAGCAAAATTTTGGCCTTTATAATATGCACAGTATTATGGAACCAGAAAGCAATGAGAAATCTTTTGTAGAACAGAAAACAAAAAGTCGCCAAAAGAGAAGTAACAACTGTCTTGACTGCACCTCTATGAAGACGCTGGTCTTACCTGGACAGCATATTTCTCCCTCAGGCTTTTCAGCAGCTTCTCATTTCTCCTTCATGTTCCATTTTGGGCTGAGCAGAGCTGTAGCATCAGATCTGAACTTAGTGTCACTGTTCAAAGAGAGAGAGCAGAGCTGCAAAGTGCGAGTGAAGGACAAAGGCAGACTGGAGGAAACGTGAGCCTCAGGGAGATGAAACAGCATCATCTACAAATTGTCATATCTGAAGGGTGTGGGCTTAAGAAAGATCATCCTCTTTCAGAAGAAATGATTTCTTACCCAGCACCAGTCTCTGGCTTGAATTTCTGCAGCAAGTCAGGACTGGCCTGGTGACCACACTGCTGAATGTGCGATGAAGCCTTCCTGCCCCCTCTGTCCTGTTCCTCACTTTTAAACTTGCACATCTGCACTCTCATCTCAGCACCTGCACCGGGGGAATCCTGTTTCTTAAAGTGAATTTAGAATGAGATGAATAGGGATTGTTTTGGGAGCAAAGAGCAAACCTATGCTAAGCCTCAAAACCTGTTCTTCCTAGACTTTTTGATTGCTCCAGGGGTGTATCCGCTCACGTGTATGTACTTCTGCGGTAAAAAAAGTGCAGCAAAAATGATTAAACACATGAGGAAAGAGGCTTCCATCTAAAAGGTGATTAAAAAGCCTAGCATTGTTTAGTTTGCAAAACACAAGAGTAAAAGATGATATAACAGAAGCAGGGAGAAGGGGCTATTTATTCTGTTTTTTCTTAAGAACAAATACACACGGAAAGGTGAAGGAAAAATTCTGAAAACATTTGCACGGTGTATAATCAACCCTACAACTCATTGCTGCAGGATATTAGGCATTTTTTTTTTCAGAAATATTTCTAAATGTCTTCGACACTACAGATAACAAGCCTCAGTTACCTAGGTGAAGGAAAAGCAAAACCAGTCTCCCCAAACCATAAGGACTGTTAGCCCCTGTCCCTGTGCTTAGATGAGTTAGAGATGGAATTTTTGTCTCGAGAAGAATGGCATTATTTATTTATCAAGCATGGTATGGGAGCACTCACTTCCTTCGAGCAGGAGGTTCTGTGGAAGGCAATTAAAAGGGTCAGCAAATGCAGCTGTATGAAGTCATTGTCAACAGATTTCTCCCAAAATACATAAACTTAGCGATCATCAAGTGGCTGAGGTTTAGTTATTTTGTTCTCAGCTAGTTATTTTCCTCAGTGAACTTCAACTACAGCTACGTAAGAGCCAAGGCTGCGCATGAAAATAGAATTAAATATACTCATGTCTTTGGAAAGTTCTTTGCTAACCCTGCTCGTTTCTATGCACTTGTAAATGCCAAGTAAACTTTTTCACTGCGGGTATAGCCTACTTGGAGTATGAAACACTGGTGTATGTACCTCCAACAAGTCAGCAGTGAGTGGAGTCTGAATTTTAACAGTCCCCTCTGGGTTAACCAGTGCTGAACGTAGCCTGGGAGAGCACGGACCCAGGCGCTGATGCAACATGGCAGCCCAGTGCCGCACTGCTGGTGCTGCTGGTGCTGCTGGGGGCTGCGCTCCCCGCAGCCTGCGCCTCTTCAGTTTGCGCTGTCAGGTCTGGAACGCGCTGGAAAGCAGAGAAGGTGCTGCCGTGAACAGAATTAGTACCTGCTTAAAATGTCCATGTATACAGAGAACAAACTGTCTTTTAAAAAGAATTTTAAATGCAGCTTTTGGCTTATGAATAGTTTTCTTGCAACTGTCAGGCCATCTGCTGGGAGAGGGGTCTGTACAGTCATGAAAAGGATCTTAAAATATACTCTCCTCATAAACATCTTTTGTTTGGAAAATCCACATGCACCACATAATGCAGTAAATGGCAGCACAGGCTGAACTGAAACATTTTTAAATGCCGAGGATGCAACCTTGGATACAGCTCCCCCCGCCCCCTGCCTCCCCTCTATTAATAAGCACGCTTAAAACACACACTTAGACACATTCTCTTACAGACACAGATTGGCAGCACCCACCTGCTGGGAAACATGCTAAGATAACTTCCTTGGGTACATCCAAAATACCAAACTGGGTTGTGGGCAGAAAAGGAACAGGCTTTCTGCAAAGCAGCTCTGTTAGAGATTACATCATTCCCCAGCCAATTTTCTGCCTACACTGCACCATTTTGGGGGGGGGGGGGGTGGGGTGGTGTCTGTGGAAAAAAAAAAATAGCACACGCCTGAGTGTACACAATCAAAAAGGCCAAATTAAAGGTGTGCAAACACATCTAATTCCAGCATTTCCTAACTTTTGGGAGCTTAGTTTTTCAGAACTGCTTGGTACGTAAATATATACAATACATACATATGCACATAAACATTTATTTGGTTTGCATGCTTAGAATATAAAATTTTGTGTACTAGAACAGTGTTATGTTTTCCTTACATTTTTTTTTTTTTCCTGTTTATTTTCATCATTCTTTGGTCATTTTTTGTTTACTCGCTTTTTGTTATTCTAATATAAGTTCAAATACACAAAATGCTAATTTTCTTTTACATAAAAATGTAATAAAACTTCCTGGCTTTCTTTATAAACAAATTTCAGCAGGAATGTTGATGGGATGCTGTATAACAAGTAAAGAAGAAATACTGTTTAATTATCTTCCATATAAAATCCAATAAAACGTTCTGGCTTTTCTTATTTTTCTGTACTGGGGATTAACATCAGCGTCTTTGTGATGAGAAATCTGCATTCATGGCTCCTCTATTTAGATTTAAATAGGAATTATAGTTCTTGGCAGAAAGGGATCTGTCAAATATCACAGCATTTGTGGCAGGTGGTCACTGCATTGCTTAGTGCAGGCACTGCCTGCTTAACCATAGCCTGAAGTAAACATCAAAAGTCAATTATTCTCTTTGTAAATATTTTATTTATATTTTGGAGGCTAACAAACATCTTTTCAGTGCTTGGCTGAGACCTTCCTCCGTGGATCAAAATCCTACTGAACCCACATTTGGGTGGTTAAAAATGTGTTTATCAGTCTAGCGATACCAGTGTAGCTACCAGTGTATATGAGGCTCCATAACACAATCCTCTGCTTGGAAACCTTTAATGACTTGGCTGGGTTGAAGTGGACAGAGCTAAAACTTGTCATGGTTGTTATCATTGCAGCTGCCATTTAGTATGACAATCATGTATTATTTTGCCTGAACCCCCTTCCCCAGTTAAACTGTATGTTGAATATAAATACTGCAAAAGAAAAAAAAAAAAAAAAGAAAAAAGTATCTATTTCCTTGGATTTAACATTTTGAGGGTGGGAAAGCAGGAGGTCTGGTTTAACAGCAAGTCAGACGTGTGCACAGAGGCCCTGCAGAGGTAACTTGAATGCACACTGAGTAGCAAATGTGGCACAAGAGCTAAGCTCTGAGGGTCAAATGCCTTGAAGAAGTGTCTTGTTGCAGGGTAAACTTATTAAAATAAAAGGACAGTATCTGGCAACAGTTACACATATGTGTATATGAACCACTGTTGAGGGGAAAACATCTAAAGATGCTACCACACATTTTAGATCCTTATTTGAACCCTGTGGGCCATTAACTACTCAGACCACTTCATTTAAACAATGTTATAAAAATAATCAACTACTTCTGCCTACATAAATATATATATGGGATATATTTACCTCAAAGAACTGGGATTTTCTTGGGTATTTACTCCTGACATTCAGGAAGCAGAAGGAGTACAAAATGTTAAGGAGAAGCAGAATTCTCTGAGATGGGGCTGTGGGCAATTTTCCCTGTAAGCCTGTGTGGTGGTAAGTTAATTGACTCCCACATTACCGAAACTGCAATGTACTAAAGCACCGGGTGCTCGTTTTCCTTCGCTATTTGACTGGCAAAGGCCATCTGTTCTACCACATCCATCCACAGGCACAGCATCTATTGTTGTCGACAGGATTCACACACACGTGGATCAAGGCAAGCATGTACCTCTAACTGTTTTGATCCTTAGAACATGGATTTTTCAATTTCTTTGTTTCTTTGTGCTCACCCAGTAATAATACTTGTCATGTGAGAATTCATATTGATCTTGTCATTGCCTTAAAATTGGATGACAATTACTATCTTTGTCAAAATTCGATCTGATGAAATAGCTCCAATTAGGAAGGAAAAAGAAGGAATCCATCACAACAGGGAGCATCGCGTTTGGGTTTAAAGTTGGGAAGCTTCTCTTAAAGGGGTACTGTGGGAAGAAGCAAATGGGAACAAGCATAACAGAGATTAGGTTGCGAGTCTCAAAATCCACAGAAATTAGGTACACATAGTGACGTGAATAGCCATTTAATTTTTGCAGTCCATACCTGTCTGCAAATCTGAGTTGGAGCTCCTCTAACCATAAATGCCAGTAACTGTTGTTTTCATTCTCTGATCTGGTCAGGCACACAGTGGCAGTTGACGCCAGCCTTCGTGCTTTTTCAAATCCAGTTCTGATCATTAGTATAATTATAATGCATTATAGGGAGTAGATTTGCTGAAGTTCATGAAATGATAACAGCATAAATTACCTTGCATTTCCAGATACTGATCTCACCTTGAAACTAAATGTAAAGAGGCACTGGGAGAATTAAAAATAAAAGAGTGAGTGCACTTCCATTGCTACTAATATTGGCACTAAAGCAAACAAATTATTCCTGATAATTACAAATAAAATTGTTCTAATTATAGATTTTTTGGTTTACAAATCAGCCCTAAAAATTAGTGTGTGCATTTGTGTGCCTACAGGGGTGGCCGAATCTTCTTCCAAAACAAGGATGTTTGTTTCACATTGAGTGAATGTTTAATTCAATTTAAAAAACTGTCAGTGTTTTGTTTCCAAGCAGGAAATGAAGGGTCAGATTCAAGGGTCTGTAATTCTGGTAGGGCCTTACCTGGGAGCTGGGAGATGTACGTTAGTGTTCAGCTCTGCCTGAAGGACTGGAAGCCTCCACCCACCCAGCAGAACGATCCCAGCTCAAGGCCCATCTTGTGTGGGTTTTTCTGAATTGGGCCAGTAAATGTTTCCTCACAAATAAAAGCGTGGCAAGAACTGCACCTTTGGAGTCATACTATTATGTGAGTTTCTGAACATGAGCCTACAAAGTTACCTCCCTGAAAAATCACATTTTCTTTACTGCATGAAAATATTCCACAAGAGATGGAGGGAACCCAACCAAGCACACCACGCTTTTAGCAGGTGGTTACTTTCTGAGCTAAAAATGTAGGATTAGTGTGACACAGAGATGAGTCACCACACCTCAAACAGCAGCAGGCTCTTTGGTAAAAGAAGGTGTGTGAGCTGGTCCTAACAGGTTTTCCTCTAGCAAGCTGGGTGGACATAATTTCTTTTTCCCAAAAATCTTTCTTCCCCCCGCCCCCGCTCTGCTTTCATTAGCTAAGCCTACTTACTGACTCTGACCTAGATTTGCAATAGTTCCAGTATGCATCAGAACTGTGTTTCTGGGGAATTGGCTAAAAATTTTAATCCAACCCATTTGAAAATGTTATATGTGGACTGAGCAAACACAGCAATCTGAAAAATATACAAACTCCATGCAATTGTCCTGGACTTGTTTGCAACCCACTGCTATTAATGAGCATCTGGGATGAGTATGGTATCTTGTACTATGGTTCTCGTGATCTGTACAATAATGGCTGATTTTAATTGACTTTTGCTTCATATAGCAAATCCCAATTGGAGAAGTTCCAGGATGCTGCTAGTGAAGAACTGTGGGCGGGTGCATGTTTTGAAGTGATGGTAAACATTGTGACATATACTGTGTGTACCACATATTCTCATATGCACATTTTGACTTTTGTTGCCTTGGCTTTCACACAGCATTTCTAACATAGACATTCCTATTTGCCAGTTTGAGTGGAAATCTGTTAATATGTGAATACTGCTCGCCAGCATGTACCACCATCGCTGGACTTTCAGTACTTATTTTCTCCCACAAAACATCCAGTCCTGTGTGCTCAGAGGGGTTCCACAGGACCATGGCATCTGTTTGAGCAAGACTGGTGGAACTGGGCAGATAAGGAGTGCTGTGACCTGCTATGAGAAACCATGACTTTGGGAACCTGTAACTCAGCTCAGTATGATCCACCAATTTTCAATAGAAGTAACATTGCCAAGAAGGTCTTGCTCTTTTACTGCCCATGAATTCTTTTTTCCTTTCAAGAGCTGCTGGTAACTAATGCCAAGTTTGGCCAAGAATTTTAGCACTTCAACTTAGTATGGATATTAAAATACCTTTAAAGGTCCGGGACTAAAAGCCTGATTACCTGTACAATGTATTTTAAGAATTAGCCAACCCTTCTGCTTGAACTAAAATTTGTCCTGAATCCACAGTGGCTCATTGGGAAGCTGGACTCAGACAAAAATTGCACAGGTTTTTTTATAATTTGATGCATTAAAAAGTCCCCCGATACACATCGCATCCTGCTGGCTGCACTATCATGTGGCCAATATTAGACTAACAATTTGGGTTTAGGCTCTTTCTAGAAAAACATTTGCATCTCATTCAGTAAGGGTACAAGGTATTTATAGGCACTGAAGCTATGTGCATCCTCTCCCTAGCAATAAGGTACCCAGAGCACAGGGCGGGCGCTCTGCTCCTGCCCAAGGGCTCCAGACACGTAGCCAGAGAGCCTCCGATAACAATGCAGCAGCTCCTCCACTTTACCACTGAGATATTTTTTTTAAAAGTGAGGGGGGAAAAAAAGGATACATTTTTCCTCACTGCAGCAGAGCCACTTCTCACAGATACCACCTGGTTGAAGACGACTGTTCGGCAAGATTCATGTAAGAGAGATTTGTATATGAGTGCAGCACAAGGAAGCCAGTGCCAGCATAAAGTAGTTGCTCAAATCTGCTGAGCTGAACACAATGAAATAAATGCTGGTGAATGGGAGTTTCTGTGAGGTAATACTTCCATCACATCCAATTCTAACTTCTCCAGCAAACTGCCTTGCCAGGAGCCTTCTTTGTATTACAGGAAGCCATCTGTGATAGTAACTAAAATGAGAGCAGCACAGGATTCACTATGAAACGCTCCTCAGAATTACTCCCCTCAAGCATGAGCTCTGTGGTTCCCACGTTGCCAGAAGCAGAATCTCTCTGCAGATGAGGAAAGCAGTATCACCACAAGCTTCAGAAACACCCTAAATGGACACTGTGCCTTTTACCTGCTGCCTTCCACAGGAGGTCCATACAATCTCCATGGCCTGAACTATACTTTGTCCTTGGCTGGGACCATTAATTGCTATGGAGATGGTGGGTGGGATGATCATCTTGAAGATGTTATCTAAAGCCTTGGTTTCAGGCTTTTTAATGTATCTCCTGGCAGAAAGTGCTGATAGTTTTCATTGATCTCTGTTGCTTCTGGTTTAATTTTTCTTCCTCTATCTCCAAGTCTCTATCTTTGGTCTTTTTCTTTGACAAACTATTCATTTGTTGCTGGATAATCACAGGTTTGTGTTTCCGATAGCTTCCTATTTGGACCATCTTTCCATTCTATTGTCCACATATATTTTGTCTGCAAATTTTGCCTGATCATGCAGTGGCAAGTGGCTATATGCTAACACCAATATTACTCCTTGAGAATTCTTTTTCCTTGCATCATCAAGGGTTTAAGTGGAAAGCCTTCAGCACAGTGCAAATTTCACTCCTGAGAATTTCCATCTTTTGAGGTAGCTGATTTTAATTAAAGAATACTCTCTCTCCCTCTCTCTCTCTGGATTATACTTTAATTTCAGTCTCTATCACAACAGTAGATACTTCTTAGATAAAATGTATTTTCATCTCTTTTCATCCATGATTATCTGTAGTTCTTAAACACTTGGGGTCAGCAGCTGGTCCCCAGTTGATGTAGTTCAGGAATAATTCTATTCAAAGGAATTCATTCAGAACAAAATTGGTGTTAAATTCAAAATAAGGCAAAATGTTCATAATATTTTTCCCCTATCATATACATCAGAGTCAAACTCTAAGAAATATCAGTAATAACAATTGTGGTAACAAACAATAATCTCTGACATGTATAGCACCTGTCATATGAAGAAATGTCATTATCCTAATTTTACACAAGGGGGAAAAAAAATAGGTGTCAGGAAGTTAAGAAAGCAGCTGAAAGTCATATAATGAGAACTGTACCTACATCTCCTGATCTCCTGTTTCTAACCTCCTAAGCACAGAGAGAATCTGATCCCATGGGATATAAACTAAAGGTCTTGAGAGTTAATAGTTATGAAAGAACCAACGCTATTGAAACACAAGAGCACTTTGAGTTTCTGCCTCCATGATCTTGCCAAATTACAACTGAAATAATATTGGTATCATATCTTAAATTGTTTATGCATGATTAATGTGCACAGTAAAACTATTTCCAGATTTCTCACAGAAGTTGTTGAAGTATAGTCCTGGGCAGAGAACATCTAGGTGCAGATTTAAAGCTTTACTGCTGCAGAGGTGGCTGGAGTGAAACTCTGCCCCTTTGGAAGCCAGGGGCAAAACTGCTGATTACGGTAGAACAAGGATCCTGGGGTCCCTGCGGCCCCCCTGCAACCAATCAGTGCTTCTTCACAGGAAACAGTAATATATGGGTGTGCATATACATACGTGTGTATATATGTGACAGAAGTACAGATGCATATAAACCCACACAGAAATTATGGGATGAGTTCAAGCTGGCAAGACAAGACTGTTCTATTTGCTGTGCACTGAGTGCCGTGAAGGCGGTTAAGTCATTGCATCAGCCATTACTGACATTTTTTTTTCCCCCTTTCTTTTGATTGTTGTAATGTCCACTCCAGCCTATACACAACACAGACAGCTATCTGTGCTTGGTCATGCACTTCTGATCTAAAAAGAAAAAAAAAATGAATGTAGGGTAAGTGTAGGAATAAAATATGCCTTGGCAAAGTGCTTTAAACTGCCTCTCTGCCAGTAAGCCATTAATTTGCACTTCTTTGTTTTCTCCAAGCTCAGAATAATTCCCATCTGCCTTGACTCACTATCTAGCACAGAGAGGAAGAGGTCCCTTTTCTGAGTGTGGATGAAATAGGAAACTTTTTTGTATGAGTAAAGAATGAGGATTGGAATTCTGGGGTTTCTACCACTGAGGCCTAAAATAACTTGAGGTCCTGCTATTTTAATTAACTTCATTATGATGGGTTTGCCTCTTCTGTTTATGTATGTTTTTCCAGCTTTTGTGTACAGGCTTGTCTGTAATACATATATATTCCCCTTCTTTCCTCTTACTGAAGCTGAAGACACAATCACATCTTTGAACCATCTGGTTTTTAACTTATTATTTTCCCCCACTGCATTGATGGGCTTTCTCATTTTTCTATCAGGCTAACAGTTTGGCTCCTGTTTATCTAAGATATGTTAACATGCTGTTCCTCTTCTGGGCACTCTGTCAGTCTATTGTATTGTATTGAAATTAAACACCAGGGATTTTTCAATATTATTTTCTCCATCAGCCCCAGGAATATCCTCTACCTTTACAGCCTCTCTTCCTCCTTTTGTTATTCTAGTGAACATCTTATGACTCTTGCTAAATTTAGGCTAATGTCTTATTTTTCTGTCCTCTGCAGATCATTCCCAAGATGAATGGTCAGAGCCTGTCTGAGATTGTTCCTGTACCCAGCAAGGAACCTATTCACGTGAGCCTAGAATCTGGCCAGGATTCCCCAAAGGAGGCAGAGGAATCCACACAGAACTCTTTTCATGTCCTCGCGGGGCAGGACATGAGCTGGCAGGAGCCCAGGATGAGCCCAGGGAGTTGCTCGGCTTACCCCTGTCTCAGTTCTGTTCCTCACCTTTGAGCCTGGGAAACCCCCCCAGGTTGATTGTCTCCCCCATGAAACGAGCAGATAGATGTGGAGAAGCCCCTTGTGCTGCCACCACCAGCTCCTGGCACAGGCGGGTGAGGCCGTGCCAAGGAGGGCATCTCTGCAGTCCTGAGCCATAGCAGGTCACTGCGCGTCCCTAAGGCGGCCAGGAAGTTCCACGTAATCACAGTATGGAGCATAACATGGATTTATAGTTGTTACCTTACTTTTCTATAGTACCTCCCAAGAGTCTTCTGAAGCGTTCCATTCTTTAATAAGCAGAGAGTGCTCTGAGATTTTTCTAATGAAAATGATATAAGAGCACACAGTGTTATTATTAAAACCTCTCCCTTTTTCTCTAGGAACTGCTAAAATACATTTACAGTTTATATCCTTTTTGGTGAGCATTAAACTTTCTAATTTAAAATAATAAAGCCTGGTTTGCTTGCTTTCTTTCCCTTCTATTTCAAGTTTTTGAAATTGTCAGGTTTTTAACTATTCTTATTTTGCTGAGTGATTTTTGGATTTCAATGAAAGTAGCACTGTAGTTACAACACTTTGTGAGATAAGCAAAGAGATTTTTTTTTTTACAGCACAATTATGGAAATTTCAAAGAACCTTATAAATATCCTGCTATTTGCATATATGAGATAAGCATATTTTAGTAATGGTTATGACAGGCTAGCGAGGAAAATGTGTGGGACAGCTATATAGCAAATACATGCAAACATAGACACAGCGAGGGGGTGTGTGTGCTCTTTTCCAGAGAAGCCTGCGCTCGGTGGGCGCGGGATCCCCGGGAATGCCCAGGGCTCCCCAAGGAGAGGGACCACCCCTATCCTAAGACTCAGTTTCCCCACTTGCAGATGCAAGATTAACATTATTTTTCTAATGTAACGCGGCAGTTTGGCAGGTCCAGATGGTGTGAGCTAGATAGGAGTTTATACGCCGGCTTTTAGTTTTGTTACCAGGGTAGAAAGGCTCACAGGTTTCACAAGGACCTCAGGGTGTAGCTGGGACACATCTCATCCGTCCAGGCTCCAGGCTGGGTGCCATGGGGATACTGGTGGCCTGCCGGCGGCCATCACACCTTCAGCGGCAAGGCTTTAGAGCCTCTCCGACACACATCACTGCTGCCGGGGCACGGAGGCAGCCTGTCCAGCTGCACAGCAGGCTGCCAGTCCCTCCGGGCTGCCTGAAAGACTCACACAGCCCTAGGTTTCCCTGAAAAACCCATGGGGTAGCTAAGGTTGGCTTGGCCTTCAGCACAGGCCCGAGCTGCCACTTGCGACGCAATGGGAACGCAGCCATAGGTGCCTGAAGTTTTCGAGGGGCTTTCTGAACTGAACCGCTCCGAGTGTGGTTTTATTCTTTTGTATGAGTTTGTATTTTTAAGTTGGAAATTGCTCTTCTGGTTATGCTTGAGAGCTCCTAGGAAGCTCTGAGAATTAGGGTGGCAATTTCCTCAGTCCTTTGTTCAAAAGGAAGAGTCCATACAAAAAAAAAAATACGCTGGCATATCAGCTGCATAAATACCATAAATTGCTGTCAAACAAAAAGACGGATTTAACTAAAAGCAACACCAAACAACCAACCCCCTCCACACACGCTTTTCTGGACCCATTAGAACTGCAGGTTTCCATTCTGTGGATCTCCCAGCCATCTGCTTGGCCCTTGAAAGAGTCCTTGAGAAACTGAAAAATGAAAACCACTTACTTTCTGAAAACTAATCTTGGCTTCCTGGTGCCTTGCTTTCAGGGGAGTTCCACTCAAGGCTTGATTTCTGTAAGTGCAGATACTTGGTATGTCCTGAACAATTACATGCCTTTGAGGATGTTGAAAGCTAGACATAAAAAACCCCAAATCAATCAGGAGTCTTTTTTGACAACTGACACTATTTCTAATGCAAATAAACCAACCACCACGAAACAAAATATTAAAAATATAACAAGAAACCCCAAACAACAACAATAAATAATAATAAAACCCCCAAACAAACAGAAAACCCATAACTTAACAGAAAATCTGCCAAACACCTGTGTCTCCAGGTTTTTAAACAGACATTTTTCCTACAAGGTTTTCATTAGCCTGTCTAGAAAAAAAAAAGTACAGAGGTACATGTCCATCTTTTTCTTCACCTGCTGAGACAGATGACCTTTACCAGAAGCAAAATCCCCTGGCTTGTGCAGCACAGCCAGGGACTCTCAGAGGGGTGCTTGGGGGTTACTAATGGATTTACTTCGGTTCCTGGTGCCTGCAAATGCTCCTCTCCCTCCACTAAACTGGGAGATGGGATGACAGCAGCACCCAGCCCTTGCAGGCTTGCCAGAGCCCATCAACATAGCCTCTGGGCAGAAAAGGAGTGCCAGCGTAAG
This sequence comes from Todiramphus chloris collaris, assembly GCA_025345505.1. Lineage (NCBI taxonomy): Eukaryota > Metazoa > Chordata > Aves > Coraciiformes > Alcedinidae > Todiramphus > Todiramphus chloris. Next base: position 6,606,807 of record JANVCC010000049.1, on the reverse strand, counting down.
AAGCCTAAAGGCAGTGAGTGGGACTGTGAGCTGCCCAAACTGCAGGCAATTACGTTGTAATTTTTTTCCCCAAGTTCTCACAGAAACCTGTCCCTTCTGTAACAGAGACAGGAAGGATTACAAGCAATCGCTGCCTCCCAAGCAGTTGATATTCACAAGAAAAATAGAAGAGCAAGGGAAGGGGCAGTTTTGCCTCGTCAGCTAATGATCCTTGACTCTTTTACTTTGTGTGTTTGGTAGCAACCACAGAGAGGTCACACATGAAACTGTGGAAGTGTGAGGTGCCTTTATTAAATATATCAATGGAGTTTATTAAATGGAACACGCGGTACTGGGTAGTGTAAGCCACCGCTGGATGGGCTCGGGGTCACGCAAGCCTCCTGCCTTGATGTCACTGGCTCTCGGATTAATACCATGAGCTCACAGCGTGGGCCTGATTAGAAGGCCGGGTCCCAGTTGGTTTTACCTCTGCCCTCTGCTAAGTCTTTGTTTGCAACGTGAGCAACAAGCTTTTCAGCTCATCACCAAGGTGCCACGTTCAGAGCCCAGGCGGGTCACTTGGGTCTTTTACCACCTCTGGCAGATGTGGGGTTTAAAATTCCTGCCTGGCAGGAGGAGGGTGCAGAGGTGGAATCATTATCTCCTATTGTCCAATTGATTGTTTGGGCTCTGGAAAAATCTTCCAGTTTTGAAGATTTTTGCTTTTCTTTCTTTCTTTCATCTCCCCCCCCCCCCCCTTTTCTTCCCATTTTCAGCCTGCACCAGGAGGGCAGAACAGAAAAGGCTGCTGAAAGGGTTTTTTAGCTTGCTTTCTCTCAAGGGATTTTAGCTCATGGCAAAAGAAACTAGTCTCTCGGACCGGAAAAAGCAGTAAGTTAGAGACCCTCCACCATAACAAGGCAGTTTTCCCACTTGGAGCCCCTGGATTGCTTGCACAGGCCAGGGAGGGCTGAAGATGGAGAAAGCAAAAAGCTGAGGCTGCATTGAGGGGTGAGGGAACATTTCATTTAATTCAGAGGAATGCAGATGGGAGAAAGAGATTTAGTGTGATGGTGATCACTGTATGATTAGAGGTGACAGGAACAATACTTCATGGCTATGTCTACACTACTTGTTAGCAGCACACTGGCCTCCCAGGAAGAGGGATGTCTCCCTCTAAATATGATACTTTTAAAATGGAGGGAAGAGCAAAGGAAGCCAAACATGAGGACTTTGTCGAATAGTCAGGTGAGACTACATCCCTCTAACAGCCACAGCAAAACATGACTAGCTCCAGAGAAGTGGGACTAATGCAGCCTTAAGCCATGCCTGCACACATCCAGTATAAAGCCCTTGACAGAGCTTTAAACTAGATTTGAAGGGGGAGGGGGATGTATCCAGGCTTGCTAGAGCAGCCCCTAGGTGTCACAGCCCAGCACTTGTGGGGCAGCGTGCTGGCATTTTTGAGAACCAGAAGGCCTTCCACCCCTGAAAGGGTGAAAGCTATGATCTCAACTCCCTCCCTGAAATACTTATACACCAATGCATGCAGCATGGGGAAAAAGCAGGAGGAGCTGGAGATCTGCCTTCTGTTGAGGACCATGATCTCATTGCAGTTACTGAGCCATGGTGGGATAGCTCACATGACTGGAACACTGTCATGGGTGGTTATAGATTTTTAGGAGAGACAGACCAACAAGGCGAGGTGGTGAAGTTGCTCTTTATGTGTGAGAGCAGCTGGAATGCACTGAGCTCTGCCCAGGGAGGGATGAAGAACATGTTGAAAGCTTAAGAATTAAGGGGCATGCAAAGATAAGCAAAACTCTTGTGGGTGTCTACTACAGACCATCAAACCAGGAAGAGGATGTTGATAAGACCTCCTACAGGCAGCTGGAAGTAGCCTCAAGATCACATGCCCTGGTGCTCCTGGATGACTTCAATCATCCTGATATTTTCTGGAAAGCCCACACAGCAAGGCATACTCAGTCTAGAAGGCTCTTGCCATGCACTGATGATAACCTTCTGATGCAGATGGTGGAAGAGTCAATGAGAAAGGGTGTGCTGCTGATCTTGTACTGAAGAACAAAGAAGGTCTGGTTGGGCATGTGAAAGCTGGGGACAGTCCTGGCTGTAGTGATCATGACATGGTAGAGTTTAGTATCATACAAGGAAGAAGCAGGGCAATAAGTAAGATTGCAGCCCTGTACTTCAGGAGGGCTAACTTTATCCTCATCAAAGACCTACTGAGAGGGGATCTTATTAGTGTTTAAAAACATCTGGAGGGTGGGTGTTGAGTAGAAGGGGCCAGTCTCTTTTCAGTGGTGCCCAGTGATAGTACAAGGGACAACAGGCACAAACTGGGACACAGGAAGTTCCACCTCAACACAAGGCAAAACTTCCTTACTGTGAGGGTGACAGAGCTTGGAACAGGCTGCCCAGAAGGGCTGTGAAGTCTTTCAAAACCCACCTGGATATGTTTCTGTGTGGTTTGCCCTGGATGATCCTGCGCTGGCAAGGTGGGTTGGACTCCATGGTCACCAGAGGTCCCTTCCAACCTCTACCATTCTGTGATTCAGTTCTGGATGAGCAGGAAACTTGGGCTTTTCAGAGATACAGAGTAGAAAGCTCCGTCTGCAGGCCATGCTGCTGTCCAGGATCTAGCGTATCAAGGCCTTTACACTGGTTTTATCACACTGAGCACCCATATTGACTGCAGAAAGGGCTTTGCTCAAACCAGCAAGATGGCAGAGCAACGAGCTCAGGCAGCATCCCTGACAGCTCTACTCCTTCCACTCCCCTTCTCCCTACTGCAAAACACAGGTAACACCGTGCTGCATGCAGACCTTGCCCTGACAGAGTAGGCAGAACAGAAAGAACCCAACACTGTTCAATCATCTGTCCCCATCTTCCATAACATTGATGCCCAATAGAAGAGCTGGAAGACCTACTCTTACAAACCACAGCAAATCCATGGTTCTGTGCTGATCCAGGTCTGATGACTGGTTAAGACTCACTCCTTTATGTGATTCTGAAAAATAAAGACGACTTTTCATATAGCTTAGTCTTTTTTCTCCTCTCCAAAGCTTTGGCTGTGATTGATGAAACTGCCTCACATTGTCAGAACTTACCTGAACTAATAAACAATGGAAATGACTTTATCTGTGCTAGTGCCAGTTCCATTCCACTTACAGCCCAGGTTGTTTCTTTACAGGAAACACATGATGTACTACCTGACCTCCTACCTGTCATTCTTCATGATGATTATTTACCGTTTTCTACTTTTTATCTAGTCTATGAACATTTTGCCCTAATTGCTCAGCTATTTGTTGATTATCCTGCTGCAGTTGTTTGTCAAATCCTTTTATCCATTAATCTGTGAGACCTTTCAGCTTCTATTCATCTGATACAGAAGTTTTTAACCACTGATGCTGTCAGTCACATCTCCCTTCATGTCATGGTCTTAAAAGGAATAATCATGTCTGGCTGTAGTCATTAGTGGAGGCATTGAGATGGGACCACCACATCCTAATTTTTGCCATTCACCTACACTAGCTTCCTTAAAGCTTCCTTTAGAAGACAAATTTTTCATATCCTGAGGTTTGTGGGTATTCTGCTATGTGTAGTTCCTGCTTTACACCCAGCTGGGCAAAGAACTTGTTCAGTAAAATGAAATCCTTCACCCTTGTTTGCTCATACTGCTGGGACACACACCTGACACAGCTGGGATTTCTGCTGACACCTGTCCCACTACCTCTTGCTCTTCTTTACATGGACTAGAGCAAATCTTGTGTGAGCCTTATCCTATGGAAACTTGAACCACATGTAAAGCAGATTTCTAGTTTATGGGGATGTCTTTTGACAGAGGCAATTAAACCCGCACAGGCCACTGCACATCAGGAGGTTGCAATATCTAACACTATATTCATAATATTCAGCACCCTCCACCACTGAGGTATGGAGATGCTTGTGTCATGTGTCCCTTTCCAGGTCTAACTCCCCAAGTCATTAACATGAGGGGCCATTTTGTCAACTAGAGCTACATATGTACCATCATGTGCTTTATTGAACACAATATATTTCAAGGAAGCATGACTGGTGTGTTGTGCCACTGGCCTTCCTCCAATGATATAATCCAATTTTTCTGATTTGCAGACTACAGATACTCATTCCTTTTGTCACGGAGTTGTGGTGTCAATAAGATTTGAGGTGCACAGACAATATCCTGTAACGCAGCATCTTTCTTTCATGCCAAATCGGCACTTCCTCCCTGGATAACAGAGGCAAACCACACATGAAGAGGTTTCCTGGGTCCAGGTCGCTCACCACTGCAGCTTGGGCTGAGGCTGGCGCCAGCTCGACCCAGTCGCCTGCTTTTCTGCACCCTGCTCACACTGCCTAGTTTTCTCTAAAAGCTTAGCTGGAGGACGACTCACTTCAGTGAACATCAGAATAAAATCCTGCATACAATTAAATATGCCTTACAGTGCTCTTAGCTAGGCAGAGCAGTGGGGCTGGGTAGCTTTTGAACTAATTCCTCTCTCTGTTTATCAGGAGTCTGTCCTTCAATACCTAGTATTGCTCCTAAATATTTTACCTCTTGTTGCACTAATTGAACCTTTTGTCTGTCGACTTTCAATCCTTCCTCCTGGATTGCAGCCAAAACTTCCTGTCTGCTGACACACTCGTTCTTCAGAATCCCCCCAATTCAGGTGTGAGCTGCAGATGACGTTGTGTGTTTCCAAGAGCTGCAGGCTAATGTCTCCCACATTCAGATGATGCATATATGACAGATCACAGGGGCTTGTGAAATCCTTGAGGAACTCACGTGAAGCAATTTTGTTTCCCCTGAAATGTAGAAGCAAACTTTTACCAATATTTCTCTGATGAAGGGCTAAAGATAAAATGTATTTTCTAATCTATGACTGAAAACCACTGAGCTCCTTGTACTATCACAGTCGTAATTTCTGGCATTTTAACAAGATGACATGATGTTTGCAGAATTACAGCATTTAATGCCCTGAAATCTACAGTCAGGTGCATCCTTCTACCTCCCTTTAATACCAGCCATACAGAGGAATTACAAACACTGGGTCATTGCACTGGCACTCCTTGATGCACCAGATTATTAATAGTGGACAACATTCCTTTCTGGGCTTCACTTGGGTACTTACATCGTTTCTGTAGTCTTGGATCAAGTCCTGTTATTAAAGCAAAGGCATTAATCTTTCCATACTCCAACTTATCTCAAGCTTATACTTGTGAAAAGGTAACTCACCCTCATCCTGAGGTGTTCTGACTATTTCAGGAGCCTTTACACAAGTACATCATTTTGTAGGTAATATGAGATCTTCTATTTCTGTATTATCCTTCTACAGTTAGTCAGATCTGAAGTAACCTATTTTGTTTAAGGAACAGGCTTTGAAAAGCACATTTTTTTATCCTCCATGTGATGCTGAATACAAGAAAACACAACTGCAAGCTCCAGTATGCTGTTTGCACTGGGAGTGGGTGTAGGAGCAGAGCTGGTAGGCTCCTTGCACCACAGGAGACCACTGTACACTTTTGTCTGTATGGTGTACCTTGTAGTCACCCACACACTTTGCAAAACAGTAATTTCAATAGTCACCAAGGCACCAGAATCTAATAACAGTTTGGGCTTCCAGCAACTTGTTTTTCATTGCTATTGTACAGTTCTGCCAATTTATGCATTAAGACACTAATGGGTTTTACATTCCACCTAGCCATATCTTCTCCCCAGCTCTCTAGCTCCTTCCAAACTTTGTTCTACTTCAACTGCCATTTCCAAGACTTATTGAGTCCAGACAAAATATCCTTTGCTGTCCCGTGGGCAGAGTGCCACACACCACAGGCCTGTAAACTCACTCTCAGACTCCAGAGCTTTGGGTTGGTTCATCCTCAGGATGCTGATTAGTGAAAGTGACTACTACTAGTACCAATTGCTTTAACTGGATTTGTTTCTAGTTCCTTTTCTTTCCATAGAATCCTTCCAGTCATCCCGGCATGTCTTTCCACCCTTGCTTCTCATTTATGTTAGCAGAGTTCCCAGGTCCTGCAGTCATGCCTAATCCCTAGCACTGCCACTCTGAATCCCAGTCCGGTATCAACAGGACCTCAGCCTCCCACAGCAATAATGCAGCAGTTATCCCAGGAGTCATATTCTAGCAATACATGACTCCAGGCCTCCCTCTGATTTTTTCTTCCAGCTTAGATGCCAAACCAATTCAAAATCTCGACACTCGTCAGAATGACCGCAGCCTATTTTCTCTCTCCACCGCAGGCTCTTGGATCTCAGTGTCACGCAGAGTCCAGTCAGGGGGTATTCAGCCAGCTTTAGCTCCAGGGTTTTCATCAGAATTGGGCTAACTGGGCTGTTTGCCTGAAGCCACTATCCACTCCACACAAATATCCCTATTTAAGGTCCCAGTTCCAGCTCAGCCTTGAGTAGTAACCAACTCCATTTAGCACTGAGTCTTTAAGTGGTCTCATGCAGGTCCCCGTCTCACTGAATGAACGCTATTCTTTACCACGATGGGATCCTCCTTGCCTCTATCCTTATGCAAAGAAGCCTAAGTTTCCAAGGTATGGCCTGGGTAAAATGGAGTCATTCTAAAATGTCTCCATCCCAGTCATAAGGGTCACTACTCCTCCAGTTTGTACTGCAGCTAACATACCCAGTTTAGCTGACAGCTTCTGTTTATTTTTACTTACTTGCTTAGGGAGTCTCAGAATTCAAGCGTTCCTGTTCGCCCTGTGTGGCAATGATTGGATTTCTATTCCTGCTTCACTCAGACTCTCACAGCCTCACTCTCATGGACTTGACTGCTGGGTTACCACCAATCTGCCACAAGTAAAATGCACTCTGATGATGCATTCAGACACTCCTTTCCCCGCCAGCACAGAGCAGAATAGAAATGGCTTGGCTAATATCTCTGCTACTAAACAAAGTCAGAGAAACCGACAGTAGCTGGTGCTGCCCTTCTACAGACAATTTTGGGGCACTTACATGGGGCATTAACACGCTCAAACGCCAAAACCGAAGGAAGACAAAGCCTGAGAGTGGCAAGTCCTTGTTCAGATCCCTGGATGGGAGGTGTCATCTTCTGGCTACTAGTAGTAACTATGGTGCCTGTACACTCTTACATCCTCGGATTTTTCCTTATATAGTCTGTTTCCAAAGGAAAATACTCTTAATGAGCCAGTCCAACCTCCTGTTTTCTAGGGTTAGCTTTGCAAATACAGCAGTGGGTAAGTGACTATCATTATGTACAACTAAATGATCATTCTGTGAAACAGACCCTAGTTTCCAACAGTTTTCCAGCCTGCTCACTTCTGATCTACCAAGTTACTTTGGGCTGGCAAGAGACCCGTTGTGTGGCTCAGGTATTCATGGCAAGTTGCATTGTAGCCAATGTCATTCTCTGTATCATGACCCTTCTCACAAATGACCTTCTCACCTAACCTCTGTAACCCTTATTTGCTCATCCAAGCTGCACAGCCCCTTCAAAAACATGCTGCTGAACATGTGAAGCATGTAGAAAATAGGTCTTCCTGCACTTCTGTGGCAATAGCCCAAGGACCACATTGCCCTTCATTGCCTGTCAGACGGTTTCTAGTGGACCGTGTAGAGGAGCAGCTGCCTGTGAGGGCTTTGCCTGCCCCATGGTGATGGTCTTGCAGTTTGGGGACCCCTGAAAACACTGGTTCCTCTGCAAGTCTGCACATGAAAGTTGTGATCTGCCATGCCACACCATGGCAGCAATGCTGCTCGTACAGTAAAGGACTCTATGATTTGTGGTGCTATAAAAGATGAAAAATTCCATCATTGCCTTTTATATATAATTGAAAACACAATAATTGACTGCAGTGTCAACTAAAGAAGGCAGGCAGCACCCTTGGAAATACACACACACATTCACACGCACACGCGCACAGACAGCCTCCTACTGCCAGCCAGGCAGTGCTGCGTGACTTGTCTTAATAGAAGGCTTAAAATAAATCAGAATTATTTCCAGATTAGAGAGAAAAAAAAAAAAAGAATCCTGTGAAGATGTTTCAGTCTAAGCACAAAGAACACAAAGAGAGCAGACTCTGACAGTCAGCACGGCATTTTCTTTCCTCTGGTCCTTTGCTCTCTGCCCTCCTGCTCCCACAGCCTGGCTTAACCTTTTCTGTCTGACACAGCTGAACATGACATTGTGAAGCTGCTGCATCCACACCTGCAAGCAAGTTACATACCTCCCAGACTTTCCATTTTCATTTCCTTGACAGAGATCCCAGCCAAGCTCAAACCAATGTGGTTCCTTTCGGGATTCAGTTTCAGCACCTTTAAACACCCATCTACAGCCAGAGTATTCAAGACCATAAGCTCTGTTCCTCCTGGTATCACCTGACCAGACCTTAACCCCACAGGGCCATGGGAGTCAAAACCCATGGCCACATCACCTAGCAGAGTTCACAGCAGGGGATCAGGAACACATGGGAGCAGTGTCCAAATCCTTGCCAGCTCAAGGGTCCCAAATGCATCAGAACGTCTGATGGAGCTGGTGCTCACACCCCTGTTTGATGCACGCTGCTGGCACTTCAGAGCACTATGAAAAGGTCGTCTTTTCTCCAGGGGTGATGGAGTCACTGCAGACAATTCACTAATTTCAGCGTCAAAGGACATGGGGATCTTGCATGATTTCCTTGATGCTTTCATGGGGGTCCAAGCCTGGAATACATGCTGCATGGCAGTATCTATCAGAGCACATGGGTAACAGAGCACTGAAGGAGATGGGAAGGATGAAGGGGAGAAGGACAAATGCTGAAAGAAAAGCAAAAAAATCCTCCCCAAACCCCACCAATACCCCCTGCCCACTTCAGCTATTTAGATTAGGAAATGTTTTCATTTTTGACTGCTCTAATGCGCCAATTTTTTTACCTGGGATGCTTTTAGGGCAAATTATAGAAGCAGGCCAGTTTACTTCACTCTCATTTTCAGAAAGTTTCACTTTCAGCTTCTTCTGCACAAGCAACATGCTACAATTTGGGGGTTGCAAAGGCTGCAGGGAAATATTGATTTCCTCACAATAACACTAAAACAGTTCGACCCAACATTTTCCGAAGGCTTTTACAAAACATACATTTCGAGGGACAGGTTTGAGTTGACAGACTTCTCTTAAAGAGAGCTGCCTTTCTTGCAGCTGCAGTAGAGCTGTTATTTGCTATTTTTTTTATTACTGAAAGAGAATTGTTGATGCTAGAAATTTCTTTTACTCACGTAAATACCTCTGAAGTTTCAGATTATCTGGCTATGTGAAAAGCTGCACTGTAATGCAAGAAAATTTCTAATTATTCAGCTAATTAAAAAAGTCTTAATTATAATAAAGAATAATTAATTTCTTTTGATACTTACAACTCAGACACTCCCTTGCATACCTCAGGGGTCCAGAAGTCTTAGCGAATGTAACAATGGGAATTGCTTCTTAGGAAAGCCAGGTTTCTCTAAGGCTTTTCTTAGCTTGGCAATAGTTCTGTATATGAGAATAGAGACTGATGGCCAATAGTATAGCTGGAGATTCCTGAGCCATCAGATCTCAAATGTAGAAGGTCATATGCCACTTCTACTATCAAAAGAGTTCCAAAAAAAGACACCAAAGTATCACGAACTGCGATACTACTAGTGCACTACTGCACTACGTGAACTGCAGCTCATCTCATCTTGCCATCACAGTCCCAATCGCAGCCCCCTGTGGGGTACCTCTGGACTAGGAACTCCAGAGCCTGCCTTTCTTCAAACCCCTCTGTCCTACAGTCTCATCACAGACTTCCAGTCTATTCGTGCCCTGTGAAACTGCTCCGTGTCATCCAGCCAACTGACACTCCAGGAGCAGGGCTGCTCCTGTACCACACGCTACCAGCTTTAATGTACATCCTGCCAGAGCTGCACTCACCGGGGCACTGGGGATCACAGTGAACCCCTGCAGAGATGAGTAGCTGAGATGGACACATGAGGCCAGGAGACACCAAGATGGGAAGGATGCTTATGCTTCCGCTCAGAGCCATTGCAGCGACCATCTTCCTCATTTTACACCATTTGCCTCAACTACAGAGTGCTAACAAATTTAATTCAAGGAAACAGATCTTAGCTTCTGTCCAACCCATCTTAGTCATCCCAGTGAGCTGGGTGGCAACAGCTGTCACCAGCTCCTCTGATGTTCTGCTACTTAGTTGCTCCTCTTAGCCAGGAAAAGCTATGGGATTTATTCGCACCCTCACGCTTCACATCCAAAAGCTTATAGAGAGTCAGCTTGGTTTGTTTTGCTATTTTTTTTATTTGAGGGAGGGTGGGGAAGTTAAAAGACAGCCTAAAGACAGCTAGGAAATACTAAATACACTCAGATGTTACAAACTTAGAGAGTAAAGGATGAGAGAAAGCAGTGAAGGGCCTCCAGGTCTGCCAAGAAAAGGAGTTATTTCTTGGGACATTTGCATTTTTTCCAAAGCTAGCTAATAGAAAGGACTTGATTTGGTGAAGGCCTCCAAACAATTGCTCTGTGAGATCAGTATCAGCGAACATATGAAGTCCAGCATTCAATACACCTTTGTTTGCATGTCTTCTCTCTCCCCAGATGCAAATATCAGTGTAAAGCAGCCACCAGGAAGCGTGGCATGCCCCGGGAGGGCCTGCTGACATGAAGCCAGCAGATACGAAAGCTTCATGCTACCCTGACTCTCTTCTTCCAAAAGGCATTTTAAAAGGATAGATTTCTGAAAGCTTTTGAGACTTTTAGGTACAGGATCTTGGCCTCAGACTTTCTGATACTTTAGCAGCCCCTCTATCTTTCTATGTTTCTTGCAGCTGTTGTGGTTTAGGCTCTGCCAGCAGCTACCCACCACACAGCTGCTTGCTTGCCACTTCCCCCCACCCCCTGGTGTGTGGGAAGGAAAATGGGGAGGAAGAAAATAGGTGAGACCCCAGGCGTTGAGATGATAATAATGGGTTGAGTTCAATAAAAGAACACAAAGAGAGAAGATAACAACAGTACTAATGATAGTACTAATGAAATGATAGACAAAGCAAGTGATAGGTTCTACCTGTGCCAAAGACACCACTTTCCCTGCTCCAGCCACACTGAAGCTATATGCTGAAACAAGCTGAAAAAAAGGCCCTCCTGCCTTAAGCCAGCCCTCCCCAAACACAGGACCAGGACTAAGTATGATATCAAACACCCGTTGACTGGTTCAGTTGTTTATTCCGACTGTGGCCCCTCCCAACTGCTGAGGCCAGCAGCTGCTGGTGATATTTAACCCAAACCAAACCCAGAAGAGCAATGCATCATATAATAGGATCCTTTTCCACCTCTTCATCCTCTTGGAGGCTTCTGGAGGTCAAGGCAGGACAATAACACAACACACAGCCATGCATATTGATGGGGACTCTGTAGAATTGGCACTTAATATTTCTTATAAAGAACAATATGTTTGCCCCATTTCTGCTCCTGGTGGAACACTAATTCCCAGAGAAAGCAATCGCGGAGTCTTATTTCTTGCTCAAGGCTCTAAATCTCCTCTCCACCCATTCATGTGTCATAGATAACAGCTGCATTTACATCCCGTCAGTCACACCCTACTGCACAAGAAGGCAAAGCCACTTTACACAGGTTAGTTAGTAATGCAAGATCCTTTCCCAGAACAGTAAACTTCTTTCTGACATGTTTGATGGCAAAATAGGAAAAGGAAAATTCGATTACATTTCAAACCCTAATAAGATTCACTTATCTTTCCCCTTTTTCTATTTTTAAAATATACCTGCATTTGCTACTTTTACTGGATCTTCTCCCTCTTAAAATTCAGTAAACCTTGTGTGCATCCTCACTCATCGCCTTTTCTGTGAAGAATTAGAAAGAATTAATAAGCTGGGATATTTGAATAAAAGCCTTTTTATTTCATGGCCTGATTTTACTTCCATAAACTCTGCATTTATAGCAACCTCATAAATTACCAACGTATACGGAAAATAAATACTCCTTCCCTCTCCTACTAAGTCTGCAGACTTAGCAAACAGATCTCTCAAAATCACAGGAAAAGGCAAGGATATTTTCTTTTCAACTCATTCAACTGGAAATACAATTTTGAGAAAAGCAAAGCAGTGTTTCCTTTCACTGTTTCCATTTCATTTGGGCTGATAAATGCCTCTGGGACGTTGCATTTCTGGTTTCACCTCTTCCCAGTTGCCTGTCTTTCTCTCTTCCCTTCTCTCTCTCTGTCTTCCCCTCTTTTTCAGTCGGCCTAAAAATCAGCTGCCGGGTGTTGGCTGTCAGAAGGATGGCTGGTATGTGACCTGTCTGCAGCAGGAGAGGACTGGTTTCCTTCAGACAGGCACTGAGAAGTCATTTGACTATCCTCACTGATGACACTAACCAAAGGATGTTCCAGAGATGTCAAATCCTGTGGTTAGGTAGACAGACAGATGTGAATGATAGGACTTTATTGCAAACAGTCCCATCCAATAAAAGCATGTTAAGGCTTTGAGAGAAAAGAAAGCCACTGTGAATTCATGTCCTTCTTTGTGCTTCTGCTGGCAGCAAGGCACTGAATTAGTGTGAAAATTGAGCAAAAATTAATCTTTGCCTCATAATCCATTATTTAAAAGGGAATGCTCACTCACTATAATTTTCAAGTCACTGCTATAGCAAAGTCATTCTGAAATCTCTAAGTTTGCCATAGGGGAAAAATAGCAACATAAGACTAGGTCTTGAGATTTACCAGAGTGCCAGACTCTTAATCTGCTTACTGCATTTACCATTTGCAATTTTGCATTGCAGTTTAGAGCCTCCCCAAGGTCACCCCAAACATCTAAAAGCTCTTAACCATCTGTCTCTGATTCCTAAAAATTAACATGGCGACGGAGAGAGAAAGACTGACTGGCTCATTAGGGTCACTCTCATTTACCAGAAAATCCCCAACTTTTACCAGCTGCACCAGGAACAGAACCCTGCGAAGTCACCGCAGCAAACCAAAAGCCTTGGGTCCTCACAGCTAAGCCCATGGCCACTCCACACCTCTGTCACCAGAGTGTCTGGCTGCACACTCCCTGCTGACAGCCGCATGGAAATGATGGACAAGCTGGGATCACGAGCGCCAGCTTCACCAGCACCTACCTCTGCTAGCCCCAAATCCTGCAGCAGGTAGAGATGTGGGACTCGGGACTTCTTCATGCCTGACATAGCTTGAGCAGTCGTCATGTGAGAGGGCCTCAGGCACAGAGTTTGTTTAGTCAGGCTTTACCTTCAGCACAGTTGAGACTTTAACTTCAATTTCTTAGTCTATACCATGCTTAAAATTAGTAGAGTTGTGTAAGAGACAAACTACACGGTTGTGTTTCATTTGTCACATAACTGCCTACTGTCCTCCAGCTTTTCATGTGATTTTAGAGAGCAGGAATAAGGTTGAGAGGATAAATGAATCAGAGAAACAGTCTTGTGGCTACAGGAACCAATCCCAGATCTTTAGGAAGGCTTGAAACAGATCACTGAATCTCCCTGCATCTGCTTTCCCTTCCCAAAACATGGCAGTAAGCCACATTTCTCGCTTATGTATGTAGATTGTGATGCTGTTTGGTCTCCTGCTAGCTGCCTTGCAACCTGGGATGCCAGCCTCTGTTGGGGTCCATAAGATTTAACATAACATAACAACGCTACTAACAACGAAATACATATGTTACTGAGCGTGACACGCAGACACACAAATCTGGCTCCTGCTACGACACAAGAAAGGACTAGCAGGGAAATTTGTATTTTGTTTCTGCTTTTAGGAAAAAAGCGAAGGAAACTAACAAACAATAATGGCAGACTATAAAACAGCAATAAAAAGAATGGAGATTAAGCTGCAGCGTGCAGGCACTTTAAAAGAAATAAATAGCAAAAAAGTCTGAGTTTGTTTCCGTTGGGTCTGAAAAACAAATCCGGGACAAAACAAAAACCACAGGCTGCCTAAAAAAAGATATTATGGAAGCAAAAGACTGATGAATACTTTGAGACTGTGTTAACTTTTAAACAGCTTGAATATTCAAATTGGAATAAAAATATTCCTTCAATTAAAAATTATTAAAATTAGCTCAAAGTATTTTTTTGGTGTGCGCACTGCAAGAATTTAATAGGATCTAGTACTCAGCAAAGCTTTGAAGCAAAAATAACGTCTCAGGAGCTCATTACGCATTAAATCCTATCAAAAAGCAGGATTCCACTATGAAATTAACACAATTTGCAAATCATTATTGCCGGCTACTCCTTCTCCTGCTCTCTTGGTCACTTTTAACTTGAATCCGTGATGCTGTCAAAACCCCCGCCACCCAAAAGCACTCACAGAAAAATGGGCATTGTATATTGAAGCATCTTGAGCTGTGAACAGCACGGTACAATGGTCACACAGAACAATATACACAGGAGAAGCCGTCAGGAAAGACGAGGAGTAGAAAGTGAAGTGAAGTGAAGTGAACCAAGGGATGTGGATCAAAATCTTATTCAGGAACTTTTTATACGGTAGGAAATTTTGAACCTTGTGCCATTCTGGGCTTCTCTAAATGTAGTGGTGCAGTTTGCAGTTTTCAGCCTGAGTCTTAACATGGCTGAATTAATTGGTTATTTTACAGGACATGTTCACTCACAAGTATTCATGAAATATGAATCACTGGCCTTTTAATGAAATGCTGGTTCTTGTTTCCTCTTGTCTGAATCGGAGGAGGAGAAAAAAAGACCGATCAATAGAGTCTGAAACAGCTATAGCTCATTAGAATTCTAGGCTGTCAATACAGTATATGTCTATCACTTTGGAAGCTACTGAAGTGTTGGTGGTAATGGCACTTCACTACTGTATTTGTTAAAGTACTTGTGGTGTCTGCTAAAACTTAGTAGGTGTCGGCTGCCTTCAGCGTTTCCGGGGGCCAAAAGGAGGTGACAATTAAGGGAGAGTCATCAGTCTTCCTAACTGTGCTCAGCTCATGTGAAAACCGATGTAGTTGAGTTAGGGGATTTGTCTCCACAGAGCCCAGCTGTTATTTTTAATGCAGTATGTGGAATATTAAACTGTTTATCTTGTTATTGAAGCCATAAGAAGGCTCTTTCATGTCATCATTTCTATTTTATTTTGTTTAGAGTCCTTCATTAACTTTTCATATGAAAGATCTGTAATTTACATCTTCAAAGAACTTTCAAAATGTAAGTTTTAGGGACGACAAGTGCTGTATATGTGCAGTTCTATTCTGATGGCAAAGTCAAATCGCAAAAATACCATCAAGAATGTTTCTTCCTTTTCTTTTTTATTTATGAGTAAAACACAGGGGATTTCTCTGAGGAAAGAAATAATTATTCTGAGTTGATACTCGCCAGCACAAACAGTGTAGCCTCTGAAAGGCTAAAGAAGGCTTTATGAACTGTGGTCCAGGGCAAAAAGCCCTAAATGAATTAAAGGCATTTTAAGACCAGGAATGTTCTGCATGGAAGTATCAGTTTTGGTTTGCAACCTTAATTCTGAGCCGTCAACCCCCAAACCAACCCACTGAAGCCTGCAGGGGGTTTTGTTCTGCCGTGTTAGGTCAGGGAACACGGCCTCATTTTTGGACACCTGGGAGCTGAGAAAAACACTGGCCAGTGTTGTTAAGCTTCATTTCTCAGTTATACCGTTCAGTCCTGATAAGAAGAGCAGCTTGAAAGATCATTTTACTAGGACATTTTGGCAGCAACCACAACAGGGTTCAGAAGGTGTACACCAAATCCTTGCCCCAAAGAAGTCAGCACCAACATCCCGACTTCCTGAAAATGTTTATATTACTACACCTAAGGGCAACAGTCCCTCTCAGGACAAGTCCCTTATTATGAATCAGTTGATCAATCCCCAAGATTGCTGAAGCATTCAGATTCACATCGTGATGGTAAAGCAATTAAAAGCTTGGTCCTAAACAAATTAGATTTTGTATGTTTGGTTTTACAAATGCCCAGAAAAGGGTCAGATCTTTTATCACTGTTGTCAGTGGAGAGAGAGAGAATCCATCAAGTCACACAGAACTAATTTACACTACTTAGTGAAAAAAATTTGAGCTAGAAATGGTAATCCAGGTAGAAAGGTTGCTTTCAGCACAGAAATGCACCAGACTGTAGAAGCCTGACACATTTTGCGTTGGTACTAGCTGAGGAATTAGGGGCACACTGGAGAAGAGGGACCTCTAGCAATGACTGGAAAAGTGCTGGAATCTGGAGTTGTCTGGCCATGTCTGTATCTGTTATCTCACAGTGGTATTTCATTATTGTGCCCTAGAGCTATACCATCCTGGTTGCAGCTCTGGGGATCACTTTAGTGCATTCCTCTGCTCGGTGGACATAAGTGTGCTCACTTGGTATCTCCTTTGGCTGTTCGTGCTCACATGGCACTCAGTTCCCTCATCCCCCTGTTTGATATTGTCCTGCTGTCTCTCTTGTCTATCAGGCACCGAGACAAAAGCATCATCACACTGAGATGGGGTGGTACTGATGGGGAAGGCAGGGCTGGGTAGCTCTGACAAGACTTGGAGACTGTCTCCAGCCCTGGATGATAGGGATGCTAATGCATGTCTGGGTTAAATTTCTCCTTAAACTCTCCCAACGAGTCCACCCAGGCTTAAGAATGCAAACTGCTCAGAGTAGGGACTATCACTCACTGTGCCTTCACTCATCAAGGCACATGCCTAATGCCTTATCTTTAATGAAAGTCTCCGCATGTTCCTGTACTATAAATAATAATTTAAATATTGTATGTCTGAGCTCCAGTGGCTGAGGTTGAAGTGATCATTTTGGAAAGATGGAACAGCTCTCGTCTAAAAATACGTATCTGAAAAAACTATTCTGGAAGAAGCGAGACTTATAAATTGATAAATGGGTTGAAGCTGGGATGGAGACTGTGATGAGAGGAAAAATTCAGCTCTCAGAAGGAAGGAAATTAAAGAAAAGCAAGAACTGTTCCAAGACTTTTATTGTTTAAAATTAAGGATTTGAGGCATAGCAATATAACAACTGGGAAACTGGCATTCTGAAAATGCTGACCTAGATGAGGAGTTTTTGAATCCAAAAAAATGTCATTAAGGAGACTTTCCACTTAACAAAAATAAGCAGGAGAAATGGAAATGTTTTTTATGGAAATGTTACTTTGTAGAAGATTAGAGAAGCACGACAGAAACCCAGAATGAGGATTCAGAGGAAGCATATCTCAGCCAGCTAAGTAGCTTTGATCCTAATTGATAGGAAGCACAGATACAATTACTTTCTTTCCGGTGTCCTCCATATGAACAACACAGCCAGACACCAGCCTGCAGAGTGCAGGAGTCAGTCCCTTCCCTGGCTCATGCTGGATTTCTGCTGCCACTGGTGTCAGGCCACTGCAAGAACAGCTTTGTGACTGAGGCTTTGGGGTTGTGCAAAATTATATACTTTTCATAAACAATTCAGTCATAAACAGTATTTTTTACCTTAAAACTACCTTTTTTTTTTCCATTGGAAAAATATAATATTTCATATTTTTCTGAGGCTAAATAGCACTGAGTAAGAATAGCACACCCAATGTCCTTCATTTAACAATCCAGTAAAATTCTAAGGCTTTTTCTTTCACATTCCATGAAAAGAGTGGAAAACATTTCTCATTTTCATTTGAAATTTATCATTTCGCTAGTACAAAAGACATGTACTTCTAAGCATGACCTACACCAAGGGTCTTCGAATTTTATAGCGCTGGGACCATATTAATTGCTTTATTAATGATTATGATAAAACCAGAGTTTGACTTCCTACTTCTGAAAACCTATTTTCTCTGAGAGCCTTTAAAATGTAAACACATGAATACTCTGAGGTGAATGCACTCAGCAATACTGGCACTCCGGGGGACGGAAGCAGGGTAGGGAGGATGCAGAGGAGATTGAAAGGTAAAGATGACAAGAACACACACGGGCCACAGCAGAACACGGAGCAGAATCCACTTCTGTGGTCGTAATGAATGACCAACTTTTGTTTTCAGGAGCAAAAAACAACCACCCCACAGTCTTACTTGAAACCAATTACATAGATGGAGGAGATATTCATAGCATGGTGAGTTCTTTGACAGAGATTCATTTGAAGCACACAGAAACCAGTGAGAAGCTATAGTACTGCAATAGGTTTCACTTCAGCCCTAAAAACTTACAGCACCCACCAAAATGTTGATGAAACTTGGAATGTCATTGGGCTGGTGAGCAAAACCTGCAGAAGACCATTTTATTGACTCAGAAATCCCACACTAGCAGAGAGCTCAAACAGCTTAAGCTGAACTAGGGAGATAGAAAATTAATTGCTGCATTGGCATTAAGGTAGAGAGGGCTGGGCACTTGTGGGAAGGGTTAAAAGTCTGCATTTAGCCTGGACTGCAGTTCAAGGCAGGCGACTTTTATGCTGACAAAATGAAGGCTGGAGAGGGAAAAGAAGGCTGATTGATAGGAAAGAATCAAGCTAGTGAAAGTGAATAATAGAGGAGCAGACAGTAATTGTTGAAGGAAATTTGATAAACTGTTTCAGAGCAAGACAGGGAGCAGAGAGTCAAATATTGTGCTGCCATGAAAGCCAAAAGTCAGGAAAAAAAAAGAGTAAAAGTGGTGCATTTTTTTTACCTTCTCAGAAAACACCTAACAGGTGCCACATGAGAAAAGAATCAATAGAGCTGATTTAAGGTGTTAAACATTACTTTTAAAGAATTTCAAATTATTCTGCTCAATTTAATTGGTGAATCAGCAAGATCTATCATAGAATATTTGAGGCTGGAGTAGAAGATTATGAAACGAAGCACAGGAAAGAGCAGGATTCCCATAGGAGCCCTTTGTAAGGAGAAGGGCTGAGAAAGAATGATTGGGGAGGTTGGAGCAAGAACTTTTTAGCATGCTCTAAATACATGAACAAAAAGTCAGCCTTGAGGAGATCACAAAACAGTGAAAAAAGGGGGAGATAAGAAACCACAGCTAAATGGGCCTGGAGTGAATAAGACAAAGTACCTCTGTTAACTGGATTCTCTGGCAGGAGGAACCAAGGAGGAGGGGCTGGTTTGCTGGATGCTATGACTTTCAGGGACTATCTCTGGTTGATGGAAGCCACTACAAATGTGGCAGCAGGGCTGGAAGGGGCGGAAGGGTGTATCAGCACTGTTTTCTTGCCATGGGGTTCGTAACTGAGGATACAACAAGGACTTAGGCGGTCTAGATTCTGAAGGCTGAAGTCAGCAACAGTGATGATTTTTTTAATTAAACAGCTAAGAAGTTCTTTAACCTATTGTTTGTACCCATTCTGCATGTCTTCTGAGAAAGAACACACAGCAAAGAGCTTGCTCTGCAGTCTCAGAGGTCTGGGCGTGTGTCAAGCACACACTCCCATCACCAGAGTTTACGTGCTCATGCTCCAAGAGAGCAGCCCGTGGGGTTGAGCCCAAAGTTTGCCATTATATATGACTGCAGGTTCAACTTGCATTTGCACTTTCCCAATTGCTGGACCATAATCCAGAACTGTAGCTGTCCTGCAGGTCCAGACGTCATCCTAGTGGTCTGGCACCGAATGGGGATCGCTGAGGCTCCCTTTGAAGGACCATTATTGGCCTTCCCAACCACACTGAACTCCCTGTGTCCACAGATTAGACAAGATCTTAGAGCTGGAATGAGCTCAAATGTAAAATACTGCAGTTGGCCCCTTCCCAGAGAAAGCTGAATCTCTTTAAGGCTGGCTTTAAAGCTAAGCGTGGCTGTCCTGCTTTCTCTCCCATCCCAAATGCTTACTGATGAAAAGGCCCAGATCACATTGAGCCTTGGCTAATCCCATGCCTTGACAAAGGTAGAACAATACTAGCAAGGAACACAGGATTAAGAAAGAGCAGTTTCCACCTTTAGAGTACAGACTGCCTTTAAAAGGAGAAAATCAACTGCCAGAAGAAAGCAATGGAAGAGCACACCGGGGGAGCGCACGCAGGAGCCTCGCACCTCCCAACACGCGTGAAACACAAGCGAGTGTAAAAGCAATCACAGATTAAAGTTTGTCTCTTCTCAGTTTGACTGGCCTAAGGGAGATCACAGCAGGATTAAAAAGAGGAATAATAACAATCAGCCTATGGGAGTAATTTTTAATAAAAATACTCACCTCAGGTGGAAGCTCTGGCCAGTACCTGCTTGTGTGGTGGCTCCCAGGGGGGCAGTGGCTCCTGCTCTGTAATCAGAAGGAGCTGGGACAGGGACACGGGCAAGTACAAGGTCAGGGCTGTAAGAGCCTAGGACAGGCAGGCAGGGGGGAGCTGTGGTCTCAGCCATGAGCACACTGTGTGGGAGTAAAGGCACAGGCTGCTGGTTTCAGTGGGTAACACTTCAAGTGCGGGAGGTGGCTGATAAAAGCACTGACAGCACACAGACGCTGACGACGGCATGAACTGCGTGGCAGGGCTTTTTTTTTTTAACGACTGCTTAATGAACTCTACTTTTAGCTACATCAGGTGAAATATGTTAAACATTCACTACAGAGGTGAATCTCTGAGAGACCTGGAATAGACATCACTGGGGAAATAGAGCTACACCTGAGATGGCAAAACTGCACAAAGGGGCCATCGGATACCCTGCTGCTGCCTTGCTGGGCTGGGGCAGGCTTACCCCACTGAAGAGGAACACCAGGTCCATGCCAGAGACATATATGCCACAGTGGGGGAATCATATCACTTCTGTTCTCATTTTGCCAGTCTAATAATGGATCTAATCCTATTTACCCACCTTACAATAGCGTAGTAAAACTTAATGGGGTGCTTTGAATTGGTGGACAATACACACTGTAGAACTGCAAAATTATAAGAGACTCCTTTCCAAAGATCCTACAGTGTTTCATCTCACTGAAACTGCCACGGCAACTTGCTGCCCAGAAAACCTTTGATAAAAATCTCAGTTGTCTGTTGCATGCCTGCTTCTAAATCAATGGCAACCCCGAGTGTCCGTTATTGTGATCAGACACACCGTTTATTGGACACATTTTGATGAGTGCCCTAACAGAGCTCCTACCAGATTCCTGTCTATGGGCGTTTCTGATTTACATCCTCAAAACACAACTGATGAATCAGTGAAACTCAGGGGCTGATGGGCAAAGGAAACTTAAGCGACACAAATGAACAAGCACAAAAATGCCCCAAAACTACATATCACGTTTAGGGATTGTTGGTTCTTTTCCCTATGCTGGAAAAATTTGCTAAGGAGTTGTCACAACAGAACAATATCACAAGTATGAATTCCTCTTTCCAGATGTTGAATGCATCATAGCAAACACTGTCGTACCTTTTCAACTTTTTGATGCTAATTTCTTCAGACATTCAACCAGCACATGCCAACACCTCCATGGACTTAACTTTCCTTAAAGGAAAATAATGACAAAACGACAGAAGCAGAAAAACCTAACCCTTTCTGTACAACTCCTGCAGTTCTGCAAATTCACTATTTATTCCTCACACAAAGATGGCAAAAGCACAAATGAAAATTATTTCAACTCTAGAATGAGAAGGATAACCTCCAAGTCTGCAAACTGTTTTCTTTTTTTGAGGGGTAGTTTTTCCTACAGTGTTAGCCCATTCAAAAGGGGCCAAAAATAGCGAAGATTGCAGCACTTGCCTAAAATTTACCAGAAAAGGAGAAGGAGCTTAGTCAGCACAAAGCTGATCCCACCTCTGGGTAAAGACTGACAACCTGACAGAGAAACCTGTTGTCTCAAGAACTGCATAGCCTCTATAAGATGAGACGTGAGCACAGTGGCAGGGGTTAGGGCAGACTGGGAAGGCAGCTACCTCAGCAATCAGAACCTGCTCAAACTCCTACATTTAATACTCTGTGCCAGGAGCAGCAGCAGTGGTGATGGAAAGGGACACTTTCCTGAGGGTTACATCAATAGGTGAGGAAGAGAGGGGTCTTCGTAGGACACAGAATAGGCTCTTCAAAGAAACTGTGTTTTCTTCCCACATCAAAGCTGCTACTACTCTCCAATGAAATACACTTTGAGATAAACTAGCAAAAAGCTCAATTTAAGATAAAGCAACTAAAGTTTGTTTCAAGTACTTACAGATCTTGAGAAATCTAAAAAGCCACCTTCCTCAGTCTCCTGTGCAGCCAGGCAGGTTAATGTGGACAGACCTCTGCAAGGCAGCACGTATGGCCTGCCGCTCAGCGCACTGGCTGCAGCACGGCTTTGTCCTGGTCCTCAGAGTCACCCAGGCTCCATCCCAGGCAACGGGACTGCTTGTGGAAATCCTGCTTAGCATGAGCAAAGGGCTGAGGCATCTGGGCCTTGGCCTTCAGCAGAGAGGCTGGCACAGAGGATTAAAAATCCTGGCTGGCTGAGCTGACAACACCTGCTACTGTGTCCTGATAAGCTGGGCTACACAAGGACAATTATAAATGTCTCCAAGACATGTTAGAATCCGTGTTTTAATTTAATCAGAGAGAACAAAAAAGCACATTAATCACTGCTCTCTTAACAGCAAAGATGTCCAGATATTTGCCAAGATATCAGCATTTTTCCCAAACACGTCAGGTACAAAAGGACAACAACAACAAAAAATTACAGCCTTACAGGGGTAGGTACAAGGCCAAATTCCACCTCGTGTTAGGCCAGGCAGTTGCCAGCACAGACAGCTGGGGGAAGGGAGAAGCCTGGCAAGGCTGCCAGAAAGGCAAGCGATGAAGGTCTCAGAAAAAGACCTTCAGCTTCGTCCACCTCAAAATGACCAAGTGCTTTGGGAATCCTTTACACTCATACACCTAACCTCAGAGGACCTTTGCAGTGTTTCCCCTCTGATTCTTCTGTACGGCAAAATGAAAATTAACAAGAAAACATTCACAGAAATGACAATTGAACGCTGATGTACCAATCACAGGGCTGATCAAGGAGCCCTCTGATGCATGATGGAATGATCAAGGAGCTCTCTGATGTCGGAGCTGAGATATGTCCTTTCCTTACCATTCACAGGAGAGAAAAAAGCTCTCATCATAACAATTTTTTATATTTTTTCTTTTTGCATTCTGTGCTCTGCTTTAATCACTAGTTGCCCCTTTATAGCACCCACCATTAGTTTTTAATGAGAAACTCTTCAGGCTCATTCTTGATTCTGCTGATGAGCTTTTACAGGGGAAACCAAGCCTGTAGCTGCCTATTTACCTTGAGCAGACACATTTAAGTTGGGAGCTGAGCTCTGTACTCATGGGAAACATACCAGTGAGTGCTGGTGCCCAGGGGCAGCTAGGGTGTTGTGTTTTAACACCTGAGTGTGAAGCATCTTGTCAAGTTTTCAGTAAAATAAAGAAGCATGAGACCTAAACACCATGGAGGTAACACAGCTGAAGAGCCACTTTCCCCAGGAGAATGCTGAAACTCCCATGTTCTAATACCCCATGCAGAAGGAAGCAAGCTCAGCTATTATTTTTAAATACTAAAAAACAGCTCTGAAAATCACATTGGTGGGTCCTACAAGAAAGATTGTTTAAGAAATTCTGGTCTATTATCTCCAAGTGATAATATCTCTTCTGCCAACTACAGTGTCATGCTTCTCACAAGACCTGGATGGCTTGACCTCATAATGTAAAAACAGGCACCTGCAAAAATGTCCAGAGTTTAACAGTGTAGGGGAGCATCTAGACAGGTTTTTGCTGGATAACTCCCTGTAGAAAGTAAAACTCCTCAAATTGAGCTTCTTATGATATGAGGTTTTCCTTCTTCTTACTGTTCTTATTTTTCCTTTTCTAAATTAATGCATGCAGCTGAGTTTGGAGGAGCAGAGTAGCGAGTAAAGAGCCACCGAGTAATAATCATCTTCCCTAACTGTCAAATGATTGGTTTTGGTAACAAAAAATGCAGACAATTTATTGACAGTGATACACTCCAGGGGGATGATTTTGCTTTACTTTCGTAGGCAAGAAAAGTACACAGAGAAGGTAGACGGATGGAGTGGTTTGATCTCAAATGGACAGCGAGTCATAACGATACGTTCAACTGAGAGGCTCAACTGGATCGACAGCTGTGAACATTTGGCAGTAAGAGATAAGTGATAATGATCTCCATCATGCATTTCTACAGTACCCTTTTATTCCAAACTCCTCCAAATATAACAAGAGGTTCTTTCCTTTTCCCTTCTTACTCTGGGATGCCCTTCATATGAGGAGAGGGGGAGCAGAGAGGAGGAGGACTTACCTGTTTAAAACAGCTATACAGGAAGAAGTGCTGACTGGTGCAGGAGGCTGTGTTTTGATAGGCACGCTTAGATGCTGTTCCTGAATTAAGGCCTGGGAGAAGTCCAACTGAAGTCAGCGAGACTGTTCATGTGAGAAATGATGAGAAGGATTAGGTATAGCTGGAATGCACTGATACCATAGCATTTCTGAAGCATTTTCCTGAGCCTTGGATTTGGGCATCCCTTGCTTGGGTAATTTAACAGAATTACTACAAATGTAAATTATAACAGGCACAAGACCACCCTTTGTCCCCTTCAGGTTGACTTCAGAAATTGAATGTGTGGTTTTTGTTCTTCTGATCATCCTCATGTATCCTTGAGAAATAAAGAACCACCTCCCCAGAAGTTTGTTTGGAGTCCCTGCTTTACATGCATTGGGCACAGGTGAAGCAGTTGTGCTGTGGCCCATGGTAGCACTACCCAAGTTCGTCTGACAAGAACTAGACAACATCTTTTCCTTGTGAAGCCACAAGGGAATTTAAGGAGTGAAAGAAGAAAGTAAAAAAAAAAAAAAAGTGCAGAAAGTACAAAATCAATTTATCTGTGGGATTTTGGCAATTCAAAATAACCTCATCTTATTTAACACAGTGTTTTTTATTAATTTTCTTTTTTTTTCATCTATAGGTTGGCAAACAAATGACTACTGCTTAGTCATATTTGATCAAATAAGATAATATTGCTTTCATTCCACTTCCTACAACAGTCTGAGGAAAAACAATAATACAAACAGGAGAGGAACACACTGGAAGCCTGATGAATGTTTCTGCATATTTCTTTTCCTGAATCCTACCTCATGGGAAGTAACCTAAATGGGCATTTATTGAGACAACCTGTTTCAAAACTGCAGTCAGGTATTTAATGACACTATGTGCTCAGAAGCTTGCTTTCCATGCTGTTTGGAAGACTGCATCTTCAGGAGCACAGATGTGCTATTATTCACCTACTGAATCACACAGAAATTATTCTTCAGCAGCCCAGCTAGTTCTTAGAAGCCACCCATCCAAGTAACCTGGACTAAGCCTCCTTACTTTATGTAAGCTGGCAAAATCATATTGGAAGGTGGCTGCAGGATGCAGAAAATCTGCGGGAGAAAACATTTCTTTATCAGGAAGGAGATGCATTGGCCATGCAGAACTTTGGTCTCTTTGGCCTTTGTTTCTGCACAAAGTGAAACTGGTTGCTCATGAGAAATATCACTGCCTTGAGGTGAATATCAAATTACTGGAGAGTACAGAACAGTACTTGATCATTTATTGAAGTGGCTTGTAAAATGAACAGAAAGTGCTGTCCAGAGGCTTTTGCAAGTCTTGTCAGTGTGTTTGGAGGCTGTGCAGTGGTGTGCCAGCCACTGGCTCACTTCAGTGATGTGCTGGCACTCCCTGACACAGCCTTCACAGAAGGCAGCTGGGTTCCAGGTTTGTAACAAGACTTCCTAATTTAACCGATTAAATATGGAAGTATGAATTAAAATGTAATTAGTGGATATTAAAAATAGTAGGGAAATCGCCTTAGCTGTATCAGGTAAAAGTCTTTATTTTAGAGGTAGATTTTATTGTTTCCCAAAACTAAAGGAAGGGAAGAAAGCAAAGCAGCTGTCCTGCAAAAGCTGGGGGCAAACAATGGCTAGGATCAGGAGTCTATACTCTGGGTTGCTACAACTTAACAATTTCTTAGGCATGTTAGTGCTTCCAGGATTGCAAGTAATTCATTACCTGTGTGGCTGCGTAAACAGCCACTGTCACCATTTAGCTCTCCTCCATTTGAGAATGTTGCAAGCCTCTGCTCCCCTTGACATTCATCATACAGGTGTATTCTGGGTGCTGGTCCTCACTCCAACTCCTATTTGAGCACAACTCTCAGGAAATTTCTCAACACAACTATCAGAAAAGCCAGGCTTTGTGTTTCCTACAGGCTCCCCACCAGCAGCACAAGGGTGTTGACAGCAACTGAACAAGGAGCAGCTGTGCTTGCAACAGTCACAGTGAGGAACCCGGTCCAAGGATGTCAGAGAGCATCGGAGACGTCAGCAGGCTCCTGCCAGCACCCTTCCCTTCAAACCCTCGCTTTGTACTTCCTATGTTTTAAGCATATGTCCGTGCGTTGCAAAGGAGGAAAAGAGGTGGGAAGATGCGCTTTTTTTTTCCTGTTCATACCAGCTATGGATCCACACGTTTTACAGATGCTACTGGGTCAGCCAAAATATTTCCAATATATTCACATCAGTGTGTTAAAAAGGATTATACTGGTAGTTTCCAAAACATGGGCCACCTGCATGGGAACTCTTCTGGGCAGAGGAACACGGTACCTGCTCCGTTCATTCAGCCTGCAATGGAGTATTTAAGAATGGAAGCTGTAGCTTTCTCTGGTCTTTTCTCTTGGATTATTCTGAGGTTAATACCCAGGCACTGCTAATGAGCAGGGTGAGAACTGCAGCTGCAGGGGAGATGGGAAGGAAAAGGTCAGGTGTTCACTCTCATAGTGAAAGCATTTGTCACATGTGGAGCTGAATCTAGAGATAGATAGATGCTGCCTTCAAAATTCCTTAATCTCTTTGAGGAGTTCATTACTAAAAGTATCTGTTTCCTGCTTCACCAGGAGATCAGCAATACAAGGGATTTTTGTTCTCTTGGCTTTCTGCTTTAGCCTCTCCTTACTGGAAAGTAAAACTCATCTGCACACCTTTCAAATATGTTATAAATCTCCTCTTATATTCTTTAACTGGCAGCTCATCATCACCCTCCTCCCACATTACCTGATCCAGTCAGCTTGAAAACTGCTTGCTACCCTGCCACACACTGTCTCCCAAACCTGGCTGAACTCTCTTTTGGGGGCCATGCGCCCTGACAGAAATCCCCAAGAGTAACAGGCACGAGCTGTCTGTCCCCAGAAGTGGGAGGCCCTTGGCACTGATAGAGTCCTTGAAACAAGGGTGGGTTTCTCTATGAAGAGCTGTACTGATCCCTATTTTCTCTTCCAAGTAGTAAGCTCTGTGGAGTCTTCAATTTCCACCCCAAATCATGGTCCCTGGAGTGTGTAAGAATGGAACGGTGAGCCACCACGCTGGTTAGGGGGCTGGAGTCCATGATGCTTGAGGACAGGCTGAGAAAACTGGATGTGGCCAGTCTTAAAATGAGAAGGGGAAGCAGATCTCGTTGCTGTCTTCAGCTGTCTAGTGGCAGGGTGCACAGAAGACAAAACAAGAGGCAACACCAGAGTTGCAGTAAAGGAAATTATGAGCAGATGTTGGGGTGGGGGGGAATAAATTACCAGTCCGACATGGGAACGGGTACCCAGTTAGGTTGTGAAATTTCCATCCTAAGAGATATTCAGATCTTGACTAGACAGGGCCCTGAGCAACCTGATTTATCTGGCCCACCTTTAGCAGGGGATTTGACCAGATGATTTCCAGAGGTCCCTTTCAACATACACTGCTCTAGGAGTCCACATCTTTGTCAGAAGATTCAATACATTCAGGTCATCGGGGTGAGCCCAGGCATACAGACCAACCGCTCCATCCTGGTCTTAGCTATTCAACAATACATTAACTAGATCCATTACCTTGATGTAAAGCCTCCCAGAGAAACTGCCCTGTCAGCAGTGAGGGGCCAAGGAGCCATTCAGAACTCTTTCTGCAGGAGTGCCATGATTACGGTCATAAGTTTGCAATAATGATAATGGAGCCAACCATAATACCATTTCCAACCGAGGTAAGCTATGGATTTGTATAAAATACGTATCAAATTATTTCTAGATTTTTTAAGTTCAGACCCGACAGGAGTTTTTTATTATAATGATTTTGTATTGACATAACAACGACTTTCAGCTAAGCGGTTAGGACTATATATTTCCCTCATGGCCTCCAAAAGCACTGTAAATTGAAATGTACATTAAAAACAGTCAATCTTTGTTTGCTGGCAACATTGAAGGAGAATTGACTGTATTTTTATTAAAAAAGCTCATACGTTACAGTGACTGGACTACAATGAGAAGGCTTCTTAACAAAGTGCTCATTTAAGATTAAAAAAATTAAAATCTCCATTTGATGCTTCTATGGATCTAGCCATTTTGCTCAACAAAAGTGTAAAGATGCCTGTTAATGTCTTCACAAAACCAATGACTTGATACAAAACACTGGACTAAAGGCTCAATCAGGAGAGTTATGATGCTGGACCTTGTATTAACGAACAAAGAAGGTCTGGTTGTCGATGCAATGGTTAGGGGTAGTCTTGGCTGTAGCGACCATGACATGTCAGAGATTAATATCATTAGGGAAAGAAGTAGGGTAATAAGTAAAATTTCTACACTGGACTTTAAGAGGGCTGACTTTGTCCTCTTCAAAAATCTGCTTAGAAGTATCCCATAGGCTAGGGCTCTAGAAGGTAGGGGGGCCCAAGAGATCTGGTTAATATTCAAATATTACCTCCTCCAAGCTCAAGATAAACGTATTCCCTTGGAAAAAAAAAAAAATCAAGTAGAGGAGGAAGGAGACCTGCATGGATAAGAAAGGAGCTCCTGAAAAAACTCAAATGGAAGAGGAAGGTTTACAACATATGGGAAAAGGGTCTGGTTAATTGGGAGGGTTATAGAAATACTGCCAGAGTATGTAGAGACTCAACAAGAAAGGCCAAGGCTCTCTTGGAACTTAGTCTCACCAGGAAGGTGAAAAAAAACAAGAGCTTTTTCAAATACATCAATGAGCAAAGGAAGAGTAAGGAAAAAGCGGTTCCACTGCTAAATGAGGTGGGAGATATGGTAACAGAGGATGCAGAGATGGCAGAGCTGCTGAATGCTTTCTTTGCCTCAGTCTTTTCTCCTAAGACCAGCCCTCAGGAACCCCAGTGACTGGAAGTAAGAGAGCAGAACTGGAGAGAGGAAGACACTCTGCTAGTCAGTCAGGCTTCAGTGAGGCTTCTGATGCTGTCTCCCTTAACATCTTGTAGAAAACCTCAAGAAACATGGCATAGACAATTGGTCTGTGAAGTGGATTGAAAACTGGCTCAGCGACAGAGTTCAGAGGGCTGTGGTCAGTGGTGTAGAGTCTAGTTGGAGGTCTGTAGGTAGTTGGTGTTCCCCAGGGACCAGTACTGGGTCCAGTTTTGTTCAATATCTTCATCAATGACCTGGATGAGGGGATAGAGTGTACCCTCAGCAAGTTCACTGGTGATACAAAACTGGGAGGGGTGGCGGACACACCAGAAGGCTGTGCTGCCATCCAACAAAATCTGGACAGGCTAGAGAGCTGGGCAAATGTGAACCTCATGAAGTTCAGTAAGGACAAGTGCAGAGTCCTGCATCTGGGGAGGAGTAACACCAGGCACCAGTCCAGGTTAGAGGTCATCTTGCTGGAAAGCAGCACCACAGAGAAAGACCTTGGAGTCCTGCTGGACAGTAAGTTATCCATGGGAGAGCAATGTGCCCTTGTGGCCAGTAGGACCAATGGCATCCCGGGCTGCATTAAGAAAACTGTGTCCAACCAGTCTAGGGAGGTTCTCCTTCACCTCTGCTCTGCCCTAGTGAGATCACACCTGGAATCCTGTGTCCAGTTTTGGGCTCCCCAATTTCAGAGAGATGAGGATCTACTGGAGAGTTTAACAGAGAACTATGAGGATGATTAAGGGACTTGAGCATCTCCCCTATGAAGAAAGACTGAGAGAACTGGGGCTGTTTAGTCTTGACTAAAGACTGAGTGGGGATCTTATTAATGTCGATAAATATCTGAGGGGTGGGTGTGAAATGGAAGGGGCCAAACTCTTTTCCGTAGTGCCCAGTAATAGGACAATGAATAATGGGTATAAACTTGAGCATAGAAGGTGCCACCTCAACATGAGGAGAAACATTTTTACTGTGAGGGTGACAGAGCCCTGGAACAGGCTGCCCAGAGAGTCTGTGGAGTCTCCTTCTATGGGAACTTTCAAAACCTGCCTGGATGTGTTCCTGTGTGGCATACCCTGGGTGATCCTGCTTTGACAGAAGGGTTGGCCTCGATGATCCCTGGAGGCCCCTTCCAGCCCTTAACATTCTATGATTCTATGAAAGAACACAAAGACCCAAATACTCTATTCTGCACTGACCTGGACCATAAACATGTTGCCTGCAGCTGCTCCAGCAAGCGAACAAGACCACACATTTCCTGCTGCCCCGGTGGCTGGAGAGATCTATGTTCAAACTCCGTGGTTCACACCCTTCAGTGAAAGCCACATTCAGAAAGAATGTACATATTCTGTCCTAACATGGTGGTAAAAAGAATAGGAAAATCTGGGACTGATAAGGAAAAAATTCCCCCTGGACTTAAAAACTTCACTCAGGTAAAGCAAGAAAAAAAGTAGCATCTAAAAACTACAAAGGATGAATGACAGGAGTTAGCCAGACCCTAAGGCTGCCTCTTCTGCAAACAAAGTCATCTGTGCAGAAGTGATAGGTGCTAATTAATAAACAGTGCTGGTTTTTCTTTACCAATTACTTATTGATACACCTGATATTCCTCTTTGATAAGTCAGCCTAAATTGGTAATAGCTTTTATCACTGCTGTGAGCAAGCAGAATCTACTATACAGTGACTTTCCTTTTAAGTTGTTTATCTTCTGCTGCTACAGAATTCTCTGCAGAGTTTGTTTGGAATTGCAATGAATTAAACACCTTATTTTTAATTATTATTATTTGTATTGTTGTAAGGCCTGGAAATCCCATTGTGGACAAGGGCTTCGCTGTGATATGAACACAACTCTGAACACACAAAAAGGCTGGTGTCCCACCGAGCTTACCCCTGAGCTTTGTGATTGATTGCTTATACGTGTTCCTTCCAAATGCTATCTCTAAGTGGGTGTTTTCTGTCATTTATGTCATATTCCATCTCCTGCTTTGTTCCGTCTCTGTATTTGGGGATGCAGTTTGCACAAAGCAGCTGAAAACACAAAGTTGTATTGCACAGGCCAGCAAACAAATGCCACAAAGTACTAAGATCTGCACTCTCTGGAGAATGAAACTAAATTCAAAGTGGAACAACAGAAGAATTTCTAACCATGCCAAATAAGTTCAGGAGGTAAAGACCACAGGAGAAAAAGGGGACAACAAGATCCTTAACCAGTACATCAGAGCTGATTTGAAAAACTCTTCTGTCACATAATGTGATCATTTCACTTTGTTTTCTTCGGGAAAAAAAACAAACCAAACCAAACCCCAACATAGTAAACAGAGCAAGCAGATTGCTGGCCTTGGAGCAGTGAGCCTCCAGAGCACTGATTAAAGGCATCCACTCTCCAACACACACAACTCCTCCAAGAACTAAAGATATAACGAATGCCCTCACAACCTATTAGCAAGCTTTGTATTCTGAACGAGAGAACCCCAGGGCCCAGCCCTGAAAGGTCACCAAATTTCTTAGGCTCAAACTAGACCTAATCAAGGTTTTCCCAAAAGCAAATGCAGGAAAATAATGATTTGTAAGAGGAAAATCTAAAGAAATAACATAATTCACCCATTCTTCATAGTCTCTGAGCATAGCTATGACTGGTATGTGGCTCTGAAGAGGAAAATAATCTGAAATTTGGTTCTGGAGAAAGATGGAGGGGTTTGTTTCTGCAAGAGGGTGCCAGTGATTGAGCCAACACTCACAAAGCTGTGCTTCAGTGATGTAAAAGGGTCTGAATAAGTCCTGAACCATGTTCACTACTTTCAATGGCCATGGGGGTTCTCTGTCAGTCTAGCCTGCTCCACCCTATCTCATGGAATGTCAGCAATTTTTTACGTTAACCTCAAAGCAGCATTTTTTTCTTTGTTAAAAACAGAAACAGTTTCTTTTCTTTGATGGCAACTCTCACACCAAACTCTCCTCTCACACATACGCTTTCTCATGAACAGAGAACACCTCTTCAAACACCTCCTAATTTGTGACTGGTGATATTTTCTACACCTTTTGTTAATGACAAAGAATTAAGACGGACCCACCGGGACAAACAGAACTAGTTGGGAAGTTTGATGCTTGATGGAAGAAAACACATCAAATGACAAAACGTGTGTTTACCACACAAATCTTTGGACTTTCTCTCCCCTTTTTTTCAATATTCAAATACATCCC